>AP027102.1:22168167-22744907 GCA_028142955.1 Pinctada fucata
ATTTTACACCACTGTTGTGCGTGTAAGCGTTGTGCGCACATACTCCGGATAGCCACACCATTTGCTATTGGCATTGCAGATGGCCGTCCTAAGTCGACACCGATTTACCATTTTTCTCGTTGGTTTGTGCCTTAGTGTGTGATGTTTCTATGTTGTGTTTTATAGTCCCTGGTCACTTTTGCGTCTCTTGTTTAACAGGGGATGGCTTGTTAACTAGCCAACAGGGGATGTTTACTTCTCCTGGGCACCTGGTTCCACCTGTAGCTTACTAGGTTTCCGTCGATGCTCAACTTTATGCTCTATTGTGAGTGCCGTTAAGATTATCGTCAGGATCTTCTTTACCTCATTTGTCGGTCATGTTTGCTCTGTGGTTTTGCATGAGATAGTTTTGGTAATGTTGTGGATGCTGCAACTGAGTCTTTTTGGTAAGCTGTTCGTTCTCAAAATAAAATAGTTCGCGTAGTTTCACAATGTTTTCCACTTACTTTAAAGGAGTACGTCGTTTTTCAATGAGATTTCGCCTCTTTGTGATATCCTCGTTATGTAATTTATGCTCAAATTAGAAAAACTATAGCTACGAACAATCAATTAGCTATAAATTATTGATTAAAAATGGTTTTTTTTTTCATAACGATTACGCGATTATTGATATAGACAGAGTTTAGGGGGAGGGTTGACTAAAACCGTTTCCTCCAAAAACACTATATACATGAATACTTTGCTTCTATGTACTAACATTTCATATATTATACATGTTAACATCAAATTATCAAATCTATTATATTGAATCAAATTAATAACAAAGATCTTGATTTTAATGTTTTCAAATAGTTTAAAATATGCTTTGCTTCTGTATATACCTATACACAGCTTATTATCTACATGAGTGCACCACATGACACTCATTGAACTGTATTGTTGTACAGAACAGTTGGAAAATTTAAATGAAATTTTGATTTAATCAGTTTAAAATGCCACAATGTTGCTAAATTCGAAACATATAATTTATCTATATACCATGTCTAATCCAGTAATTCTTAAGTATCATTTTTTAAAACAATATGTAAAAAGTAAATGTAATGAAAATATTTTATCTAAAACCCCCCCTTTTTCGAAAAGTTTTTCCAGGATTGAACAGAGTTCCCTCCCGTGATACAGAATGCCACTTATGTATTAATTACTTCTTTCCACTTCTGTCGCCTGAAAGAAATTTGGAGCCGTGCACTCTCTGTAAAGTAAATACACAAATTTAAATTTAAAAAATAAAACCAGAGGGCGCTACTGAAATGAATTTTGGCGGTTTATGACAAGCACTTTGGCTGGAAGTTTCACTGTTGAGGATTTAATATCCGAAACGCTATGTCTAGTGCATCATAAATTGGATTGAATTTGAAGACTTTTGACATTGAAATTTTCTTCAAGAAGGAATAGAGTTGGAGCACTTCCGTATTATTCGACATTATATTTATATCAGAAATACTTTTTTCATGCAAGGGTAATTGCTGTATCACATGGGGGACGGCAATGTTGTATTAAATTCTCAAAGGGGTAGGGCCACAAGACCCCTAAATCGGCCCTCGAATTTTCATTAGAAATAAATATCATGAGAAAAACTTGATATCTCTCATGAAAATGCACGAATGATTACTGCTTTTCATGAAAAGAAAAATATTACCAAACAAAGTGCCATTTAAGTGTAATGACGTCATGAAGTGACGTCAGTTTGACGTTATTGACAAAATATGGCGAAAATTGCTGGAAATTTTGTCTTTAGTCGAAGAATTCAATGTGGCCGCATGCGTTAACTGAGACAAAATGTTTATGACAAAAGGATATAGTGATAATCTTTCACATATAAATTTTCTATCTTAGTTTATGGATGCGGCCATTGCTAATTTGATAGAAATATGCAGTTTTTGCATCAATTTGGCGAAATATGACCAATTTTGGTGTTTTCAAAGGTCTAAAAGGTACTGATATACACAATGCTTACAAAAGATAGATTCGTAATTCTGTAGACGACGTTTCAAAATATTCAATAACAGTTAAAAATTCTATGAAGTACAATGTTGAAAATTAGGGCCAATATCGGGCTTCGTGGCCTTACCCCTTTTAGATAGAATATGAAGAAATCCGTGACCTTTTGACCTCGCTTGCCATTGATCAAAACAATGGTTAGAATTCAATTTTCATATCCGACGTATTCCTATTATTATATTAAATTTGTTATTGTAATAAATTATTTAAAGACTAAGCAATAATTCCACATGTCCTTCGCTCGCTTTTGGCATACATTTTTGGTCATTGTAAAATTACGCTTTCCTTTTGTTCATTACTTGGATTTTCTCTATCTAGCCTGCACCATCGCTGATGAAAGTCCAACAACACCTAGTTGCAGCACCAACAGTAAACATAAAAACACCAACTGTAAAAACACAAAGAAGACACGCATAGAAAGAGATGCAAATGTACAAGGAACGCCAAATCACAGAGATTCAGCAAACATTAAAACCAACGAGACCAGTTGGCAATCGGTGCCGACTTAGGACAGCCATCTGCCACGTCAGTAGCAGACGTTGTGGTTATCCTGGATTACGTACGCACAACTCTCCCACTTTTCCGATTGCCCAGAAGTCTCGAAGAACGCACAAATTGTGGTGTCAAATAACATTGTGTATTGAAATGCGCATATGGTGCATCCATTTTATTTTTACAGAAGGTACATGTATATTTCAATTTTTTTTTCTTCATAAAGATTGAGAGTATATCCCCCAAGATGACGACGTTACCGTGAAACAGCGGAACACATACATAGAATGAGGGAAAGAAAAAAACCCCCAAAAGTCCCTCAAGTGAACAAACAGAATAATAACATCGAAATGACAAACAAGTCAGGTAAAATGACATTGACATATGAAGGATTACACTGTGTATATGAATATTTCCCATGTAATTCTTTGTTAAAAACAAAATTCATTGTAGATAGTGCTACTGGAATGAATTAGTATAGCGCCGCATTAAGCAGATATATTTCGATCCCCGAAGCTTGGAAAATTGTCCGATAGAATGAAATAAGCGATGAATCAATGCAAAATTAGCGTTTGCTCTAAATAAATTGTATGCTACGGAAAATCGGGTTACAGATAATGCCTGTGATTAGAACACGTAAACAATCAAGGCCAGAAACAAGGAATGGCGCCAAGAACGTTCTAAACAATAAAAGTGAAAAGAGTAAACATAGGTGACCTTTGTCAACTTGTGTTATTTGTGTCACACTTCAGCCCTTTGCCGTGTGGAGCTCGTAAAATAGTTCCCCGCGAGGGGTTTGACAATAAGTGTTTTAAATGCTTTTCCCTGACATGGTCGGTCGCCATAGCACTTTCTGTATAGACTTGACCTCAGATAGTGCATGTTTTATGAAGATATTACTTTCATTTTCGTACATGAACATCGACGACGGGAGCGGCTTGTCAAACAGGGGATGCTTACTTCTCCCGGGCACCTGGTTCAACCTCTAGCTTGCTAGGGGTCAGTCGATGCTCAAAGTGGTATTCTATTGTGTATGCTGTTGAGATTGTTGTCAGGATCTTCATTACCTCATTTTGGTCGGATAATCACAACCATTCTCTATAACAGATGTTAAACGTCGTCAAATTCAATTGCATCATTTAAGAATACATAAATTTGCAGCATTGACAAAACATGCACGTTTCGGGTACTCAACCCTCGTCAGTGATCCTCAATCTAAACAATGTAATATTGCCAAAGAGTGTGGAAATTATTATGTCTAAAATGTACCGAAAGACGTAGCAGGATGGGTGGGATATGATGCTAAAAGACCCACGTATTAGACATTTTACGGAAAAGGGAATTTTCTCCAAGAAATTTTGATAACAGGAATTTTCGAATGCGTTGAAGAAACGATCAACTGATGTTGATCGAACTTGGCTACATGTTCCCTCGGGAACTCCTGGTCCACCAGCAGTGACACTCGCCAAGTGGTACAAATGTTAAACGTCTTCGAATTCAATAACATCGTTTAAGAACAGATACATTTGCAGCATGGACCTGACATGCATGAACACTTTTAGATATGCTAAAAGTGAATGGTGTTTCTGGCGAGCAGGAGATACTTTCTCTTCTATTTCTTTGAATGTAATTTTTTTTTTGTTGTTTGAACTTTTTACAGCTTATACACATGTATATTTTCAGTTGAATGGAATAACGGCTAATGATTCTAAATAGAACATTTTGATGTCATGTTTTCTTTTTCGTTGTGACTTGCTAGGGGTCCGTCGATGCTCAGCATAGTGCTCTATTGTGAGTGCTGTTGAGATTATCGTCAGGATCTCCTTTAACTCATTGTCGTTTTTCCTGTATAGTAACTTCTCATTTATCTGTTATTTTCATGAGAGAAGTTGATATTCTGTTGAGACATTCTCTATCTAATTCTAAAGATAGTTTGTAGGCCCATATAATTATCATGATAATCAACATTCATTGAAAATATTTCAATAAAGAAAGAAAACTGTTCTTAAAATGTTCGGAGAATTTGTTCTGAATTCGATGTAACAGATGGTGATGCTCTTTAGGCTGAAATTAAAATCTAAGAAAAGGATGTTTAATATCATATTCAAAGAAACAAGAATAAGGGTAATTTATTTTACAATTGAACTTTTCTAAAGTCTATATACAATTTCAAGTCATTTATATCTAGAAGCATATGTTACCATGATTATTACATAATAACTTGTCTGTAGATTGAATACTGTTTACCATTCAGAATTTGTCTTTCATGCTTCTGAAATAGGATCCAGGAGAAGCAGCAGAGGGGTTTGTCCTTTCTTGATTCAAACGACAATGAAATAAGATGAGTATACTTTGAGGGTAAAATTTGGACGTTTTATTATTCAAGTTTCGATACATTTCTTCGTTTATTTCCTTGAATAATTTTGAAATTTGTGTAGTATCGCATTAATTCATTATGGTGGTGCTAACTCTGAAAATTTTCGTCGTCTCTGCGTGACTATTATTGAGATTATTCATATCTATAATGTTGTCCTTCATATTTAAATGATGTCATTGTTGTCTTTGTCTCCCTCTGTTTGTTCGCCTTTTCTTCTAGGTGTTCCCCTCTGATCAGTACCATGTCGTCAGGTTGGATATCTCTCTTTCTTCATATCATACAAGAACATTTCTCAGAGTTTTATTTGACAGTTATTAAATGTCTTATACTTATCATCCCTTAAGAAGTATTCTTTAATGAAAACTAGTGAATAGTTTTTCCGTCCTCAGACCTGATGTATGTGGTCTGAATGACTTTCTTGTTATGTATATTTCATATGGACGAAAACCACTTTCCAGACGCCTGCAATTATTGCTTTTGACAACAATTTTGCATATTCTGTCTGCGAGACAGCATTGCATAATCAAGGCTTATTCCCTTATCGATACGAGACTATAAATCAGACAATTCTGACATAAAGCTACGGATTCCAATTTTCTTCATTTTCTTTGGCTGGAAAACGAGAATGAATTAGTGCGTTTTGAATGGAATTCTTGGCATCTTTGATAAAAAGTCTACAAATTTCTTTTCGAAAAATTAAAAGGTTAGCGCTTCGTGATTTAATCCTTTATTTTGTCTATATCTTTTTACCTGCTTTCGATGGAGTACATACCAGAATGTTTCAAGAAACATCTATAAGAAAGAAATGGGTATCTTCATCATTCTATCGTAGTTGTCTTTTATGGTGGCATACTTATGCCTCTTACATGCGAGATATTTTTCTTTTAAAGAAGATATCGACCAGCGACTTATTTATGTCGAGAGGCAACTGCCTTATGTAAACATGCAACTTATTTATGTCAACATGCGAAATAATTATCTTGCTTGTCAACATTATCATCTTGCATGTCAACATATTCATTGTGCATGTTGACATATATAAGTCGCATGACGACATATTCTATAGAAAATATCTCGCATGGCAGAGGTATGCCACCATAGTAAATTGATGTCAATATTTAAAGAATTAATTCAGGTGTGTTGAGTGTACTTTACAAAATGTCATTAGGATCATGTTAGAGATTTTTTTTTCCTTTTCAAATGATAAAAAACCTTGTACCCACTAACCACAGGGACGGGATCTGGATGATTTCGATGATATGAACATACGCCAATGCGACATGAAAAACCTTATCCAGTCTTACTTTAATTATTTGCAATTGACACTTTGCGATGGATTTGTGTATAGCTGCTTGTTTTATCAAAGGAGCTGTTAAGATAAGGGCTTGATTTAGCCCTGAAATCACTCGATTATTTCTCGTGCGCTGTCCTTCTATTTCAGATAAAAAGTGGTCAGGATTAAAATATAAAGTGTTAGAAGATTCTTAGTGGGTATTTTATTTAAATAGATTTAGTGAAAGATGTTATAATTACGGGTTGAAGAGGTAGGGGTACGGATGAGAGAAAACGTCAAATATCGAACGAAAATTCACAAAAAATGCATTAGTTTACATAAATTTGATGTTTATTATACTTCTTTACCTTTTAATGTCAAATTTGGATAAGAAAAATTAACCATGATGTTATTATATCAATATAATCGGCAAAAATCGCAGTCCGGAAACTGAAAAACGGTTATATTTCGTATTTATCAGCCACATATGTAGCTTTCAGGCGCGAAATACGCACAGCGTAGAAATATACAACTTTCTCGTTCATTTCCTTCCTAACGGTCAATCATTTGATCGGAACACACTCTGAATAGATTGTTATATGATATTAAAAGAAAAAATGGCAATTTTAATTTATTTTACCGCTCTAAATACTGATTCTAAAATAGTCATCCATCCCCCCTTTTTTTCGTTTTTCGCCTGTCGGACATTGTTCCCCCCCCCTCGGTTCAGAACCCCACTTGGCCAGAAATTTTGTTTTATTGATATACACCTTTGGTAAAAGTGGCATTCTGAACCGAGGGGGGGGGGGGGAACAATGTTGTAGAAAACTTTTCCGTTTTCCATTGATTTCTATAGGAAAAACGCTTATTTTGACCGAAAAATCGGTCTTATTTTGAATAATTTATCCAACCTGACAGAAGATTTATATCTGGACCAAGTAACTTCATATTTTTACCGAAAATTTTTCTCAATTTTTGCATTTTGAAATTTCCACTTTTCAGGGCAGATTTTACGCCTTATCTTAACAGCTCCTTTGGGGTAATATTTGTGAATTGCTAATTAAGTTGTTATAGATAATTTGTTTTCTTGAAAAAAAAGCTACTCCTTTTTCCAGTGTAGACTTTGTCTTTGTGCAAATATTCTTGGGTTGTTGTTGGTTTTTTTTTCTGGTTAAAATTCTTTTCTTAACCTTTTCATCGAGCATTATTCATACCATTTGATAGTGATTAAATTATAAGAATGTATAAATAGTTTTGCATTTGAATAAAAATTCAATCTCGGAAATTTAAAATCATACACATGCATTTCCTTACGGATGATATGGTTATGACAGAAATCGTTGATTCCGATCATCATTGTTCCTTTGAAAGCATGTTTTCTGCCCTATGATATTTTTTAAGAGAATTAAAATCCTTGTCGCCACATGGTTTTAATCCTTTTTTTACACACTTTGCTCTCTGTTTAACACAAATAAACTTAAGAGAATTATGTTTATAGGAATTTGATCATTTTCTAATTACGTTTCATTGTTCTTGTCTGTTGTCATCATTTGATTAACATTGATTTGTTGGATGTGTTTAATTAATGACCTTTTACTCTTTTACTTTTTTATTCCCGTCAAATGGTGTATATCGTGTGCTTTCCAACCTCAGTAACGTATTCTATGTATCCAGGCATCTCAATGACAAAACATTACATGTAAATACTAATTCAGTCTTTACAATTTAACACTTTAGCGAAAAAAATGTTAAAAGCTTTTACGAGTTTTTAGATTGGGGTTTTGTGTAGTATGTTGATCACTGCTATTACGTGAGTCAACTTCCTTTTGTTATAGCAGGCTAGTTATAAACTTTTAAACTTATAATTTATGCAGATATTTCATATCTATATTCAATCATCTTTTCGAGTATTGATAATATTGGTATCCTACATTTCGACATCGATCATTACCAATTAGATATACAGTGCCCCCCTCCCTTCATAAGACCACCAAAAATGTAGTGGATTTGTGGTCTTATGATGGAGGTGGTCTTTCTTGGGGAGATTCTAAGTTTGAGCAGTCTATCTGACGAGTACAATTTGTTTACATCTATTTATTCTTTTTGTTATAATCAAGAATAAATATCTATTACTATCTTGTATTTACTGATAGTGGATTCTATTTATATCTTGTATTTACTGATAGTTGATTCTATTGACTTACTACCTGCACATTCAGAATGAAGAAATTTTAAAGATGAATGTAAAATCTTTAATCTATGACATTCATCCAATTACATTATTGAAAAAAAAACTTTAATAGACTTCTAACTAATAAAATATCCAAAGTTCTGCTAACCGACGCGAGAGCAAATTACAACTTTGGGTCAAATAAACTTACATGTAAACTCTAATTAAGTGCCTGAAATTGGCTTATTTTCCTGGGCCATGTACATTCTTAATTACCAGTAAATGCTAATTAGTCAATTTACCTGGAGTAATTTAAGTTGGAGGATTAAAGGGATATTGATTATATAATATAAACATACATATAGGTTGCTCGTGAGGGTGAATTTTCTTATATTTTGATAGATTTGGGGTCGAAAAAGAGGTCTTTGGTAGGGTAAGGGATGTGGTCTCTTATAGGGGGTATTTTAACATTGAAAAATGCCAGTGCTAAAGAATTGTGGTCACATAAGGGAAGTGGTCTCTGGTGGTAGTGGTCATATATAGAGGAACCACTGTATTATATGTTGAAAAAAACATACAGTGAACTATGATAAATAATGTAGTATATAACTTTTATGACTATGAAAACACAACAGTGACATTAACAACGACGAATTAAAATATCTATGCCCTTGCCAGAGCAAGTACCAAATATACGGATTTTGTTCTGAGAGCTAGGCATCTTTCAGATAAGCTTCTCGGTCAGGGATATGTTTGTGACTGACTAACATCGTCACTGAGGAAGTTCTACGGTCGATATGGGGAACTCGTCATACACTATGATGTCCCACTCTCCAGAGTGGTAGATGATATTCTGTCATAGACCATTTGAACCATCCAACCAAAGATTGTACTCTATGTCTTCCGAAATGGGAGTAACCGGATGTGACAGTTCTACCGAATTGAAGCGGCGGGTGTTGCATGCAAGCAGGAGATGCTTTCCCTTCCTGGGCACCTGGTTTCACTCTCATATCGGGTGTTCGCTTCTTTTCATGTGGTGGAGGTTTTTGTTTGTTTGCTTTAGTTCCTGTTTTACCCTGATTTTGTATGCCTTCGGGTTCTGATTTTCTAAATAATCCATTTTGTGCTATATACAGGGATATGGTCATTATCCATATTTGTCAACTTTAATTATAAATGAACTGATTAATCTAGGAATACCAAGACCATATAAAACTCGATGTTTTGTAGTATCGTAATTTATTTGGCACCATATAATGGGTAAAACCTGTAAAGATCCATCTGAAATTAGATTTTGACGGAAAACGCTCCCTTTATAGCGCCAGGAATCGATTGAATTTCTTGACAACACCATGTCATAACATAGTCACGCTTGCTGCTTGTAAGACAAACATCCGATCAGAATCCTATAAATTCATTTGCAGTGCAATTCACAGTGCGTCAAATACCTATATTGAAACAGGTGCATTGGCTTTGTTCAGTGATGTCTCTTTCTGAAAAGTCATTTGCGTGTTTGGCTCCGGTTAAAGAAGCTGGGTACTGTAAAATTGTTCGGGGGCTTTTTTGGGGGAGGGGGCAGCATTCTTACGAAGATTATTATTTTGATATGTTCTTCAATGCATTAAAGGTCATTTCCATGAAAAAGGAGAAACTCTATTCTTTGATTTGATTAAAACAATACCACGATTTTAAGTGCACATTCACAACTTCCTGTATTTCTAAAGATTTATAAAGCGCTGAACTTAGAGTCTGAATGTAGTGGATCTGCAGATTGCATAATGTGCGAAACAGATGGTGAAGATCAAGGATACATCAAAAGTCGAATTTTAAAAAAGTGCAAACCAAATGTTCTTGAAGGCAAGCACTCCACAATTCACACAAATAATAATATCTTTCCGTAAATGAAAAACTGTTTAAGATTCGTATAGGATAGTTTTTTAATATTGAGATATTGGTGAAAATCGTTTATCAGACTATCTATGTTATTTTACGAGTGAGGGATATGTTTTGCCCAGTTTATCAATGCGACTTTAAAAATTTTTTGAAATATATTTTATATACAGTACATAAACTGTGACGTTATTTTGTTGTCTTGCTTAGACTTTATTTGTGGTGATGATAGCTGAAAGGAGAAGGTCCACTAACAGTGATTTTCGGCCCTGTATTTAGTGACTTTTTAAAAAGATATAATTTTGAATCATTTTGATGTAAATCTACCTATCAACATCGGTATTTGTCAACGGTAAAAAGTTTGGGAACCTGTGCGTTCCATGACGTCATTTATGACGTCAGAAACTGGTGACGGTACGGTAATATCCGTATTTTTCGTTAATTTCCATACATTCTTTGCAATTTTTCGCTAACAACACAGGCGGGTACGTTCCTTATTTTTATTTTAGATTAACAATTTTGACATATTCTCAATATAAACGAATTTTCATCTACGTACCTACTTGTGCTCTATATGAAAACCTTTATAATGTTACGATATTTGACTTTTTACCCTCTGGTTGCAGTAGGGGTCACAGGAGTCTTTTTACCGATCGCTGCGTGTCCTTCTGTAGTTTCGGTGTACAAATCCAAATCTATTCTTAAAAAACATTATATGTATCAACTTTATCCTCTGAATTAATTTGACTTCAACAAAAATAGAACAGTTATTATACTTTTAATGTAGAGTTTTTAAAAGGTTTAAATCTGTTGTTGTAAATTATCATTTTACGTCATGACGTCATGGTAAAGAAAGCGCATTTTGACGTTTCACAATGCCAACTTCGCCGGGTCATGAAACGCTTACCTTTTGTCAGATTTTCATAAAACTTACATTTTTAGAAACTAGAAATGTTGCATTATATATACGTAAATTTTCTTGAAAAACGGCAAGAGGACCGATTTTGATGGTTAGTGGCCCTTCTCCTTTATTGACATAAACAGGTTATTATATCAAATCACCTATAAATAAAAAAAAAATGAATTGGTTTTATTGACATAAATTTTGTGACATTCAGGGACGGCAAATATGTTTTGCTTACAGATACCTGAGTCCACAGAATGAGAAGTGGATTGTGAGTTAAAGCGATCCAAATCTGCTGCTAGGGAACATCCCTCTTGACAAAAAATCCAAATACTTTGTATCAGAAAAGCATGTCTTAATAGTGAAGCGAAGCGAGCAAGCGGGCACGACATCCACGTTAGTAGCAAATGGTGTAATTATCCAGATAACGTCTGCACAACCTTCCACTTCTACTTGTATCCAACGGTCTCGAAGAATGCATAGTTGTTGTTTATTCACTGTAAGTTGATGACACAAACAGAACCAAGAGAGCCAAACCCAGGGATCCGAGTAACACCAAGATGAAATTGTAACATAAGGGTGTAGGAATTGGTCCGCGCTCTGCTCGTTGGAGCGACCTCATGTATGTTATCACCGGAGGAGTCCGATCAACTTTCAGAGAAGAAAAATAGTCATGCCATACAGCATATAGTGAATGTACTACGGCATAAAAGAAGTGTCATACCCCAGAAAGCAGTTTTCTTGAAATGACATTCATGTTTCGAATCATGAATCCATGTAAGAGGAATTCACAGTTACCTTTATTCTATGTGGCGCCCCCAAGGTTCTAGTTTGGAGGGGTAAGAAGTGACCATCATCATATGAGGTAAAAGGGCGGGACCGCCATTCAGAATCGGTTACAGCACCCACAGCAATATCACAGCAAGAGATGTAAAAGAGGCATACGGCATAGAAACATTAGACACGAAAGGCTGCACATAAACCAACGAAACAAAATGGCAATCGGTGCCAACACAAAGTTGCCATATGTAATAAATCATAACAAACTTCAAACTGATTGGACACAAAAATCTTATCATACTTTTGTGTTTATTTGTACCTTACATTATCTGAAACATTCTGTTATTACCATTGAAACTTTGTCAGTTTCAAATTTATCTTGATATCCCAGAGTACATTGTTTATAAAATAAAATCGAAAATCCACGGCAACAAATTGGCTGCATCAGGAAAATAAGGTTTTTTCAACTTTGTATGATAGCAAATGTTTTATTTCTCTGTCATATATAACATTTGTAAATTACATTCTTGAAATCATTTCCAACTTTTTTTGAGTGATACTCAACTTAAGTTTAGATCCTAGAAAAACATATCGCAGTCTTCATTTGAACAAAGATATGCTAAAACGTCAAATATAGAAATTTGAATAAATACTTTTGATTTCTCAGAAATTAGCAAATTTGCAAATTGTGGTGGATTTCTGATTTTCTTAGAATATTATGTAACGATAAGATGAAACGAAGATAAAACCCAAGAACGTTGTATGTTCAGTTTCTTTCATCCATGATTGATGTCAACTTTCATTCCATATTATGTAATATCCATTCACTGGGATAGATTCTATCAGCAAATGTCAAGTGAGATCAAATAAATCAGACAGGGCGTACCTAATCGATGATATGTAATTATGATTTCTGATTCCTGATATGGACGCAATGTGTGTTCCAGCTAAATATATATTTAGAATATGACTTGCATATTTTATCATTCATTATTTCGATTATGACAGAGGAATATCTGAACAAAATGAAGTTTAGCCTACATCAATATAAGAATGTCCGGTTTTTGTATTTATTTAGCTTTCTTTGTATTTCAAATAACAAACATGATTGATTGACACCATTAATACACATGTAGGTACACATCCAATATACCATTTAAAATGTACTAGTTTCTTCGGTTATACTCTATAATCGGTCATGATTAAACCAAAAAATATGAGCTCCAAGATGACAATTGAGACGAAGAAGTGAAAGAGTTACAAAATGCCTATCACGTAGCCATAATATTATTATGATGTTAAATTGGTGAAAGCTAAAATAGAAATTTTGAAGAAAATTATATTGATGAACTTGAAACTCATGTTAAAAAGGTAGTTTTCTTTCTGAGGAGTTTAAAAACTTCATTTTAAATCCCCGGATTCAAAGATTCGGGGGCATATAGTTTTTGGCCTGTCCGTCTGTTTGTCTGTTAGTCTGTTTGTCTGTCTGTTTATCCGAAAAACTTTAACATTGGACATAACTTTTGAATGGAAGGTGATATGGCTTTCATATTTCACATGTGTATTCCTCGTGATAAGACCTTTCCATTGGTACCATAATTTTTTACCTAGTGACCTTGACCTTGACCTTTGACCTACTTTTCAAAATATTTAACATTGGGCATAACTTTTGAATGGTAAGTGGTAGGGCTTTCATATTTCACACGAGTATTCTTTGTGACTAGACCTTTTCATTGATACCAAAAATTTTTGACCTCATGACCTTGACCTTGACCTTTGACCTACTTCTCAAAAACGTTAACACAGGGCATAACTTTTGAATGGTAAGTGATAGGGCTTTCATATTTTACATGTGTATTCCTAGTGACAAGATCTTTCCATTGATAACAAAATTTTTTACCTCATGACATTGATCTTTGACCTACTTTTTAAAAACATTAACATTGGGCATAACTTTTGAATGGTGAGTGATAGGGCTTTCATATTTCACATGAGTATTCGTTATTTTAAGACAGTTCTATTGATACCAAAAATATTAACATTGGGAATAAATTTTGAATGGTAAGTGATAGGGATTTGATATTTTGCATTTGTATTCCTTGTCACAAGATTTTTCCATCGATACCAAAAATTTTAACCCAGTGACAATGAACTTGACCTTTCACATACACGTACTTAACAGAAAATGTTTTTTATACTAACAAAAATCCAACTTGGGGCATTCGTGTCTCACAAACACAGGCTTTATTAGACTTTATCTTATCTTTTCTATTGTCTTTTTTCAAATTCAGACAGTTTATACGACAACCGTCATCTCATCATATATTGACTTTCTTCCCCTCCAAATCAGTTGTTTTAACGAGTTCAACATTTTCCGATAATCAAGATACACCGGACCCTATGTCCAATTCTTTTATATTTCTATTGAATGTTAAATGTTCTCAACTGAAGGAATTCTGAAATAGATATGTTTAAACTTGTCCGCCAGAAACAAGTTCAAGATCAAAATTATGGGACAAAAATGTCCAATTATTAAGTGACGGATAGACGAATATTGGATGAGAAAATGATACAAAAACTGTTATTAAACATCTTATCAATGTTTCCCCTATTGAACGTTTCTAATAGGATCTGATTTTATCGAAGATCGAGTTCATTTATGTAGTTGAGAAAGGGAAACTGTATATTTAATCTAAATTTATGTCACTTATCACTAAGTACTGATACTTCAAACGTTCATTGTTCCCTATTTATGACTCGGGAAACAAATCCAATCCATAAATATCACGTAAACTTGTTGTAACTCCTTCCCGGAAGCATCGTGAAAAGTGAAACATTCCTCCGTACAACCCGAGTGTCATCCACGAAGCAGCTGAATAATGTCTTTCTTTCACAATCTTCAAGAAACCTGCTGTAAGAGTAAATATTCTTGTAACATTGAAATATACACATTATATCGAATAGCTTGTCATACAAAGTAATTATTTTAGGATAAGAATGTTTACATCAAGAAAATAAATTTGCAAACAGGCTTTTCATGCCTCAATATGCATGTCTTATTTAATTAACACTTTAATGTTCTGTTTTTTCTTTTTTTTCTATCTTGATTTGTCATTTGAAAACCATCATTTTCAGTGTATTTTCCCTATCGGTGACCTTACGCTTTGACAAATTTTCTTCAAAGTAAATAGTCTTCAACGCATCTATATACGTATGCATATAACCTTTGATGTGTTAGGTGAAAGGGTTCTTTACATATCCTCTAACAAAAAATGATTTAATGTGTATTTGTCCTATCAGTAACCTTGACCTTTGAACTTTTAACCCCAAAGTCGATGGTCGTCGTCTTCTTCTAATAAGTAAACATAGATCTAAGTTTGGTTTGGATAAGTAGAGGGTACATGTAATATCGACGGCGGGTGCGGCTAGCCAACAGGGGATGGGCATCTGGTCCCACATATAGCTTGCTAGGGGTCCGTCGATGTTCAATTTGGTGCTCTAGTGTGAGTGCTGTTGAGATTTTCGTCAGGATCTTCTTAAACTCATTTGTCCTTCCTCTTGAACAACATTTATGTAAGATTTGGTGAGAATCTCTACAAGCAAGTTGTAGGTATCCATATTGGTACTAATTGTGCGCCTCTTGTTGCAAATTTATTTTTATACACGTATGAAAAAGAATTTATTCAAAATCAATAAAAGCAAAGAAAACATGATTATTTGAAATGTTTCATTGGTACTTCTAGGTTCCTGGACGATATTCATACTTACTGTTTTTGTAAAGTATATAAATGCTATGTATCTACAAGAATTTGCTATTAACAAGGCAAACGCTACAAACACAGAAACAACATTTTTGGACCTAAATATCAAAATTGTTCATGGGGAGATCCATATAAGTGTGCTCATCCGGTATGATAGAGTATGTACTGATGTTATGGATTTCACGGTAGAAATTTTCAAATAACCAAGAAAATTTTAGGTCAAGGTTTTCGCTTTCGCAAACTAGTAAGGACTTTCTGGAAGATCACAAAAAGTATTGCAAACTTCTTTTGAAAGTCAGACCCATACATGCAAGAGAGTATATTACTTTGGGTATTTCATAACCTGCATTTTATGATGACATAATTAACAAAATAAGAAAGATGAAAGGTAGGCAGAATTACGATCGAAATTGTATTAGACACATCAAATGCCTTTTATACCGTGGACATGATCCTTCTGTCATCAGACGGGCAATTCTCTTGGTACTGGACCAATCTACAGTCTTGTACCAGCGCATTCTTCAGAACTGCACTCTACCTGACTGTGACGACAGAGCTCCTTGACGGGCCCTGTCCAAACCCCTTTAGAGAAAAGGAATGGGCCTCGACCACCTATCCGCTCTGAATGTCAGTCGGACTCATCGTGTGATCTTATGCATAAGCTCGCTACAGCCGGCAGAGCACCGACTGTATTTCGTATGCCTTCTGTTTTATATCCATTTACATATCGATCTGTGTGTTTCTTGGATCCCTGCGTTCTGCTGTTTGTTTGTTTGTTCATCTTAAAATGAGGAGGTTATCTTACACCACGATTTGGCGTTCTTCGAGACCTCTAGGTAATCGGAAAAGTGGGAGGGTCGTGGCCGCGTAATCCGGATAACTTAACTGTCTGCTACTTGCGTGGAAGATGACCGTCGTAAGTCGGCACAGCTTGCCCATTAGTCTCGTTGGTTTATTTGTGGTCTTTTCTGTTTTATGTTCCTATGGTGTGCGTCGGTGTTCCTTTTCCCTCTTTCCCTTTTCCTATTGTTTTTTCTGTGAGTGTCTGCTCTGTGTTTTTGCATTGGGTGCTTTGTGGTTTTGCTGTAGGTGCTCCAAACGAGTGTTGTTGGAGATCCCCTCCTTTCTTTTTCCTAACAGTGACATTGAACTTTGACGTATTGACCCCAAAATGAATGGTTATTTTTCCCTCCTGATCAGTATGTATCCAAATTTGGGTTCCTGATTAATCATCTGGAAACTAAAGGTGTGACGGAATGACAGTATGACAGAACGACGGAATACTCTAAAAGCCCTTCGCAATAACATGACGGGGCATAAAATGGTTTATGGATTTTAAAAAAATCCTCTATTGTTTTGGTTTTTCCAGAGTTTCTTGCATGTCTGATAATCAATTCCTTTTTTGTATTTTACCACACACCCTCGATCGTTGGATTTCACCTGCATGTTTGGTCCATGATGCAAATTTATCTGTTCTTAAATGATGCCATTGAATTTGAAGACGTTTAACATTCGTATCGTTCGCCCCTTTCAATTGATGTATATCATGTACTCCCGTATTGGATTAAGGTAATCTTTATCTCGGTTTAAACATTCTCGCCTACATTAATACATTAAAGCCTATCAGAAGTTCATACTTGATTGCATTTGGAGTGTGACAAGTACTTAATTTACTATTTGACAATTACATTTTAACTATATGTTTTGCTAAATAATAACTTCTTTCAAAATCTAAATGAATTTGTGTGTGCATATGTTTGGTTCTGGTCCTAAAGGACGAGGAATGAATTTCTTCGACATCTTTCGACAATCATTATCTTGATATACCCTACTATACAACGAAGTTCATCTCTTTGAAAAAAAGTCTTTATTAGTCGAGTTCTGATAAAGGCACAACTATGATATTTAGTGCAGTAAAGCTTCACAACTTCCTGTTTGTTTTAGGTTTTGTTTTTTTTTTACAAATTTCATTCTTAAAGGCTGAGTTTTGAGCCCGAATTTGATGGATCTGCAGATTGCATAATGTGCGAAACAGATGGTAGAGATCAAGGAAACTTTCATATTTCAATCAAACTGTTGAATGCCCGAATTTCAAAGGTGGATAATGTTCTTGAAGGCAAAACCTCGTTGAAATATGAACCAATTTAATTCCCTTACTGAGAAAAACTTTTATTTTCTGATTTAAATGTTTTATATCATATACGTTAAATATGGCTGGGGGTTCGTCGATGCTCAATTTGGTGCTCTATTGTGAGTGCTGTTGAGATTATCGCCAGGATCTTCTTTAACTCATATGGATATTATTGGACTACTTCATTTTTATCAACAAGAAAACTATTGATGCAAAGCATCAATTTGCCGGTAGAAAAAAGATACCATAAATGTGTTAATGATGTTTTTATATTTTTGTCAGATAATACTACATAAAGATAGCGATTCAATTGTGTCTTAGACCATAAGCGACGATTGTAAATTTATAAGTAAATTAAGGTCGAGTTGACTATTAATGTGCAGTGTACCCGCCTTATGATGTCACGCACGAGTTTTATTCGATCTTCTTCTCTTTAGGGTTTATTATTTAGTAATCCCTTCGCTATACTAGTATAAGTAATTGTTTTTTTTTATCGACCTTTTTGCTGATATACAAATGAGAGTTACAGCATCGATGTTTTTTTTCTAAACCTTTCCTATCATAACACATTAAAAGCATTATCTTTCGAGTGACTATCCAAATAAAAAAGCATATTCGACTATAATAAATATTGAATTACATCACATCCGGTATGGCTTAAATATCATCGAGTATCCTCGAGATTTATTACTATGAGAGGCAAGAAAAAAAGCGAAATATTCCGTACGAATTTACATAAGCCCATAGACATTCTCTAATCCTATCAATATAAAACGCCGGTCTCGAAACCGGCGTTAATGAAACTCAACTCGTACTTAAGCTTTGGCGTGATCGGAAAAGTTGAAAGATTGTACGCACGTTATCCGAATAACCACACCGTCTGCTACTGACGTGGCAGATGACCGTCCTAAGTCGGCACCGATTGTCCATTGGTCTCGTTGCTTTATGTGTAGTCATTTGTGTTTGATGTTTCTTTGTGAATTGGCGTTCCTTTTACCATTTGTGTCTGTTTCTGTGTGTGTCTTTTTTTGCAGTGGGTGATTTTGGTTTTTGCGGATTTTGTTGGAGATCCCCTCCTGTTGTATTTAAATGTACGGACGTTTACTTGTCATGGCGACAGCTAATAATGTATTACATTAAGTCGTATAAACATAATAAGTCATATTACATACATGTTTATAGAATGCACGTATGATAACGATTGGCACTTTTATTATGACGTATGCACTATTTTTTTTCAAATATGAAAAAATATTTATCCAAATTTGTTATTTCAGTTAGATTTAGACAAACTAAAACTTTTTTTCAAAAAGTCATAGTTGAAAGATTTCGCTGACAAACACCTTAGTTACAACTTCGATTTTATCGATAGCACAAAACAAAGGAGGGGATCTCCAACAACACAAATCACCATATCATTTAACTTGTCAACTGTTTATGACTGTTTGCCTGGCTGACTTGAGTTGAATCTTCCGTTGGTGTTTCGAACATATGCTTTGATGTCTTAATTTGATATTTCTCCCTTCTTTTCGAAATGAAAAGTGTGGGATAATTTACCTAAGGTCACTGCATGCGGTTGACAAAAGGAATATGTTCCTTGCATGTTTTTTTAACCGACAAGTGTACATTGACATTTCAAATTTGATGCATAAAAACGGCTAGTATAGATATGTAGATAGAGAATCTATATTTCCTTCTGTTGTTAAACTTCTTTGGTACACTTGGGTAAACACATTATGGTAAGAGTTCAGTGAGTATGAGATCATGGTCCAATGACGTCAATTTAGATGGCAAACAATAGAATGCAAATTTTCCACATTAATATCAGTTTCAATAGATATTGAATGACAATCTATTTTACTTTTAATATCTAGGGGATATTGGTGAAATTTCAAGTAAGCTGTTCATAAAAACAAATGTTATCATTTTAATAACAGAGAGCAGCTTTCTAAACATAACAATGCCAATGTAATGTATCAGACATTCATATTTTGGATTGTAAATCTTTATCCGTGGTACCTCAAACTAAGATGATTCAAAGTTTCCAAAATAATCTTTATGTGGCACCCATGGTTCTTGTCGGGAATTGTAGGGAATGACGACTATAGACATAAAAAGGCATATACATTTCCAAGACTTAAAGTTACAATATCTAATAAATCATCAAAAACTTAAAGCTGATTTGACACCAAGAAACTTTCGTAGTTTGATGTTTATTTGTACATAACATTATCCGAAACATTCTGTTATTAAAGTTGAAGCTTTGTCAATTTCACATTTATCTTGCTATCCCAGAATATATTGTTTCTGAGAAAGACGAAATTCATGAAAACGAATAAATGCACCAGGATAATAGTGTTTCTACAGTTTATATAATTGCAATATTTTAATTATTTCTATGTCGCATATATCATTTGTAGAATAGTAGTATATTCTTGTGAAAATTAGATTTTTTTTCTTTGTTTAAGTGTTAACTTATCAAAGTATTAATCTTCAATAAGAAAGAAACACATTCTGCAGTCTTTACATTATTTTAATACAGATATGGCAGAAAAGGTCAATACAAAAATTGGATACTACCGATTTCCAAGAAATAAGAAATGGTGTTTTTCACTTCATCATTTTTTTTATTTCCTAAGATCATTATTTATTGTTACGAAAACATCAAACGAAGGGAAACCCCAAGAATTATTTTATTTTATCTTAAAAGAAAGTATTTTTTATGTTCTTTCATCTATGATTGATATCGACTTTCATTCAAAATTATGTAATACCCACTCGCTAGGATAAATTCTATCAGCAAAGGTCAAGTGACATCGAATAAATCAGACAGGGCGTACCTAATCGATAATATGCAATTATGATTTCTGATTTCTGATATGGACGTGACGTGCTTAACATTCATATTTAGAATATTGCATAATTTTATCATTGGTATTGTTCCAAAATGCGCCATTATAGCAAAGGATTATATTAACAAAATGAAGTGGTTTATTAATTAGACGAACACAAAAATACTATGTCCTTTTTGCACTCATTTATCGTTCTTCTGATTTATTTATTTCCCATAACATGAATATTGGATTGGTTGACAATATTGATAAACATATAAGAACACATTAAGTAAACTATTTGAATACTCTGACGAATGTTCCTCTTCGACCATATTTCACCACATTTTTAATAATTTAATGATAATAAAAGATCGATACAAATTCAATAATGTGTTTTCCTTTATTTATTTCTGGTCCGTCTATACTTCAAATTTATTTGTTCTTAAATGATGCGATTGAATATGAAGACGTTTAACATTTGTACTAGTTGGTGAATGTCACTGCTGGTGGACAATGTCCAAACCCCTTTAGAGAAGACAGGGTCCCGACCACCTGTCCTCTCTGAATGTCAGTCGGAGTGTTCGGATGATAACATACATGAGCTCGCTACAGCCGGCAGAGCACAGATTGTATTACGCATGCCCTCTTTTTATATCCATTTAAATATTCATCTGTGTTTCTTGGGCCCTGTGTTTGTTTGTGTGTGGTCATCTGACAGTGAGGAGGTTGTTGTACGTTCTTCGAGACCTCTGGGTAATCGGAAAAGTTGGAGGGTTGTGCGCACGTAATCCAGGATAACCACACCATCTGTTACTTACGTGGCTGATGACCGTCCTAAGTAGGCACCGATTGCCCATGGGTCTCGTTGGTTTATGTGTTGTCATTTATGTTCGATGTTTGATGTCTCGTTTACTGTACCTTTGCCTTTTGGTCTCGTTGGTTTATGTGTAGTTATTTGTGTTTTATTTTTTTTTCTGTGATTTGACGTTCCCTGTACCACTGCGTCTCTTACTGTGCGTGTCTTTGTATTTTACAGTGGGTGTTTTGGGAGGTTGCTGTAGGTGCTGCAACTAGGTGTTGTTGGAGATTCCCTCCTTTCTTCAACGCATTCGAAATTTTCTGTAACCAAATTTCTTGAAATTCCTAAAACGTGGGTCCTGTAGCGTAGCATCATATCCACCCATCCTGCAACGTCTTTCGGTATATTTTGGACATAACTGTCACACTCTTTGGCCATATTACATTGTTTTGGTTGAGGATCACTGGCGAGGGTTTAGTACCCGAAACGTGCATGTCTGGTCAATGCTGTAAATTTATCTGTTCTTTAATGATGCTATTGAATATGAAGACGTTTCACATTAACACCATTCTCGTTCGAAATATTAGGATTATATTCAGCAAAATGAGAAGTAGTGCACTTATGTATTTGAGATAGGGAAGCTGTAAATTTGATATAAATTTGTGTCAGTTATGACTTAGTGCTGATAAAACGTCTATTGTTCCCTATTAATGGCTCAGACAATCAGCTGCAAATCAAACTCCAATACATAAATGTTACGTAATCTTTCTTTGACTCCTTCTCGGAAGCATCGCGAAAAGTGCAACATTCTCCGTATTGCCTGAGGTACACATTACAAGAAGTCATCCATCTAGCAGCTGAATTATATCTTTATTTCACAAACTTCAACAAACCTGTTGTTTTCAAAAGAATATTGTACGTCTTCAAATTCATAGCATAATTTAAGATTTTGCAGCTTAGACCAGACATGCACGTTTCGAGTACGTAACCCTCGTCAGTGATCCTCCAAACAATGAAATATGGTCAAAGACTGTGAAAGTTATGTCCGACAATATACCGAAAGATGTAGTAGGATGCTACAGGACCCACTTACAAATTAAATGATCTCGAATTATGTCTCATGTAAATTGCTTTAAAATTCTATTATCTTTCTTTCATGAGTTGGAATGATGAGCGTGTTTTCCACATTTCCTACCAATACACATACAAGATTACCGGAAGTAAAAGTTGTGTGATTTTGACACGTTAGTTGGTCGGATACCTCAATTAACATTTTAATCTTTACTTTAACCCCTAAATTTTGTTGTCCTGTCTGTGACGTCATCTTACTTTGAGGAGGCTATCAGCTGCAAATTTATCTGTTCTTAAATGATACTATTGAATTTGAAAACGTTTAACATTTGTACGACTTGGTGACTGTCACTGCTGGTGGACCAGGAGTCTCCAAGGGCACATGTACCCAAGTTCGATCAACTTTGGCTGATCGTTTCTTCAATGCATTCGACAAAGTTTCTAAAACGTGGGTCTTGTAGCATCATATCCCACCCATCCTGCTACATGTTTTGGTACAATTTTGAACATAATAATTTTCACACTTTGTGGTCATATTACATTGTTTAGATTGGGGATCAATGACATGCACTAGATCTCAGTCATTTTTAGATCAAAGGTAATGTGTATTAAAAAAAAGTAACCAATTAACAAGAGCATAAATCTTGAGCAATCATTTTATAAACCTCTCATAATGATATCTTTTTTAGCAATTTTTATTACGAATTTTGCAGAAGAAAAAGAAATCATGTATTCATCCTTACTTCATGAAAATTGACGAATTTTTTAAACATGATTTCCATGATCTAATAGAACTTAATTGTAATTGATATAAATATTATAAAAGTGTGTTTCCAGTTTATCTGGCATTGGGAATACATGTAGCATACATCTTACAGTATTTGACACGAGCACAAACAAAATGTGTATTATCTTCATTAGAACTCGATGAGGCTCCGGTTCAATAGCATATGTCTGTATAAGTGGTTTGTTTTTATTCATCAGACATGTTAAATAAAACTCTGATGTAACATTTGCAGCAATTAGCTGAATTACATGTACTTTGCTTTCTTCCAGGGAGATTTACCTTGAAATATTTGCAAAAAAAAATCTTTGCCAAGGACTCCCAGTTCATTTAGCAATTCCTTGGAATAGAAATATAAGTAAAACAATATTAACGGGATAAGAATATCCTCTATTGGTTTTATTATTTGCCAAAATTTCTTGCGTGTCTGAAAATCAACGCACTTTTGTGTTTTACCACACACATTCGATCGTCGGATTTCGCAATTTTTGTTTGAACTTCGTTAAAGGTTATAACATTCCCGGTTTTTGATTTATATTTTTCAAAACAGCTTATACATTGAATGATGAAATAATGAAATTAATTGTTTTCAGTGGATACTGATTAAATGTTAACAAAAAATGAAGAGAGTTTTCTCTATCTTATTTTTGAGAAATAACATTGTTTTAATGTCTGTAAAGAAAATTTCATTTTTTTGTATGCACTCACTTATTTATTTTTGTTTGTTTATTTGGGTTTTAATTTTTATTCACCAATTTCCGTTATTTATTTATCCATCTGCACATAAAATTTTAATTAGGTACTCTTTTAGATTTATTCTTATCATCTTTAGATTTCAAAATACAAGAAACATGTCAAAAATTATCAAATCGTCAATATTGAGATACATGATCCATTGTATAAATTTCAGTGCACAACATGCGCATTTCAACAAATGTCTCATCAGTGATGCACAAGGTCGAGAGAGAAGAAATCCTAATGGTGTAATTCCGTCTTTTCGATTTTACTGTCCTACTTTCTATTTGTGCAGGCATTGTGACGTCATCAAATTTCTTTGAAAACGTCATATATGTAACCCTGTTTCCCTTAATTTCATGCTGGTTGCTATATAATTTGATGACGTCACAATGCGTTGACGTCAGATACCTGCACAAATGGGAAGTAAATCTGTATTTCGAAAAGACCGAATAATTAGAGCGAAATTTTAAACATGACCTAAAATGTATACTAAAGAGTCAGCCAAGGACAGAGCTATGTCATCAGAGCGATAACCCTTTAATAGTTTAACAATGATTTATCAAATCTAGAATCCGAAAGTTTACAAATAAAATTCAAGTCAGTGCAGAAGCATAGTGAAACTGTGAGAATGATATCCTCGGGGACTAGCACTCTACCAACATAGATACCAACCTAGTATATTACATGGTAAAAATGTATAGATTTCACTGATAGAAGATTACATGTACTTATTAACAAGAAAGGAACCTGCCAAAATTCATTCAAGAAGCCACGATTCAACAAACAAACTAGGATAGAGTTTTGTTATACAGGTCATTCATGGCCTTATTATTTGTTCTTGATGTAAACGTTATCAGCTGTTATATAAAAACCATTGAAAATGGTTCATTAGAAGATCATACAATCGAGGGATTATATCGTACAACAAATGTCTCAATCAAACTGTAAAATTTACATCAAACGTATAACATGAAAAAATTCCCTGAATTTTCGAGGGGAGGGGCTCTTGTAATTAAACTGTTACATGATCAATCAAAATCAAATCCATTCATTAAACTTAGAAGCTTGTGATGCAGCTTAAAGCAAGAGATCTGAGCGAATAGGAAACAGCTAATCTTGCCACTTAAATGATTGAATACTTTCATGTGCATATAATGCACTAAAATTCTAAACATAACATGTATTTCAATATTGACAATTCACAAACGTCCTTAAACTATCAATCAATCTTCTTACATTCTAACTCCTTGCCGACATTTTCCTGTACTCGTACGAAGCTGAATTCATTCAATCTTTAGTCTCTGAAGGGAAAAGATACTTAGCTTCTGACTTCAACTTCACTTTCAGATACATAGACGATGTGTTGTCCATCAATAATCCAATTCGCGGATTACCTGAGCAGAATCTATCCTTCGGAGCTTGAAGTCAAAGAAACTACAGAGACAAATAATTCAGCATCCTATTTGGACATAATGTTGTCCTACGACACTGATGGTCACATGAACAACTCACTCTATGACAAACGTGACGACTTCAATTTCAGCATTACAAACTTTTCTTTTCTGAGTAGCAATATTCCTTCATCGCCTGCTTATGGCGTTTTCATATCTCAGTTGATACGCTATGCCAGAGCAAGTACCAAATATACGGATTTTGTTCTGAGAGCTAGGTGTCTTTCAGATAAGCTTCTCAGTCAGGGATATTGTTTGTGACCGACTAACATCGTCACTGAGGAATTTCTACGGTCGATATGGGGAACTCGTCATACACTATGATGTCCCACTCTCTAGAATGGTGGAGGATATTCTGTCATAGACCAGTTGAACCATCCAACCATCGATTTTACTCTATGTCTTCCGAAAGGAAGTAACCGGATGTGACAGTTCTACCGAATTGAAGCGGCGGGTGTTGCATGCAAGCAGGAGATGCTTACTCTTCCTGGGCACCTGGTCTCACTCCCCATATCGGGAGTTCGCTTCTTTTCATGTGGTGGAGGTTTTTGTTTGTTTGCTTTGGTTCCTGTTTTATCCTGATTTCGTGTGCCCTCGGTTTCTGATTTTCTAAAGTATCAATTTTGTGCTGTATACAGGGATATGGTCATTATCCATATTTGTCATTAACATTTATTTATTGACGACCGATAAATTAAGTTTTCTTTTTCATGATTTTGTATGCGCATTGTTTATAATTTTGTAAGCTCATGTTTTATGATTTTGTATGCTCATTCTTTATGATTGTGTAAGCCAATTGTTTATGATTTTGTAAGATCATTCTTACTGATTTCGTAAACTCAATCTTTATGAATTTGTATGTTCATTGCTAATGTTTTTGTATGCCCATTGTTTATGATTTTGTAAGCCCATTGTTTATGATTTTGTATTCCAATTGTTTATGATTTTGGATGCTCATTGTTAATGATTTTGTATGCCCATTTTTTATGATTTTGTGTGCCCATTCTTTATGATTTTGTATGCCCATTGATTATGATTTTGTTTGCACATTGTTTATAATTTTGTATGCACATTGTTTATGATTTTGTAAGCTTATTCTTTATGATTTCGTATGCCCATTCTTTATGATTTTGTAAACTCATTCTTTATGAATTTGTATGTTCATTGCTAATGTTTTTGTATGCCCATTGTTTATGATTTTGTAAGCCCATTGTTTATGATTTTGTTTTCCAATTGTTTATGAATTGGATGCTCATTGTTTATGATTTTGTATGCCCATTTTTTATGATTTTGTGTGCCCATTCTTTATGATTTTGTATGCCCATTGGTTATGATTTCGTATGCCCATTGTTTATGATTGTTTAAGTCCATTGTTTATGATTTTGTATGCCCATTGTTTATGATTTTGTATGCCCATTGTGTATGATTTTTTATGCCCATTGTGTATGATTTTGTATGCCCATTGTTTATAATTGTGTATGCCCATTTTTTATGATTGCGTATGCCCATTGTTTATGATTTTGTATGCCCATCGTTTATGATTTTGTATGCCAATTGTTTATGATTTTGAAAGCACGTTGTTTATGATTTTGTATGCTCATTGTTTATGATTGTGTAAACCCATTGTTAATGATTGTGTATGCCAATTGTCTATGATTTTTTATGCCCATTGTTTATGATTTTGTATGTCCATTGCTTATGATTTTGTATGCCAATTGTTTATGATTTTGTATGCCCATTGTTTATGATTTTGTATGCCCATTGTTTATGATTTTGTATGCCCATTGTTTATGATTTTGTATGCCCATTGTTTATGATTTTATATGCCCATTGTTTATGACTGTGTATGCCCATTGTTTATGATTTTGTATGCCCATTGTGTATGATTTTTCGAAATTCTGATTTTGGGTTTTTGGGTTTGACTTTCATTCACTTACTGATTATCTTGGTGTAACGATACATAACCTATGAGTGGTACAATTAATCTAATTCTTCGTCTCAAAAACAAAGGAGGGGATCTCCAACAACACCAGGTTGTAGCACCCACAGCAAAACCCAAAACACCCAATGCAAAAACACAAAGCAGACAAGCACAGAGAGAGACGCATAAAGAACATGGAACGTCAATGCACAACACAGAAACATCAAACACAAAGGACTACATATAAACCAAAGTCATCGACGCAAAAGGCAAATGGTAAACCTCCTTAAGAAATGTTAAACGTCTTCAAATTGAAAAGCATCATTAAGAACAGATAAATTTGCAGCATGGATCAGACATTATCCCTCGTCTGTGATCCTCAATCTTCATAATGTAATATGGCCAAACAGTGTGAAAGTTATGATGTAAAAAATAATATAGATCACGTGACAATATAGGGCGAGCGTTTTCTGCTGGTTAGTAAAGACTTCATTTTGGCTAGGCAGATACACTGTATATATATTTAAGGTTCATTTTGGCTAGGTTTATACTCTGTAGATACATTCTAGGTTCATTTTGACTAGGTATATACACTGTTGATACATTCTTAGGTTCATTTTGGCTAGGTATATACATTGAAGGTACATTCTTAGATTTAGTATGGCTAGGTAGATACACTGCAGATACATTCTAGGTTCATTTCGGCTAAATAGATACACTGTAGATAAATTCTAGGTTCATTTTGGCTAGGTAGATACACTGTAGATACATTCTAGGTTCATTTTGGCTAGGTATATACAATGTAGATACATTCTATGTCCATTTTTGCTAGGTAGATACACTGCAGATACATTCTAGGTTCATTTTGGCTAGGTAGATACACTGTTCATACATTCTAGTTTCATTTTGGCTAGGTAGATACACTATAGATACATTCTAAATTCATTTTGGTTAGGTAAATACAATGTAGATATATTCTAGGTTCATTTTGGCTAGGTAGATACACTATAGATACATTCTAGGTTCAATTTGGCTAGCTAGATACACTGTAGATACATTCTAGGTTCATTTTGGCTAGGTAGATACACTGTAGATACATTCTAGGTTCATTTTGACTAGGTAGATACACTGTAGATACATTCTAGGCCAGGGCATGTAATGTGTATGATATGTTTTTACCGTAACGGCACAGGAAGTTCCTCAGTACTTTATCAACAACAGGTTATCAACTTATCCCTTCATTGAGAAGATTTTTATACATGCATGGTGACTGGACATTGTTACCAGATGTTGATGCTTTCCGTCTATTTTTTAACTCAAAAGTCTACTTACCCATATGTATTGCGCATTTCGATCAAAAATTAAATCGAATATAAAGTTATATTGGTCTTTATTCTTCTGATCATACTTATACAAATCAACCAACCATCTGTTCTGGTAGATCTGATGGTGTTGTCTGATGCGACTCGGAATTCAAATGCTGAAACATAAATAATTGCATACATTTCAAAAAGATGAACGTATTTTTAGCAAAATGCCAAGATTAGTAATACAAAGCGCAGAGAATCTGCGCTGTTAGTTAGTCTCTTTTTGTGTTCATTTTTTTTAATATCACTCACCTCACTCTGATCTTGATCGTTGACCTCTGACATTTAAAATGTATAGCATTTATTCATAAATCGATGGCAAAATTGTGGAGGGTTTAATGATTTTGGATTTTCATAGTGGAAATTTATAAATTATCAAGGAATTTTTATATCAAGGTTTCCGCTTTCATAAACTAGTTAAGACTTTCCGGAAATTTTACAAAAAATTATTGTCAGTTTCTTTTGAAATTCGGCATCACATTTATTCGTTTGGATAATTCACAACCTACCTGCCTTTTATAGAGACAATAAACAAAAGAAGAAGGATAAAGGGTAGACAGAATAGAGAATGCACTAGAATCAACAAACGCCTTCTACACTGTCGATATCATCCTACTGTCACCTGACGGACACTCGGAGTGGTACTTGATCAATCAATAGCCTTTCATTAGAGTCCATTCGATTAAAGTGTTTGATTTTTCGACACTTTACACAGCAATCCCTCATTCAAAATTGAAAGACAGTCTCGCAAAAAAAATGTAACCAATGCCTTTACAAGCAAAATTGGCAATAGAAAATATAAATACATTGTTGTTAACTATAACAAACCCTACTTTACTACTTTATCAAAGAAAGGTCTGATTCTTAAAATAAGTACACTGAAACAGAAATCATTCAGTTTAACAGATGTTAAACTTCCTGATTGACAACATCTTTGTGGTGGTTGGAGGAAAGGTCAACCAAACAAATAGTCAGCATTCCCACGAGAACCAAATGGGCCCAACTCCTTGACGACATTTTTCTTTACTCGTACGAAGCTGAATTCTTTTAATCTCTGATCTCTGAGGGAAAACACTTTGCTCACAACTTTAACTTCACATGATGTGCTCTCCATCAATAATGAAAAATTCGCGGACTACCTCAGAAGAATCTATTTTTCGGAGCTTAAAGTCGAAGAAACCACATAGACCAATAATTCATCGTCATATTTGGGGTGTTTATATCTCATTTGGTACGTTTTGCCAGAGCAAGTACCAAATATACAGATTTTGTTTTAAGAGGTTGGCGCCTCTCGGATGAGCTTCTTAGTCAGGGATACGTATGTGACCGACTAACATCGTCACTGGGGAAGTTCTACGGTTGATACAGGGAACTCGTCATACACTATGATGTCCCATTGTCCAGAATGGAAAATTATATTCTGTCTTAGACAACTGGAACCATCCAACCACGGAACATTTTCATTTTGGAAGTAACCGGATGTGACATATCTGCTGAATTAAAGCGACGGGTGTTGCATGCAAGCAGGGGATGCTGACTCTTACTGGGCACCTGGTATCACTCCCTTATTTGGTATCCCACCCATCTTGCTACATTTTCGGTACATTTTTGGACATAAATTTTACACTATTTGGTCATATTACATTGTTTCGATTGAGGATCACTGAAGAGAGTTTAGTACCCGAAACGTGAATGTCGGGTCCATGCTGCAAGTTTATCTGTTCTTAAATGGTGCTATTGAATTTGAAGACGATTAACATCGCTTCTGTTCATATGATGGAATTTCTTGTTTGGTTGCTTTTTTTCTATATAGGGATATGGTTCATGTTCATATCTTAAGACTTGCACACTGACTGTCTGTGACGACGGGACGGGACGTCATAACGGACCCTGTACAAACCTCTTTAGAGAGGACATGACCCCGATCACGTCCTATCTGAATGTCGGTCAGATTTCTCGGGTGATAATATGAATCAGCTTGCTACAGCCGGCAGATCAAGAAAATGTTTCATGCGTTTAACATGTAAATATGTGTGTTACTTGGACCCCTTCGTTTTGACGTCTTGTTTATATGGTCATCTTATAGTGTGGATATCATTTAACAATTACTGTACGTTATTCGAGACCTTTGTGTAACACGAAAGGTTGCAGGGTTGTGCGCACATAATCTTGTTAACCACACAATTTGCCACTGGCGTAGCAGATAACCGTTCTAAGTCGGCACCGATTGACCGTTGGTCTCGTTGGTTTATGTGTAGTCTTTTTCTCTTTAATGTTTCTATGTCGTATGTCTCTTTTGCGTCCCTTGCTGTTCCTGTCTACTCCGTGCTTTTGCATGGGGTGTTTTGGTGCTTTGCTGTGGATGTTGCAACCGAATCTTGTTAAAGATCCCCTCCTTTCCTTTACATTATTATGATTGTCCTCTATCGTGTTCATTTAAGAAATAAAAAATGACAAGCCGGGCTCTATTGTCTCATAATGCCCGAACGCCCTCAGCCAATCACATTTATTACCGAGCCGCGTCAGCGGCGAGGTGATAAATGTGATTGGTTGAGGATACGAGGGCATTATGAGACAATAGAGCCCGGCTTGTCATTTTTTATTTCTATTCTAATGATGACACAGACGACAAAATCGATTCTTGGTAAAAGCCAGTTCCTGCCGGTTTATCTGTTTTCAGAAAATGGGTAGGCGTGGCTTATCGCTATAGGGCCTATATTGGAGAATAGAGCCCGGCTCGTGTCTGTTGTCTTAATAGGGAAAAAGAATCAAGTCATATTAGAATAGCACATATACAACAACCTGTCATCAGACACAGACAAACATATGGGCGTCAGGCAGTGATGCTTTCCTTTATTTTTTACGAAACTGTGTGTCGTTTAGATTATTTCACGCAAATTGTTAATGCTGATCAAGTAATCAAATATAAATACACATTCCTTTTTCTCCTTGAGAATGTGTGTCCTTCTATTGTGAGGCAATGATTGTGAGGGTGTACAATTGTTGACAGATTTTGAACTGATATGACAAACTAAACTGATAAACAGGAAGCAGGTGGTGACGCTTACGAATTTCCTAACATTAGACAGACGATTGTGGTGTACCTTATAGAGAGGAGGGGATCTACAACAATACTCTGTCGAAGCACCCACAGCAAAATACCCCAAGCAAAAACACAGAGAAGACATCCGAAGCAAAATACGCAAAATAAACAAAAATCACAAACACGACACCGAAACATTAAAATACTAAAGACTACTCATAAACAAACGAGACCAATGAGCATTAGGTGTCGACTTAGGACGACCATCTTCAACGCTAGTAGCAAATGGATTACGTGAGCACAACCCTTTAACTTTTTAGGTCACCTAAAGATTTTGAGGAACTCACATTTATAGCGTTAAATAACCTCCTCAATATATGATTTCCGTACAAACAAGACAGCAAAACACAGGACCACAAGCAACACAGATGAATATGTCAATGCATATAAAAAAACGGGCATATGAAATACTGCCTATGTTCTGCCGGCTGTAGCGAGCTCATAAATGTTATCACCCAAGGAGTCCAACATTCAGAGAGGACCTGTCTCCTCTTAAGAGGTTTGGACAGGGCCCATCATGGAGTTCCTTCGTCACAATCAGTTAGAGTGTAAAAGAGGGGGATCTCCAACAAGACCCTGTTGCAGCACCAACAGCAAAACATCAAAACACCCGATGCAAAAACACAAAAGACGAGCATAGTATGAGACGGAAAAGAGAAATACGACATGTAAACATCAAACACAAAAGACTACACATAAACCGACGAGACCAATGGGCAACCGGTGCCGACTTTGGACGGCCATTTGCCACGCAAGTAGCAAAAGGTGTGGTTATCCTGGATTATGTGCACAAAACCCTCACTCTTCTCCAATTACCCAGAGGTCTCGAAGAACGTACAATTGTGGTGTAAAACAACCTCCTCACCGTAAGATGACCTCACACAAACAAGACCGCAAAACGTAGAGGCCCCAGCAACACAGATGAATATGTAAATGGATATAAAATGAGGGCGTGCGTAATACATTCCGTGCTCTGCCGGCTTTAGCGAGCTCATGTATGTAATCACCCGAGGGGTTCCGACTGACATTCAGAGAGGACAGGTGGTCGGGACCCTGTCTTCTCTAAAGTCTTTAAAATACGCTGGTTCAAGGCTGTAGATTGGTCAAGTATCATGCCGAGTGTCCGTCTGGTGACGGTAGGATCATATCCACAATATGGTTATGCTGTCTACTGTTGATCCTTCTAATTTTGTTTATTATGTAACCATAAAAGGCGGGTTGTCAAATACCCAAAGTTATATTGGATGTTGCTTGTATAGGTTGCATAGGTCCGAAGTTTGAAAAAAAAACTTACTAGTTTATAAAATCAAAAACCTTGATCTAATTTTTTTATGGTAATTTGTAAATTTCTACTATGAAAATCCAAAACATTAGTAAGTGCTCTAGGGTATCGTGAGAAAACGTGGCGTTAGATGGCATGAAACGTTTGAATTTACTTTTTACTTATGTTTAATGGAAGAAGAAATAGATTCTTTCACTTTTTACTGAGTGAGACACAAAAATTTCCACTCGGGAAAAGATGAAATTTCCGTCACTCGTGTTAATCTTTATGTCATAGAGACAAGAGACAAGACTCGTACTTTCCATTAAACTAAAAGTATTCAAAACTTTTTAATGCGCTCGCATTAGTGAGGTAATAGAGATATCGTTTGGAGTTCCATATCCATAACTGCTTGAAAGTCCCATCTGTTTAAATTTTGGGAATTTTAATGAGAGTGTTAATGGAAGTAAAGCAGCAAAACGGAAAGAGTTTTATCAAAATGATCCTTTATTATTAATTAGTGTTTTCCATATTGGCCTAGTTATTGCGTCGAGGTCTGTCGCCAATACGACAGACCGAGTCGCAATAACTAGGCCAATATGGAAAACACTAATTAATGAGCGTATTATCAATGAACTCGACAAATATGATATCGAACTACGCCAATACTGCAGATAACTAGGAAAACCCTTGTAAATGAGTGTATTCCTTTATCAACAACGCCGCAATGCTTTTCTCGTCTAATTTCTTTACAACAACGGCGCCATCTTGCTTTCATTGCTTGAACTTTGCAATTACCACGTGGCTTCAATATTGGCCGAGTTTTCAATATTGGCATAATTTTGTCTATATCGGCTTAGTCGTGTCGATATTGGCTTAGTTCGAACGCCGCCATCTTGCTTTCATCGCTTGAACTTCGTATTAATCACGTGACTTCAATATTGGCCGAGATTTCAATATTGGCGTACTTTTGTCGATATTGGCTTAGTTTTTGCGATAATGGCTTAGTTTGCATTCTCGTATTGTTTGGGCAGAAAATCCCGTATAAGACCAATGTTATAGCTAATTAATAATGATGAATACAAACCTCTATCAGATAAGTAATGAATGTGTGGGTGTCCTGTGCACTATGGAATTCTACGAGAAAAAAAGGAAAAACGAAATAAGATTGAAAAGTGAAAAGAAAGAAATAAACAAACTTATACCTCATTAGGTATATCACAAATGTTTTCATCATACTGCGCATGCGGCACACTGAAGTTATAACAATAGAATACTGTGTATATGAATTTCAATAGTGATAATAAATCTATAGACAAATTATTTTAACTCACTTTCAATAAGTTCAATGACGGTGAAGTAGCCAACACGCTGTACAAATCTGTTAACAGATCCACTTTCGGCTGCCTTAATGAGTGCAACTAACAAATCCTTGTTCGTCTGAGACAATTTTTGGTATGATGAACTAGTCTTCATTGCAAAGAGGAAACTTTGAAGCTCTCTCTGACAATAAAAAATTAAATCTATGTAAGTACTAAATCAGCTAGTTTTTGAACCCGTTTGTTATTCAAGTACATAACTCTCGTTCCTGATTATTGCTTATTCCGAGGTTCTCAACTGTTCCAATAAAAATTCTAATGATTTTGCCTTACCTTCTCGTCTTTGAGACAGAATAAGTGATGGGTACTTCTTTGATGTTTATTGCAATAGTTGATGGTCAGTTGAACCTCTCGGATGATAACAAGCATGAGCTCGCTACAGCCGGCAGGGAACGGACTGTATTAATTATGCCTTTTTTATATCCATTTACATATTCATCGCTGTCTTGTTTGTGTTGTCATCTAACAATGAGGAGGTTGTTTTACACTATAATTGTGCGAGACCTTTAAGTAACCGGAAAAGTGGGAGGGTTGCGCGCACGTAATCCGAATAACCACACCATTTGCTACTTGCGTAGTCGGTACCGGTTACCCATTGGTCTCGTTGATTTATGTGTAGTCATTTGTATTTTAGTATGACCCTTATCGTCTCTTGTTGTGTTCGTCTCCATGTTTTCGCATCTGGTGTTGATGTTTTGCTGTTGGTGCTGCAACAGTGTCTGGTTGAAGATGCCCTCCCTTCTCTGATACTATCTTTAATTATTAGGCAGACATTTTAATGGTATTATTTTAAGCTGTATATGTATGCTGTGGAAGATTTTGGCGATATTGACAACCAAACAAATTTAATTGAGACAATCATTACTTCATCCGAGAATACTGATGATAATATTTTGATAGTCAGATTAATGATGGGAAAGATCGATATCGGATTCTCTACGTTCATTTCACAGGTTAATTATCATTGTAGCTGATTCAAACATTGTGTTACCTTCAGCAAGTTTCGAAACGACGAGGATGACGCGGCAGAGGAAGATGACGAAGATGATGAAGATGATGAAACGGAAGACGAAGAAGATGACGACGACGCCGCCGATGAGGATGAAGAGGCAGACGACGATGAAGCTGAGGACGAAGAGGATGAAGACGAAGAGTGAGATTGTGACGACGATGACGATGACAACGACTTCGACTGTGATGAGGTATGTGACTCCTCCTTCAGCTCCTATTATAAAAGAGGAAAATAGTTGCTTAAATGAACTTATTAAAAAATATAACTTATAATTAAAATGTGCATCAATATTGTAAAATTTTGTAATGGAGAGCCAATGAATCAGAATTGGGAACCCTACACTTGAAGAATTAAAATTCATCGATTAATTTTATAGAAAAAATGTATTTTTTTAAAGCCAGATTCATTCCTTTGCTAATATATAAAAGACCACGTGTAAAGAAAGACAGATCGTTGCAATAATTAAAAAAAAGGGACGGACATGTGCATCACTATATAAAAACAGAATTTACCTTTGCAATGTATATTTCCAGCGAATGTGCGATCGTAACATTCATCGCCGTCAAATCTGTGTATAGAAATAGTAAAAATACATGACATTGATCTTTTACTCCGATCATGGAAATAAAGAAGACATTTAAGAGACATTAATCACAAATGTTAGTTTTTTTCACATTAATCATTTGACATTAGATTAATTAACGTCGATTTTATAATATCAGTTGTATCGAATATAACACATCAGGTTCTTGATCAGTTTTAAATTTTGTTTTTCAACATTCATCAACTATCATCTTACCATCAATGAGTGCAAGAATCTGGGAAAACCCGATTTTATTGATTAGATTGGTGATTTGGTCTACTTCCGCGGAGGCAAGTAGTTCGATTAGTAGTATCTTGAAAGATGTTGAAAGTTTAGTGAAATAATCTGAGCCATAAAGCTGCTCCAGTGTAAATGATAGATTAGACCCATGGCTGCCATGATCACTGTTGTGATTGTCATGCCTTCTGAAGTCAGAGGAAACTCCATCAATTGACACCAACTCGCACGTATTAAAGCTGACTTGCTGACATAGGATTATCAAAAGAGAGGAAGTTATCAAATGTCCAATGTCCATGATTCTGTGAAGAAGAAGACGAAAATATCAACAGACATATGTAAAGATCGAATTCAAAACATTTTTCTAAACGAAAATTCAGAGAGAGAATGTTTCACAAAATGTGTATTTGAAGTTGATGATTTGTTGGGAAGTTTTATGGGTATAACTTAAATTTGATTTCTTGTGAACATATTTGCTTTAATTGTTTTTCTTATTTGAAAAAGAAGGCGTAATTATACATTATTAAATATATGTATCTTTTGAGATGGTATTTTATCCCTTTTGCGACACTTAAGGACATATCCGGCACCCAAAATTTTGTATCTTCACATCGAAGAGTATTCTGTATTTCTGACGTACAAAGAAAGATAACTCCGATTTCCATTATGAAGTTCTTTGAAACATATTTTGAAATAATTTTTTTTTATGCTATTTTACCAAAAGGTATGTACGGAAGGTTTCAAATTCTTCTTTTCAATCAATTAGTAGAATTTCCAATATATTGTATTCCAAACATGAAGGAAAATCATACAATAAAAAAGTTATTGGTATAATTTTGAATTCGCCATAGTTGGCAATGGAAAATGTCTGCATGAGTCTATTTGGGAAGTTCTCAGAACTTCAGTATTTCCTACGGTGACCTCATCAAATGTCACTGCACATCGCTTTTACATACAATAAGATGAGACTCATTCAAATATAAAGGATATCTATCCTAAAACTGAATAAACAGTATATGTCCTTAATCATGCTGAAATGATTTGACATCATTTGGAGTTTCTTCTGTTTTAGTTCAAAGTAAATCAAGAATCAAAATTCCATATAGAAATCGACTGCATAACAAAATCTCATATAAAAAATCAAAGTTAATTTATATGATTGCTGAATCGGACAAAAGAAGCTTTGGAATTGACAATGAGGTAGAACGAACTTACGTACATGTCAATATTCTATAAAAATGTCTTACAATTGTACGCATGTCATAGCATTGATATCCGATACCATTCACAAGTTAGCGACTGATTTACTTATTCATACATATATATATTTCAGGGCGAGGGAAGGGTTATTTCAATGTTCTCTTCATTTATGCAATTTATCCTATTTGATATCTTCAGTTATTAATATCGAAAGAAAAACAAAAACAAAACTTTCTTGATTCTGTCTGTCTATAAAATTTCTTCTGATAGAAAAACGAAATTTGAATTACCTTCCTTCAACTCCAGTCTTTGAAGACAATGACCTAATTATCGGAAATCACGTGACCTATGTCCTTATCTGGAAGACACGTCGTGTCATGTAAACAAACTATGAATCTATATATTGTTCTGTCTTTGTAATCTTCCGGAGGAATTGCCGTTAAAAAGTTTTGTCGTTTTGTCATACTCAAAGTTTGCTAACAAAAAGAACTGGGGTTTTTCAATTTCTCTTCGCAGAAATAATTGAATCTGATTCAATTAATACTCGCATGAGGCAGTGAATGTCACGTATTCAGAACAACTTTATCCTTCTTTCCAAAGACAAACGTTTATTCCAGATCGTCACATTTCTTCACTCATGGCACAACTGTATCAATAATGACATTATTATTAAAAGTTCTTTTTATAATTTTTCCAAGTATTTATAAGCCTTTTGATTGATATTTTGGTAATCTGATTTCGGGTTTTGTGTTTGACTTTGATTAACTGATGTTCGATAGTTCATAATATAAAAAAAAAACTTGAACATAATTTTGAAAGTGAAATGAAAATATACTTTACACAATTAATATTGACTTTTGATAAGGTCTACTCGTGATTACACAGACCTGATCGGGCATTGATTGACCGAGGTCGAAGGCCGAGGTTAACCAATGCCTGACCAGGTCTGTATAGTCACGAGTAGACCGAAATCAAAAGTCAATAACGTCTTTATTAATTGATCAGGATTTTATTAACATTTACATTGTAATGATCAATATGCGAAGTCAAAGAATTCAATGCACGCGCTAATCCCGAATAAACCGCTTTGGAGCGTTAGCCGTCAACTTTCTATCAAACAGCGTCTCGACCAATCAGAAATAAGCAAGCTCGGCAATAATTCCTGATCATTTAATAAAACTAATCAACTAAGAATTATCTGGACCATATGAAGTCAAGGGTCCTATAAAATCCCAATTTACTCAAAGTTTCTAGAGTAATATGTGTCAGAAAAGAAAACAAAATGAAGGAAAAGTGAACTCCCAGTCCATACAGATAGCATTAAACAACTTGACAAAAGCAAGTAGGTAGGACCATAAAGGAAGCCCAAAGGCATACCCAAATTCTGTCATAGTGTTACCCACAGTTTCGCTCATTGGCCATGGATTAATTACAAATAATTGTAAGTTAGATTTATGAATGATCCTAAAGCCTGCCAAACATGACAATTTCTTGTGGAATCTGCCATTTCTAAACAGAAACGCAGCAAACACTAATATAATACAGCAAACATTTTAAACATTTTATTTGTTTAAATATTTGTAAATAAACTGAAGTACACTTATGCAAATTTCAGACTAACCAGAAGAGGGTTTAACATGTGTGCGGCACCACACAAATTTTGATTTCTACCGCGCCATCTACAATAAATATCGACTCTACAAAACGTCTATAGAGATTTAAATAATACTTCGACTTGACATTCTGCAAAGAAGAAAAAGTGAATCTCCAATGGAGATGAGATCAGATGCCCAGGGGAGTAAGCATCTCATATTTGCTAGCAACACCCGTCACTTAGGCCGTGCAGAAAAAAAAGTATTTTCCAGTCATGATACACCATTTCATAATCAAATGTTATGATAACACGTTACATATCGCTCTGCTTGAATGCTTTTGGTCAAGTTTGGAGCCTTATCACTTACACTGTGACAAGTTTGACCTTTCAAATATCGGTAATTTTTTTTAAATCAGACGCAAATTCAATGTCAATGATTAAAATTGTTGTTGCTGTTGTTGTTGTTGTTGAAATGATCATTGCATTAAAGTACTAAACAATATTGAAATATTTTCTCTTTAAGCGCAATAAGAAATATAATGATCGCTGCATCTCTGTCCATCAGTTCATTATCTGCAACAGCAACCAAGAAAAGGTGGGAAACTGAATTCACGAAATTTGCTAAGTCCAAGGGCCATAACTCTTGTGAAAATTAGTCAATCTAAATTAAACTCGAAGTTGATCTGCATCACACTATAATGTATTCACATACAAAAAATCAGTTCATTATCTGCAATAACAGGCATGAAAAAGTCCGGAAAACTGGAAATTTCATGAAATTTGCTAAGACCAAGGGCCATAACTCTTGTAAAAAAAAGGCCGGGTGAAACCAAACTGAAACTTGGTCTGTATCACACTGAGATGTATTCATATACCAAAAATCTGTGCATTATTTGCAAAAGAAACGAAGAAAAGTCAGAAAACTGAAATTTTCATAACATTTGCTAAGTCCAAGGGCCATAACTCTTGTAAAATAGGTCAAGCTAAAGCAAACTCAAACTTGATCTGTATCACATTGAGATATACCCACATACCATAAATGAGTTTAATTTATGCAAAAAAAGCGAAAAAAAGTCCGGAAAACTGAAATTTTGATAAAATTTGACAAGTCCAACGGCCATTACTCTTGAAAAATAAGGTCAATCAAAAGCAAACTCAAACTTGATCAGTACCACATTGAGATATATACATATTAAAGATGAGTGCAATTTATGCAACAACAGCCAAAAAAGTCCAGAAAACTGAAATTTTCATATAATGTGCTAAGTCCAAGGACCATAACTCTTATAAAAATAGGTCAATCAAAAGCAAACTCGAACTTGATCTGTATCACATTGAGATATATCCACGTACCAAAAATGAGTTTAATATATGCAACAACAGCGAAAAAAAGTCCGGAAAACTGAAATTTTGATAAAATTTGACAAGTCCAAGGGTCATAACTCTTGTAAAATTAGGTCAATCGAAAGCAAACTCAAACTTGATCTGTATCACATTGAGATATATCCACATTTCAAAAATGAGTTTTATATATGCAACAACAGCGAAAAAAAGTCCGGAAAACTAAAATTTTGATAAAATTTGACAAGTCCAAGGGCCATAACTCTTGTTAAAATAGGTCAATCAAACGCAAACTCCAACTTGATCTGTATCCCATTAAAATATATCCACATACCAAAAATGAGTTCAATATATTCAACAACAGCCAAAAAAGTCCGGAAAACTGAAATTTTCATAAAATTTGACAAGTCCGAGGGCCATATCTTTTGTAAAAATAGGTCAATAAAAAGCAACCTCAAACTTGATCTGTATCACATTGAAATTTATCCACATACAAAAATGACTTTAATATATGCAACAACAGCGAAAAAGAGTCCGGAAAACTGGAAATGGGACAGACGGACGGACGGACTGACGGACGGACAAACAGACAGACCGAGAGGAAACTAAGAGTCCCCTTCGGCGTTTCCGGTAGGGGACTAAAAAGATATATAAGATGTGGAACTACTTCTCATGGCGGAACAGACGAATTCAAGGTCACTGCGTAGTTCGCCTCTTATCCTCAGAAACGTTGATTTCACATTGGAAACACACATATTTTGGTAGAGTAATCTCAGATGAAGTTTCATTTCATACTATATATTATGCATTAAGATATTTTCATTGTATCGTCGAATTGTTTTTTCAATGTCGAAGTCAGTCGCTCATAAATGTACCCTTGGTTCAGTAGTTTTACAGTTACTGTCCGCACGGCTCACTTCGGAAACTAGATAAACGTAATTTTGACTACTTTTTAATGAAATCGATACCATTAATTAGATCTCGCTTAGTCGTAAATTTTGGTATAAGTTATATGATGGTCAGTGCAAGCAATCAAATTTTATAAACAAAGCAAGTTTTAGATGGGCAATTTCAAATGCTAATTTTCCCGCGTTTTTCCTCCATAGGCTCAATAGTAAATTCGGCGACGTCACGCTGAAAAACGCCCCATTTAAAATTTATTTAATCTGTATAATATGATAGCATAAACTCACGACCATATGAGTTAAAGAAGATCCTGACGATAATCTCAACAGCACTCACAATAGAGCACTATGTTGAGCATCGACGGACCCCTAGCAAGGTAGAGGTAGGATCAGGTGCCCGGGAGGAGTAAGCATCCCCTGTTGGCTAGCCGCACCCGCCGTCGATGTTAATGCAAGATGAAGAACACAGTATATAAAATGCATGCACTGTCTGACGTTATGTCTATATAGAAAGTGCTATGGCGACCATGTCAGGGAAATATATTCAAAACACTTACTGTCAAACCCCTCGCGGGGAACTTTTTTACGAGCTCCACACGGCAAAGGGCATAAGTGTGACACAAATGAGTTAAAGAAGATCCTGACGATAATCTCAACAGCACTCACAATAGAGCACTATGTTGAGCATCGACGGACCCCTAGCAAGGTAGAGGTGGGATCAGGTGCCCGGGAGGAGTACATATACCAAAATTTACGACAAAGCAAGATCTATTCAATGATATAGATTTTATTTTATTTTTTGCACAACAAAGTAATCAAAATCGCGTTTATCCAGTTTCCGAATTGAGCTGCGCGGAAGTATCAGTTGCGATATGAACACATTCAACGACCAAATAATGTTCATTATAATTATCTTGGTTCCACACAATGACTCGACTTATAGTCGCTTTCAATGGATAAAGTTGCGTAGCTTGTTTGATTTTTATTTTCAAGATTTCATGACTGACAAAATCATCGATCAAATAATGAAATAAATCAATCGAAAAGGAACCCTAGGGATAATGATTATTCACGAGAGAACCGAGAGTAAAATGGATTACACAACAATGTCTTCTATATGCCGTTCACGGGCAACACATCTTGTCTTTCATTTAATGTGCTTAGTTCTGGTGCAATACAAAACAGAACCAAATTAGACCCTCTCTAATTTTATTATTCAAACGTACAAATATACCGATTTCTTGTGTGAATATTCGTTATTTTTCTATTTCCCAGCTTGTGCCTCTGTGTTCAGGTGCTAAAACAAGGAAACAAAAATGATAAATGAATAAGACAAAATGCATATGACTTATCTTAAACATTCAATGTTCGCATCAAACAAAATGTACGGAAGGTAGGGAAAAGTAAGATTTTATCCATTTATGGACATAGACTTCTGTGTGGAATACTTACAAATTGTTAAACGTTTTCAAATTCAGTAGCATCATTTAAAAACAGATAAATTTCGGGTACTTAACCCTCGTTAGTGATCCTCAGTCTAAACAATGTTATATGGCCAAAGGGTGTGTCCAAAATGTACCGAAAGACATAGCATGATGGGTGGGATATGATGCTACAGCACACACGTTTTGAAAACTCAAAGAAATTTTGATAACGGTAATTTTCAAATGCGGTGAAGATGCGATCAATTGAAGTGAGACTACTGGTCCATCAGCAGTGACACTCACCAAGTGATGCAATTGTAAAAAAGGCTTTAAATTCAACAAATCCAATAGCATCATTTAAGAACAGATATATTTCGGGTACTTAACTCTAATCAGTGATCCTAAATCTAAACAATGTAATATAGCACACAAATTGAGTTTATTTCTTCGTTGACTTAAGAAAATACAGACTTTGTAAGTCCATATTCCAAACATATTTTCTAAAAACCTACCAAGTGAAAAACAACTTTCCAGATGTTGAATGTTGAGACAGACAGACAGACATGGATAGCGAGTTTTTACTTAAACGTTCAAATAATCTATATGAGCTAGGAGACAAAGGTGTAAAAGAAGAGCTTACCTGAACAAGGTATGTAATAAAAACGTGGGTTTCTTTAAAATCAGAAAAATCTGAAAATGAAAGAAAATATGTATGCTTTATCAATGATATTCAACATTTTGAAGGAAAGGTTTAGCTATATTGTTAAATGTCTTCAAATTCGATATCTTATGGTGTATATTTAGTAAGTAAATACAAATTACACACTTGCAGTTGTATCTCTACCTCTTTTTAAAAGTTTCTTTAATAGAAATAAGTTCGTAAATCCGATTACTTTCCCACTCAAAATAGAATGAATAAATATTGTGTTAGTAATAGAAAATATATGAGATAAAAAATGAGACAGCGAATGTCAATCACAAAGCCAGACATCACAATGCCAAATTATAATCAATAGGCAAACTATACACCCCCTTTAAATCGAAACCAATTCTACAAAGGAGTAGAATTGCATGTCTAACTGAGATAAGATCAGGTACCCGGAAAGAGGAAGCATCTCCTGCTTACTACAAACAACCTTTGCCATACAGAAATGTAACATCCGATTATAATATCGAATTCAGTGTTTATGACAGGAAGTGTTTTGAATGTTTTCCCTGACATGGTCACCATAGCACTTTCTAAATAGACATAACCTCAGACAGTGATTGATTTGTAGATATTGTCTTCATTTTAGTGCGTAAACATCGACGGAGGGTGCCGCTAGCAAAACAGGGGATGCTTACTCCTCCCGGACACCTGATCCCAACTCCAGTTTGAGTACTCTATTGTGAGTGCTGTTGAGATTGTCGTCAGAATCTTCTTTATCTCATTTGAATGATCATATCATAAGTGTGGGTAAACAGATGTATATATCCATTTCTTTCAATATGTATGGTCCCAAAAAGGTCTGCTGTGATAATAAATATATATATTTGTACCCCTAGTTTAGAAGTTTCTCGGTAAGTCGTTGTTATTTCGAATGACGCTTTATATCAAAACATGTATATCAATTGTAACATAAGTTGTCACCTTCTATAAGCTTGATGATTTTAGAGTATCCCTCTCTGTGTACGACAGGAGTTAGCGCCCCGTTCTCCGCCCCTTGTATAATTTCTTGTAGGAGTTGTCTTTCCTCAGAAGTCAGATTTGTAAAGGACATCATGTTCTGGGCAATGTTAAGGATGGACTGGACATCCCTCTGAAAAGGAGTTTTCAAATTAGTAAATGAAGACTATATAGTTAATAATATTTGTATTATGATATCTTGTCTTGGTTGGCGGTGTGTTGGCCATATTTGATAACAGTAAGGAACCGACCGCTTGGCGCGTAAGAACAATAGCGTCAACTTTCAGATACCTTCTTAGTTTACCTTGGTAACCTCGAGAAGGAGGAAAAATATGGCGAGTTCAAAAATATCCTTTCGGGAAAGGTCTGGTCATATTGCGAACACAGCGAACCTATGACGTTGTGATGCAAGACGAAACCACGCGGTCGTGGCCATTGTTGTTGTAGTCTGCGCACGGAAATAGAGCCGAAGGAAGGGGATCTAGACTTTTATTCTCCCTGTCCCAAGGGAGACTCGATGTTTTAGCCAAACCGGCACGTGACTGTCGAAACCAATCAGAAAACGCGTGTTATAGAATTATTAATCATATTAATATGAAATATTTCTACCATACATGTGCCGCGAATATTATGACGTCATAGACTAACATAAACATTTGCAATGAACGTCAGAAAAGAAAGGATGGATTTTACTTAGAATTGTTATAGATCGTCGTTTTTTACACTTGATAAAGGCCAAGGGGCCGAACATTTGTGTATTTGAGTGTTTGTGTTTTTATTCATTAATGTTTTATTGTTTTATTTGTTTCAGGTATTAAACTTGACATGAATTTTACAAGGGAATAAAAATAGACAGAAGATGTCACTACAATAAGGAAGTACCTTTTTCCCAATGACTAGAGGACCGACAGGACTAGGCCTCTCCTGATCGAGTTCCTATGAAAATAAAAATAAAAACTTTTTTCAAAGTCATTATTTATGCATAGGGAGGACAAATGAAGACAAAAATGTTCATAATTTATAATTTTTCCGGTGAATCTCTTCTATTTTCAAAAGGACAAATCATACTTTCCAAAGGTACTCCTCCAGTCTATGTGCCTCATGGGCGTCGATTTTTGTTACATCTGTTGAATAAAATGGAACGTGAGCAATGCGTAAAAAAGAAGTTTGTCCAGTATATAAATTGTTTCTACAAATATAGTGATTTTGCATCGGATACCGATTGTTTCAACTTACGGTCAATGAAAATAAGGATTCTGGTAAAACCAATTCTATCTATATAGTGAGTGATTTGGTCTACTTCCGCGGCGGCAATGAGTTCCACAAGAACGACCCTCTCTGATGGAGGTAGTTGGTTGAATGAGTTGAGCTTGTGCATGGCCTGTAGTACTTGTAGTAGGTGATCCTGTGCCGCTCCCCCTGTCTGAGGGGGCATGGTAGTCGTCGCACCACAATACACAATACCAACCAAACCGTATACCAACAGAGACAACATTCTGGCGATACAGTGAGGGCATTTTATTGTTTAATGATAAAATTAAATAATCCATTTGACCTTGAATATTACAATTCGCTGTTTTGACGTGAATCGATTCTGAATGTTTTGTTTTTCGATGGGCAATTTATTTGACAAAATGCGTGAAAATAATGTGAAATATAAAAAAGAAATACTTGAAAGATATGTAGATACCATGTTATTTATTTGAATGTTGACGTAAATATAAGTTGCATATTGATAACATTAACTTGCGTGTCCACGTATTTTTGAAAATATGTTTCATGAAAGAGGCAGAAGTATGCCACCATTGTATGAATGCTTCGGCAAATTAAACTGAAACAAAATTGATTCAGTAAACAGACAAACAACAAAAACACAACCAATGCATTTTACCTGACTGGAAGATAATGCTGTTTATAGTTGGAATGAGGGGATATTGGTACGATCCTTTAACCCCTATCTTATCTTAGAAGTCATGACCAATATTATCAGATCAACCTGGAAGTTAAGGCAGATCTAAACGTACAGTTTCCTTTTATAGAAGTTTGAATACCTAGTTACCATAATTTGTGGATAAAATAGATCCCCTCCTTTTAGAGAAATTCAAAAATACTTCATGAAAAACAAAGTGTCACTTTCTCCCGCCAGTGAGTAGCCTTCTATACAGATATTTCTAAATACGGAGCACCAGACATACATGTTTCGGATAATTAATCCTCAACAGTGGTACTTTAAGCAAGTTGAATCAAAATGGTAAAAATAATTTAGTAAAGTGCCCCCAATCAAAATTTAACATATCTATTTCGCAAAGAGTGAGCGGGTGCAAACTATTTATACATATATTTTTCTTTTCTTTTCTTTTCAGAGGCGTGATCAAATGAAAAATAAGGCCTAAATCATTGGAGGGATGATGCAATGACGTTTCCTTATAAACTTTGAGGATAATTTTGGATGTAATGGTTTAATCAAATGCTGAGTCGGCACCGATTGTCCATGTATCTCGTTGGTTTATATTTGGTCTTTTGTGTTAGTCGTTTGATGTCGTGTTTGCTGTCCCTTTTGTGTCTCTTGCTGTGTGTGCTTTCTTTGTATTTTGCGTGTGGTGTTTTGATGTGTTGCTGTTGGTGCTGCAACTTAGTCTTGCTGGAGATCCCTCTCTCAAATACAATGTATATTGTTACATTGATTTTTCGCCGAAAAAGTAATTGAGTATCTATTACTTTGTACTGGGAAAATGATACATCATCTTAAAAACCCCATGTTTGGTTCCCTAAAACAAATATAATTTGAATTGAATAAGAATTGTCCCTGAAGTCTAAACAAAATTCATATGGGTTTACTTTACAAGTCATCATTCATAGATAGTCAATTCATAATTTTTTTTCTTGTGTACATATCTCTCTTCTAAAAGTGACAAGCCGCTGTGCGTGTTTTTGGTCACGCATTTTTTGGGGGAGGCTACGTTTGCTAAGTTTTCTGAAATCATAGGGAAGGAATACGTCAACCTACGTCGCACGCACGGTTTTTGGGTGGTTGCGTGCATCATACGTTGTGCACGAGGTAAACAACTAAGACTTATACGTATTTACAATTTGCGATTTCCACTTCATCGTAACGATACTATATGTACACATACTGTTCACGAATGGGGTCCTCACTCCCTTATAAGAAGGGAGGGGATCTCCAAAAAGACCCTGTTGCAGCACCAACAGCAAAACACCAAAGCACCCGATGCGAAAACACAAAGACGAGCATACTAAGAGACGAAAAAGAGACATACAACATATAAACATCAAACACAAAAGACTACACATAAACCAACGAGACCAATGGGTAACCGATGCCGACTTTGGACGGCCATTTGTCACTCAAGTAGCAAATGGTGTGGTTATCCAGGATAACGTGAACACAACCTCTCACTTCTCCGATTACCAAGAGGTCTCGAAGAATTTACAATTGCGGTGTAAAACAACCTCCTCACTGTTAGATGACCACACACAAACAAGACCGCAAAACACATGGGCCCAAGCAACACAGAAATGGATATAAAAAGAGGGCGTACGTAATACAATACATGCTCTGCCGACGCGAGCTCATGTATGTTATCATCCGAGGAGTCCGACTGACATTCAGAGAGTACAGGTGGTCGGGGCCCTGTCTTCTCTAAAGAGGTTTGAACAGGGCCCGTCGTAAGTTAATTGTAAGTAAATTGTAAGTGCTTACATGCTAAAATTGCACGCAAACCGATTGCAACGAGTTCTGCATTTATTCTAAAACATTTACGCCGTTTCTGCTTGCCTCTTATCAGTAAGAAGGTCGTACTCGCCATGTACTGGTAACATGCATACCATCCACAGGTCCCCATTTTTTGCCCACGTATCGCACGCAGACAGCACGTACATGCAGGCACGGAAGGTTAGGGCCATAACATTACATTGCCTTCCTTCATCTACAGTCTGTGTATATAACAACCGTAAATTTAGAAATTATGTGATATGCTTTTATCGTCGAACATCTTGTACCAAAGTAAAGAAAAATAATAATGAATGGAGACTATTGTTCTTATATATGAACTGGGATGTTCTTAGTCAACCTATTTCTGACCTGGTTGGTCACGTATTCAGAACAATCCTTATGACAAAGGACAAATGTTTGTTGTAGACTGTTACATTAACTCACTACTGACTGAAACATATCCAAGACACGAATTAAATGGCTAAGAATTCATTAAAAACCTTACACACAATTTAAAAAGATAAAAGAAAATCACAATGGATATTAATGAAGTTGAAGAATTTTTTTTGACGAAAATGGTCACCTGAATACAAACGTGACGACTTCATTTTCAAATTACAAATTTCCCTTTCCTTAGTAATAACATCCCTTCGTCCCTTGCCTATGGTATATTCATTGATATGCAATTCCAGAGCAATTTATAATTATAACGACTTCTTTCTGAGGGCCAAGAGGCTTATCGAAAAACAACTGAATCAAGGGTGTATTTGTGAGCGACTAACCTTATTAATGCAAAACGTTTTTGACGACACTATGGGAATATTAAACATTATAAGATCTCGTCGTCCTCCATGTCCGAACTGTACTCTGATTGGCCCGTATTAATCCATTTACCCCTATCAATTTTTGAGTTACAGCTTAAAACAGATGGAACTTGTGTATTTTTTTCCTGAAATGGTCGTCATAGCACTTTCTATATATAAACATAACCGCAGACAATGCATGTTTTGTAAATATTGTTTTCATTTTCGTGCGTGAACATCGACGGCGAGTGCGGCTAGCCAAACAGGGGATGCTTACTCCTCCCTGACACCTGGTTCCTCCTCTAGCTCTACGGGTCTGTCGATGCTCAACTTGGTGCTCTATTGTGATTGCTGTTGAAATTGCCGTCAGGATCTTCTTTACCTTATTAGCATAATCAAGGATTATCTGTCGGTATGTATTTGATATAACACACCACTCGCGACTCTAAAAATGACACCGTTACCATCAAAGAAGGCATACATCACGCCTACCAAGCCTACGTCATTTAGGTATGCATATTGATCACCAGGTGGTTGCCAACGTTGTTCTTTAAGAGTGGCGCCGCTTTCAATATTTTTTTTGTAATTTTCTTGTTCTATGTTTACATACCGAGGTCTCTGAGCGAACCATCACTCCCCCCCCCCCTTCTTTTTAAATAATACGAAGCGAAGAGAGAAATCAAAATAAGCTTTTAGCTTCTTTTTGGTCCTGCTTACATAGATATTACATACTTGCATTAGATATGTAACATGTGATATCTGAATATGTTTAACCGACATCTACAGTGCATTCCGCACTTGAACAGGACTCTGGAAATTGATCATTATATAAAGTTGTGCTTCGTGTTTCTATGGAGATGTGTCATTGTCTCCATCTGTTTGTCCGAATTTTCTTTTCTCGTGAGAAAGTTCCACTCGAAACAAAATATGCGCCACTTCTTGTTGATATTATTCCTATTTTATAATGGAGTCGAGTTAATTCAGTTCTTGCTCTCTCATGGAATGAAGAACGTAGCAATTAAATTCTACTTACAGATAAATTGATGGAGTGCTCTCAATGAAAATTCCAAATTTTGCGAATTACCTTAGCTAATTGACAAATATGGATAATGACATATCCCAATGCACAACACAAAATCGATAATTCAGAAAGCATAAACCGAAGGCATACAAAATCAGGATAAAACAGGAACCAAAGCAAACAAAGAAAAACCTCCACCATATGCAAAAAAAGCGAACTACCAATATGGGAAGTTAAACGTCTTCAAATTTAATAGGAGTGAGACCAGGTGCACAGGAATCTATCCGATCGAACTTAAGATAAAAGAGACAAATCTATCCGTGTGAACTTCAAATGAAAGAGTTAACTCGGTTTCATATTTAGATCTTATGTTATCTTTTGCCAACAATGGTCACCTAAATACTTGAATATATGTCAAATGTACCAGTTTCAACTTCATATTTCGTATTCCTGAGTAGTGTGTAATTTGTGGGCCATATGTCTCCCGTATATATCATGTCGGCGTGCTCCCAAATCCGTGCACAAGCCGTTAAGACCATGCACTTGTAACACACAGACCAAGTATAAGACTCAGGAAAAAACGTATACATGAAAGTTTGGAGGGTTGTGACCACGATAGCATACTTTCCCTTCCTTCACCTTTGGTATTTGAAGATATCAAACTAACATTAAGAATTTGTGTCATGTACTTTTATCTTCGAATACGTCGTTCCAAAAGTAATGAAAACTAATTATAGAGATTATTGTACTGCATCTTCCAGATTAATGAATGTAAAGTGTATGCCTGCTTTGAAGAACTGAAGTAATTTTTTTTTGTATTTTAGAACTCAAAACTATTTCTGTCCTGGTTGGTCACGTTTTCAGAACAATCTTCTAGAACCAAGGACAAACGTTTAGTGTAGACTGTTACATTCAACACACCATTTTCTTCTAACGTCGCATAACGATTGTCCATTGGCGTCGTTTAAATTGTTTCGATGTTGTGTTTGTCTTTCTTGTGCTTTTGTGGCTGTATATATACTTCCCTACTCTAATATTCTCATTTAGGGAAGCATTGTTGTGGTTGCAGTAACCGAGTTCAATTGGAAATCCCTCTTTTCGTTTATTCACTACTGAATGAACAAATTGCAAATGATATATTAAATTCAAACCTTGAACAAATATTGAAAATATCATAAATATCAAAAGAGCTCATTTCTTTTCTTTGAAAAAATATAAGGTTCCGATACTTAAACACTTATACAAGAAATTTTCTTTTTGAAAACTATTCTTTCAGTGTTTGGAGGGATGGATGTTAAGCAAATTGTTGGAATCAAGTGGGAACGAACTGTGCTCAACTTCTTGCTGATACTTTTCAGTACACATATGAAGTAGAACAAAGGAGGGGATCAACAACACCAGGTTGCGGCACCAACAGCAAAACCCCAAAACACCCAATGCAAAAACAAAGAGAAGACAAGCACGGAACTAGACGCAAAAGGGAAAGGAACACCAACGCATAACACAGAAATATCAAAGGACTACACATAAATCAACGAGACCAATGGGCAACCGGTGCCGATTTAGGACGGTCATCAGCTACGAAAATAGCAGAAGGTGTGGTTGTCCTGGATTACATGCGCACAACACTTCCACTTTTCATGTTATCAAGAGGTATCGAAGAACGTACAATTGTGGTGTAAAACAACCTGCTTACTGTCAGATGACCACACACAAACAAGACCGCAAAACGTAGGGACCCAAGCAACACAGATGAATATGTAAATGGATATCAAAAGAGGGCGTGCGTTATACAATCCGTGCTCTGCCGGCTGTAGCGAGCTCATATATGTTAACACCCGAGGAGTCCGACTGACATTCAGAGAGGACAGGTGGTCGGGGTCATGTCTTCTCTAAAGAGGTTTGGACAGGGCCCGTCATGGAGTCCCGTCGTCAGAGTCAGTCAGAGTGCACGTTTTAAGAATGGGCTGGTACAAGACTGTAGATTGGTCAAGTGCTAAGCCTAGTGCCTGGTGACAAAAGGATCATACCCTTGGTATAAAAGGCGTTTGATGATTTTGATGTCTATCTTTTGATCCTGTTATACTGTTAATTATGTCACGATAAAATGCAGGTTGTGAAATACCCAAAGTTATATTCTCTATTGCTTGTATTGGTCCGAATTTCAAAAGAAGTTGACAATAATTCTTTACGAAGTCTTTACTAGTTAGTGAAAACGAAAACCTTGACCTAAACGTTTCTTGGTAATTTGGAAATTTATATTATGAAAATCCAAAACATACCGGATGAGCTGTGAAATTTAGAAACCGTATGACAGTAATCTAGGAACATCACCGTCAAGCAAGGGATAATTTACTATGTTGAATCCAAAATCATCCATTTTTGTCATTTACACTTGTATGAATCTCTCCATTAACAATTTTGATATTTAGGTCCAAAAATGGTGTTTCCGTGTTTGTTACTTTTGCCTTGTTTAGAATCAATCCTTGTAGATTAAAAACATTTTCATACTTTTCAAAAACAGGATTGTCGATAGTAAGAATATCATCCAGGTACCTAGAAGTTCCAATGAAACATTCCACATCATCATGTTTTCTTTTCTTTTGAAAATTTTGGACAAATTTTTTTTCATACGTGTATAAAAATTAATCTGCAACAAGAGGCGCACAATAATTTGTACCCATAGGAATTAGAGTTATTCTGTCCTTGCTCTCTCAGAGAATGATAAACTTAGCACTTCAATTCAATTCTACACACACACATCCAATGATTACCGTCTTTCAATTCATAATCTACATTTTGCTGATAATCTTAGCAAAATTTATCCGTGTGAACCGGAGAAGCAGAAGAACAATGAACGGTTTTATTCCGCGTCATATTTATATCTAATGGTAACATTTAATGACAATGATAACCTAGAAAGGAACATATATATAACAAACATGACGACTTCATTTTCAAAATTAAAAATTTCCCAATTCTGAGTACTAAAGGTATTCCGACCCCTGCCTTTGGTGTTTGTGTATTCATATTGCACTTTCACAATTACAAATAACAACTTCATGCTGAAATTAAAGTGACATATCGAGAAAAAAAAACCAAATCAAGAGTATATTTGTGAACGACTGACTTTGTCATTGTAATACTTGCTTTGACAATACAATGAATATATCAAACACATACTATAGCTGGTAACATCTCGATTAGAACCATCCAAAACTCCGTATATAAACACATTCATTGTATTTGATCTTTTCTGTGACTACAGTGACGAGAGTTATGAAAGCAGGAGATACTTACTCTCCCCGGTACCTGGTCTCATATCCATTGGAAATTCAATCTTTCCTCCTTTGCAGAATATTTGTTTGTTTGTTTGCTTTTGTTTGTTTGGGTTGTTTGGGTTTGTTTTTTTTACTTTTTGTGATTTTGTTTGCTTAAGTAGTAAGGAGTGAAGGTATCTCGTCGTAAATTCAAACCATAAAAAAATGATTCTTCTTCTCACTAATTTCAAGTGTTCAATTAAAATATCCATATTCTTAATTCAAGCCAAATGAGAATTATAAAGAATCTCCTTTCTATCAAAGTTTGATACAAGAAGAAATGAAACTTAGGACATGGTAAGGTAGCGCCTCTCCGGCTTTGCATCCTTGATGGACGGGGATCGTCCTCTGTTATAGAACTTGTTCCAAATGTCCAAATTCATTGCACAAATGATCCATGCAAGAAGGAGAGTCTTACTCTTCCTGGGCACCTGGTCTCACTCCCATGTCGCAAGTTCGCTTATTTTCATATGGTGGAGCTTTTTGTTTCCTTGTTTTGGTTCCTGTTTTATCCTGATTTTGTATGCCTTCGGTTTCTGATTTTCTGAATTATCGATTTTGTGCTGTATACAGGGATATGGTCATTATCCATATTTGCCATTGTTTACCATTCTTTTTATTGACCTTATTTACTTTTGTCTTTTCTAAACCAAAACCAGATAAGACCGTTAATTTGAATTTTTTATTAGATCTATGTAAACATTAACAAACGATGAAAGCTTCCATTATGCATATTCACGGATGATGAGCAGCTTGAGCCTCTGCATTTAGGTGCTGAAAAAAAGAGCAAAGGTATGAAAGGATGTAGATATATTTCAGCAAAAAGAAAGTGACAATGGAAGTTATGGGTATAAGCAAACTTTTACGAATTAATTGTGTTACTTCTTTCTTTCAAATCATAAAATGCCAAAATTGTTTCGATCGTTGGCACCGCACTTAAGGATGGAACGATATAGAAATGTAAGCGCAACAAATGAAATCCCGATGAGGAGACAAAATTCAAAACAGACACCAACAACTCGCTAAAAGGTATCATTTTTATTGTTATCCCCTTTGAGGACATGACCTATTGACAGACTCAGACAACAGATGGTCACCCATGATTTGCTAAATCGTCATTAGACTACAGAAAGCAATAGCAGCATGAGATATTGTTCAGTACACAGTTCATTGTGTTTCATGTTTCTGTGGTGTGAATTGGTGTTCCTTGTCCCTTTTGCGTCTCTTTTTGTGGGTGTCTGCTCTGTGTTTTTGCATTGTGTGTTTTGGGGTTTTGCTATGGGTACTGCAACTGAGTGTTGTTGGAGATCCCCTCCTTTCTTGAGGAATATTAATGTGATTCCCAGCAAAAAACCACTGTGGTACACACCCACAGGATGCAACAAACAACCAATTCATATAAAGCAACTGCAAGAAACAATAGGATAAAACGAGATACACAAAAACATCCACAACAAATAATAAAAACTGATGCACAAAAACAATACATAAATTAGGATGACCAATGTGCACCCGGCGCCGATTCTTTAAAATGACCATGCGCTATATAACAGCGAGTGGTGTTGTTATCCAGATTACGTGCACTTAATCATAACAATTACGCGGATACACAGAGGCCTCCCCATGTGCACAGCTGATGTAAAACAAAAACCCTCTCAATGTAAGGTGACATTACAATTGAGACAGTTAAACTTAGAGACACGAAGTAAAATGAAAGTAATGCTTCCTTTAATTCTCAATGTTTTGGTACAGGGATAATAAATTTTCGCGATATTTTAATAAACACGATATGAGTCTTCGACACAGCACAGGAGCTTTGATTTGAGTATTCGGATGCAATTTGGTTACATTTGATTGATAATATAGCGTCTCTATATAACTTGTGTTTGTTGTTACCTACATCAAGACACTTTGAAAAAGGATCATGGAAATCAGAAATGGATGATTCCTTAAACTAATTTATTTGATAAAGCCTTCTACCATTTGAAAAGAAATGTTGTTTTAGCGTAGAAGTTCGGCTACTGACCTCAAAATGGTCCCTGTACGTGATCTAGGAAACACTTTTAAGTTTTACAACTTACCTGAACAAGGTACGTAATGAAAGCGTGAGTTTCTTGAGTATTAGACAAATCTGAAATAAAACATGATAAAGATACATTCAAAACTTCAGGAATCTACTACATTTTACGTAAATGAATGCTAAAAACCCAAACAAATCGAAACGAAGCGCCTCGTGCAATTCGCTAGGTTCTGCACAAACAGTTGACCATTTTTAGTCGGTTCCGGCATCACATTTGTCTCCCTCTTTTATGTATTGTCCTTTATGTTTTCAATTAGTTTGTTAGTTGGTCCTTTTGAGCTTCTGTTCTCGTTTAATGTATTGTATCCGACTGTTTGTTTGTGTGTTTGTGAGTGATGTCCGTTGTTTGTTTCTATCATGTGTGTGCGTGTTGCTCTATAGGGGTATTGCAAAGTGGTCTTGCTGGAGATCTTGGAGTTCTTCTTAAAACATAAGAACTGATATATAAATGTAAATAAATTATTGTCATTTAGTAAAATAGATTCAGTCACCTTCTATGAGCTTGATTATCTTGGAGTAGCCTTCCCTGTGTACTACTGGAGTCAGTGCGCCGTTCTCCGCTCCTTGTACGATTTCTTGGATGAGTTGTTTTTCGTCCGAGGTCAAGTTATTATAGGACGCACTGTTCTGAATCCTGCTGAGGACAGACTGTATACTCCTCTGTAATATGTTATCGAGAAAAATGAGGATATGAATATTGAGTTCCCTTCGATACAGACTGGAATTTTCAGTTTGAATTAAGGCTATTTGGTGTTTCTTCAAATGGCATCCCCTCGTTTGATATGTACATGTATTTTAATAGGTCAACATAGTCAAGTGTTTCGGGACTTTTCTTGTCGTATCTTTTCACGATTGAGATGTTTCATTCCCTACAATCAGGTTGTATTGATCCCTATGGGTACTAACTGTGCACCTCTTTTTGCAGATTTATTTTGATACACTTATGAAAAAGAATTTATCCAAAATCTTCATTCGCAAAGAAAACTTGATGATTTGAAATGTTCCAATGATATTTCTGTGTACCTGAATGATATTCTAACAATTGACAACTCTCTTCCCTCCCCCTCTTTTTGAAAAACAAGAATTGACACTTAATGTCAGAGAAGAATGGGTCCTGATTCTCTGTCCTGTCTGAAAGTTGGTCAGACTTCTCGGGTGATTGATCTTCAGCTTGCTTCAGCCAGCAGAGCACAGACTGTTATACGCATGCCATAGACTTTTTTAAGATCCATTTACATAGAATTTGTGTTACAAGAGGCCACTGTGCTTAACTGTCTTGTTTGTGAAGTCACCTTACAGTGAGAAGTTTAATGTTTATACAACTACTGTGCGTCCATGGATACCTCTGTGTATCCGGATAAGTGAGAGGGTTGTGCGCACGTAATCCGGATAACCACACCATTTGCCAATTACAGATGGCCGTCCAAAGTCGGCGCCGGGTGCACATTGGTCTCCTGCCTTGTATGTGTTGTCATTAATGTTTTATGTTTCTGTACGTCAGTTTCGATTGTCTTGTATGATGTTCTAGTGAATATTGTTGAGTCTTTTTTTTTGGTTTGTAGTTTTGCCTTATGTCATTTACGTATCACTTTCTTGTGGGTTTGTTTCGTTAGGTGAGTGCAGGGTGGTCATGCTGGAGATCATCCTTTTCTTCAAAAAGATTCAAATGAGTGTGTATGACAAAAGAGATGATTTTGGATCCAACATAGTAAATTTTCCCTGGCTTGGCGGTGATGATCTTAGACAATCGTCATATGGTATTTACATATCACAGTTTATCCGGTACGCTATATTATTACAGTAGAAATTTACAAATGACCAAGAAACGTTTATGTCAAGGTTCCCGCTTTCATAAACTAATTAAGCCTTTTCTGAAAATTTTACAAAAATTACTATCAGCTTCTTTTGAAATTCGGACATACACAAGCATTACTTTGGGTATTTCACAACCAGCCTTTTATGGTGGCATAATAAACAAAATAAAAAGGATAAAAGATAGATAGAATTACAACTGTCAAAGCGTCAGAATCATCAAACGCCTTTGATACCGTGGATATGATACTGTCACCAGAGTGACACTGTACCAGCGCATTCTTAAAGACTTTCACTCTGACTGACGAGATTCCATGACGCGCCCTGTCCAAACCTCTTTAGAAGACAGGGCCCCGACCACCTGTCCTCTCCGAATGTCGGTCGGACTCCTCGAGTGATTACATGCATGAGCTCGCTTGCAGTCGGTAGAGCAAACACTTAATTATTTCGTACGCCTTTTGTTTTTATATCCATTTACATATTTATCTGTGTGTTGCTTGGGGTCCTGCTTGCTGTCTTATTTGTGTGGTCATCTTACAGCGAGAACTGTGTAACCGGATAAGTGAAAGGGTTGTGCGCACGTAATCCGGATAACCACACCATTTGCCAATTACAGATGGCCGTCCAAAGTCGGCGCCGGGTGCACATTGGTCTCCTGCCTTGTATGTGTTGTCATTAATGTTTTATGTTTCTGTACGTCAGTTTCGATTGTCTTGTATGATGTTCTAGTGAATATTAATGTGTCTTTTTTGTGGTTTGTAGTTTTGCCTTATGTTATTTACGTATCACTTTCTTGTGGGTTTGTTTCGCTAGGTGAGTGCAGGGTGGTCATGCTGGAGATCATCCTTTTCTTCAAAAAGATTCAAATGAGTGTGTATGACAAAAGAGATGATTTTGGATCCAACATAGTAAATTTTCCCTGGCTTGGCGGTGATGATCTTAGACAATCGTCATATGGTATTTACATATCACAGTTTATCCGGTACGCTATATTATTACAGTAGAAATTTACAAATGACCAAGAAACGTTTATGTCAAGGTCCCCGCTTTCATAAACTAATTAAGCCTTTTCTGAAAATTTTACAAAAATTACTATCAGCTTCTTTTGAAATTCGGACATACACAAGCATTACTTTGGGTATTTCACAACCAGCCTTTTATGGTGGCATAATAAACAAAATAAAAAGGATAAAAGATAGATAGAATTACAACTGTCAAAGCGTCAGAATCATCAAACGCCTTTGATACCGTGGATATGATACTGTCACCAGAGTGACACTGTACCAGCGCATTCTTAAAGACTTTCACTCTGACTGACGAGATTCCATGACGCGCCCTGTCCAAACCTCTTTAGAAGACAGGGCCCCGACCACCTGTCCTCCCCGAATGGCGGTCGGACTCCTCGAGTGATTACATGCATGAGCTCGCTTGCAGTCGGTAGAGCAAACACTTAATTATTTCGTACGCCTTTTGTTTTTATATCCATTTACATATTTATCTGTGTGTTGCTTGGGGTCCTGCTTGCTGTCTTATTTGTGTGGTCATCTTACAGCGAGAACTGTGTATCCGGATAAGTGAAAGGGTTGTGCGCACGTAATCCGGATAACCACACCATTTGCCAATTACAGATGGCCGTCCAAAGTCGGCGCCGGGTGCACATTGGTCTCCTGCCTTGTATGTGTTGTCATTAATGTTTTATGTTTCTGTACGTCAGTTTCGATTGTCTTGTATGATGTTCTAGTGAATATTGTTGTGTCTTTTTTGTGGTTTGTAGTTTTGCCTTATGTCATTTACGTATCACTTTCTTGTGGGTTTGTTTCGTTAGGTGAGTGCAGGGTGGTCATGCTGGAGATCATCCTTTTCTTCAAAAAGATTCAAATGAGTGTGTATGACAAAAGAGATGATTTTGGATCCAACATAGTAAATTTTCACAGGCTTGGCGGTTATGTTCTTAGACAATCGTCATATGGTATTTACATATCACAGTTTATACGGTACGCTATATTATTACAGTAGAAATTTACAAATGACCAAGAAACGTTTATGTCAAGGTTCCCGCTTTCATAAACTAGTTAAGCCTTTTCTGGAAATTTTACAAAAATTACTATCAGCTTCTTTTGGAATTCCGACATACACAAGCATTACTTTGGGTATTTCACAATCTGCCTTTTATGGTGACATAATAAACAAAATAAAAAGGATAAGAGGTAGACAGAATTACAACCGAAAAGCGTCAGAATCATCAAACGCCTTTGATACCGTGGATATGATACTGTCACCAGAGTGACACTGTACCAGCGCACTCTTAAAGACTTTCACTCTGACTGACGAGATTCCATGACGGTCCCTGTCCAAACCTCTTTAGAAGACAGGGCCCAGACCACCTGTCCTCTCTGAATGTCTGTCGGACTCCTCGAGTGATTACATGCATGAGCTCGCTACAGCCGGTAGAGCAAGGACTTGTGTTTTTATATCCATTTACATTGTACATATTTATCTGTGTGTTGCTTGGGGCCCTGTATTTTGCTGTCTTATTTGTGTGGACATCTTACAGTGAGAACGGTATTTTACACTGCAACTTGCGTTCTTTGATACCTCTGGGGTAACCTCAAATTGGTAGGATTGTGCGCACGTAATCCGGATATCAAACCATTTACTATTTGCGTAGCAGAAGGTAGTCCCAAGTCAGCACCGATTGTCTTTTGACCTGTCTTGTTGATTTATGTGCAGTCTTTTAAGTTTAATATTTCTATGTCGTTTTTGGTGTTCCTTTTCTCTTTTGTATCTGTTGCTGTGTATGTCTCCTCTGTGTTTTAGTATGAGGTGCTTTGCTATGGGTGCTGCAACCGAGTCTGGTTGGAGATCCCCTCCGTTCTTTCAAAATAGGAAAATAGTTTTTGAACATTACACGCAATCTGAGCGTGCCTACCGTATTGTCGACCAAATTCTCATATAAATGGTATTCAAAGAGACGTACCTTTTTGCCAACAACTGCAGGACCAGAAGGGTGGATTCCCTCTTGATCTAGCTCCTATAAACACCAAACATAAACAACTGACTCATGATTAATATTTCAAGGCGACATAAACAAGATAAAATCCTTATATCGTATGTACATAATCCATTTTACTAGTTCCAGAAAAAATCAATGAAATAAAGCATACCTTCCAGAGATACTCTTCTAATAGGTGTGCCTCATGCGAGTCGATTTTTGTGACATCTGTTGATTTTGAAAATGCATTGTGAATCAAAGTGTTATGTGAAGAAGAAATGAAAATATATTTGTCGTATATACATAGAATTCTTCTACAGTTTATGTACTTCGTATTGTCATTTTCCAGTGAAAAAAAGTTGCGATGTCAACTTACGGTCAATAAAAGTAAGAATTCTAGCAAAACCGACTCTGTCTATGTAGTGTGTGACTTGGTCTACCTCCGCAGCAGCAAGTAGTTCTACAAGCAGTATCCTCTCTGAAGGAGGTAGGTGGTGGAAGGAGTTAGACTTGTGCATGGCCTGTAGTACTTGAAGTAGGTGATCCTGGGTGGAGTGAGCCCCTCCCCCTGTCTGAGGAGGCATGGTGGTGGCAGCACCACAGTACACAACACCAACCACACCGAATACCAACAGAGACAACATTCTGGTAGTGGTAGGGAAATAATGTACTTTGTCAAAATAAATCAAAATACAACGTTCTTTTATCTTGTATTGATATACTCTGAACATTAAACTTCGGGATAGTGGTTTTAATATCTAAAACCAATATAAAAGAATAAAATAGAGCTTTGAAAACGAAACTTATTTTTCTTTGCTTCTTATCTTTCTTTGACAAGATGAACTTCAGAATGAATTATAATTAAACGAAAATGACTGAGAGATGAATAAGGCTAGTAAGAAAATCAATACCTTCCTACCAGACTGGAAAATAGAATGAGACAAATGCAATAGAGGAAAATTGGCACAATTTATCAAACATTTTCTTATCATAGAAGTCGTGCCCCGATTTTATCTGTCACTTTCCAATTTGGAAGTAAAGTACACCACGTGTAATTGGCAAATTAAGGAACAGATTCAGTCGATCTGCAGACCATCTGTTTCGTGTCGGCCGCATGTTCCTGCAATGCTCAAAAATCTTCTTGAAATTTGAAATGAATGGCAGTTTAATCATTTAACACTGATCCTATGTTTGTTGACTTAAAATCCATCAGTTATCAATAAGACGAATTTGGTATACATAAATATGAATAATGCTTTTTGCTGAAATTTTTGATAATTTTTCCTAATTCAATATGCTCCAAACCAAAGAAGAAAAACACTGATCACACAAAATAAGAAAGCATATGTTTACATGAGGCCATTGAGGTAACATAACCAATGTGTTCCAACTTATGACCTTTTTGAACATTTCAAACCAATGTTAATGCACAAGACAAGTAGTTCTAATAGTAAATCCCTATCAGTGGTACTTTAATTAAGACAAAGTTATTTACAAACACGGAGCGCCCTCAAGTTTTTTGTAATTAATGCGCGGTTCCAAATGTCCTATAGTAAAATACAGAATAACTTTTGATATTTGAAAAAAAAAATTCAGAACACATTATAATAGTACAGCGTTAGCAGCACACCTATGCACTCAAACCTAAAAGCATAGCACAAAACATCAAGGTTATCCAAATACGTTAATATCATAGTAACACATCCAATCGTTCAAACGAAAGACACAAAATAACACTCAAACACAAAAAAGACGTGAAAATAGATAGAGGATGCATTTTACATCCAAGTTTCAAAATGTAAACACACTTAAAACAACATTACAAGAATCTTTATCAAGCAAAATATACGTTCAAAAAAGAAAATACGATATATGCAATACAAAAAATTCATAAACAAAGAAAATCTCTCAAAAACGAACAAGTTACGGTGACAACAGCTGAACAAACACGCACAAAATTGCAATAAACATCGTGCAATCCTTTTAACAAATCATCGGAGAAACAAACACGCCAACAGGACCAGCAGTTCCAACGTACTCTTCCACTTTATTCTGATAGATAGAAGTTTCCCTTCTCTCACAGAAGTTGTATCAACAAAACGTCTTATCACTGCAAGGCGGCGACAAAAATAAGACGATAGCACACGGGTGCCCTTGGTAACAAAGCAACTCAGAAAAAAAGGTTCATCAAATGTATGGGACTCACATAAAACAGTCTGTGCTCTGCTGGCTGAAAAGAGCTGACCTATCAGAGAAATCCGACCAACTAGTCAATAGGACGGATGATGATAAGGACTAAATAAGGACTAAGAGAGTCATGGAGCCCTATCATCACGGTTGGACAGTGTAAAGTGCTTAAAAGGCGTTAGGACAAAGCTTAAGATAAGCCCAGTAGTATCCTTTGTTCTCTTTTGGTGATTTCGAGAGCTCGTTTTTCTTTTCATGACTTCAAGGTCACATTCCAAGAATCCATGGCTGGTAATCGTGTTTAATGTTCGAAGTTCCAAATGATACATGCTCTGAGTAAAGCTTAACACAGTAAACAAGTAACAAACAGTATGTTCATATTAATGCATGACCTACCTGACCATTTAAGGTTTTATATGTCCCAATTGTAATTATTTTTGGATGCAAGTATTTTTACAATAAACATTCACTACTGACCAATATGTGTGGTTTTACTTGACAATTTTGTCCACTGCAGTATATTTTGAAGACTCCACTGTTTTACTCATAAAACTGTATATCTTTCAAGCCATAACTTGGCCCTTAACAAAACTGTATACTTGTATGTATGTTTTCTCTTATCTTTATAGTATTACATTATTTTATGAAATAATGCAAAATGAAGAAGTTCTATTTTATCTTTAGCATAACGTTGGAAGTATTCAAAATTGCAATGAAATTATCAGGGGGTAACCTTGTGTTTGGCAATATAGAATTCTTATTTACATCTTAGAATATTGTTTTATGTGCTATATTTCTTCTATATTACTTATTCAAATAAATCAAAACAAAACAATTAAACATGAGTTTATTATTACTGAAGTTAGAAGGTTTAAAAGCATATACTAGATATTTAACATTCCTAAATCTTCATGTGCAAAGGTACCTTTCTATAATGTACTGTATCTTTAATGAAAACAAAATTACCTATCAACGTCTGCACTCCTTATCACATTTTGACCATGTATATAGAAAATACCCTTAAAATAAAAAGTTTATCTGTTAAATCCACCAGTAGGGACCCACCTTAATAAGGTTAAGCATTTTGTAGTTTTACCAACAAAACTGATCCAAGTGACTTAGACCTAAAAGGTATGACCTTGACTTGTATCATGACATACATACTATAAGGTTCTACTATACAAACTATATGAACCTCAAATCATTCTAAAGCATTTAGAAGATATGGCCAGGACAAGATTATACATTTATCTCAATCTTGACTCAAGGTCATGACAGATTGGCATCTTATAAGAACTGCTGTACATATACTAGGTATGGATCCAATCAGGTACAGCACAGAGAAGGGACAGACGTACAGACAGAAATCACAATGACATAGTATATTATGTCAATAAAATAATCTTGAAATTATCAAAGAAAGTGACACATTTTAATTTCAGATTTTCATCTACTTTTAGAGAATTCCTCATAGGCTTGTAGGAAGCAAGTTTCCCTCACAACAGTTTATTTCTTCTCAATACATCGAACAAGATGGATGCTAACAAATCTGATTGACTGACGCATTTTCAACTTCATTTCTGAAATCTTTGCTCAGATTTTTATCAAATTTGAAAGGCTATACACTTGTCTGTTAAAATTACACATAATATATCAAATGTCAACTCAGGTGAGCAATTTTTCCCAAATTAGACCTCTTGTTTTTTAGAATTATTTGGAAGTTTTTTTTTAATCATTCAAAGAAACCACCAAGTATTTTCTACATTTATTTCTTGGTAATCCATCGGGGAAGACAATATATTTTACTCTATGAGTAATGTATTATTTATGCATGAACATCATTAATGAGTATATATTTAGAATAAAACAATCATGATGAATGTATCAAATTCACATGTATCATAAATATCACAGCTCTATCAATAGTTACTTGTACAAAATTCTCACCATGATAAAAACAACATTGTTTTCACTAATCCTTCCCATTTCAATATATTGTAATGCTCAAAATACACTCTAAAGTTTAAATATACATGATATATATGTTATTACATGAAATATGAACCAAAGAAAAGCAGATTAAGGATTCTTTCTCACAGAGAAAGTCATGGTGATCATTCTTTACAAATGTACATCAATTCCATGTAAAAAAAAAAACATCTGTCAAAATTCATATACAAAATATCTTAGGTACATGTATATTGATTAGAAATTCAATCATCTTCTTTGTATTGTAACACGTGACTATTTCTATAATTATAATACAAACAATTATTCCATCTTTTTATTATTTAAATGAAAATGGAATATGTCAAATTTAAAGAATTTACCTGAATATATTTACATGTGATACAAAATAAATAATACAAAAAAATTTTATTTGAAGATACAGTTAGGTTCACCTTGCAATAACTGCAAGATTTTGAACAAACAAGATTTATTTTAATGTCCTAACAGGCTTAGTTCTAATTTATTGTCTTCAGTAATATTTTAAATATCTAACCTTGATTGGGATGCAGAACATGTGTAGATCTACAAAATTTTTAGAGGAGAGGAAGGGGGTTTATCATTGTCAGTTCAGCCACAGAAGGCAGCTCATTTATATGATTTTTTTTTCAGCAAATTATATGAAATATTTCGAAAGATAAGCCTTACTGACGAAGTAATGAGGGAGGAAGTCAAGGGCCCAAAATCCCCTCTAGAACCGTACACATGATTATGTTATACAGCACTCTGTACAACTTGTTGTATCTAATATAAATATTTATAACCGAATGCCCACATCTTGACTTGTATGCTCAAAATATTATATTGCTTTGTAATCTCAATGAACATATACCTACAAACATACAACCATGTACATGTACATAAGAGGTCGGTGATATGAACACTTTTCTTTGAACAAAGTACAGTCACCATGTTTTCTGTTAAAAGACGACTTTAACTTGTATACAGTTTCATAATAACATTAATGAAATGACGTTGAAAAAGACTTTTTCAATTTGCATTCATGGAGTAAATGAAATATCACAGATTGCTCATGTTGCCATGTGTGAACAGTCCATATATCGAACCTTAATATTATTCTTCAGGTCAAACAAGCACACTTCCATACACAATTCATATTTGCACCATCATCAAGTTTGGCACTCCTTTCATTTCCTTGTCAGTAGATCTCAGCAGTATGTTATAATCATTGATATATGGCAAGGTTACAAAACATATGAGATTTCAGGAACATACAGTTAGACAGTAGACATACAACATCAGATTCTCACTGTTACACTTCTTCCTTTGGCACAATGTGACTTTCACACTTTTCGAGGTTGTCATGGTCGGTGGGATGGATAGCACTACTTTTTGGAGTTTTTGCGTTTCAGAATAAAGTTATGCTGTAATAACTGAGTGGCCGATGGTCGCTTATTCTGGTCCCTGGAAAACAAGTGTGATAAATAAATGGTATGTAAATATTACCCAACATTTACTTAACGTTAATTAAAAGAATTGAGAACAAATTAGAGGAATACATATTTTCTGCATGCGAAATGAAATAATACTACGCACAAAACATGAAATATGAAATTTTAAAGTTCTGCTTCAAGACAAGCATAATAAAAAGTGAAATATTTTGTGAGGATGAGATACAAAGAAACTTAATATTTAACAATTCATTCTCTATACACTAGGTTCTACACCCTCTGTTTGATTTTTGTTCTGCATAAAAAATAGCCAAAATATCATTACAAAACTGTTTTTAATTGAGGGTCTTTGTTCTTTCCCACTTTATTGGAGATACTTTAACATACCTTGTTAGACAGGCATCAACAAAGTCCACAGCTTCCTGAGTAAACTTACTGGGTAACTTTGGTACGGCTCTATCACTACCAATGGCAAATATAGCTGCCATAGGATTCATATCAGACCTAAAATTGTAAAATTACATCTTAAAGGAATTTAAAAAAAAATAAAAAAATAAAAATGCTAATCATAGATGAAATTTTAAAATTGCACTCATAGAAACATAAGTACTTAGAACAAAAGTAATTTACCATGGTGGTTTCCTTGTTGCCATTTCAAATATTGTACATCCTATACTCCAGATGTCTGACTTTTTACCGTGTCCAGTCTCGTTAACGACCTCCGGGGCCATCCAGTACGGGGTACCCTTCATGGACTTGAGTATCTGAGACTGTCCCATACTGAGGTTAATACACAGGCGCTTGGCACAGCCAAAATCAATCAGCTTGATAATACCGTTAGGCATTAACATCACATTACCTCCCTTTATGTCCCTGTAAAAAAATGGTAATTAATGTACATCTAAATATTCATTTAACATAATGTGATCAATTTATCATGAAGAATCAGATATTAATGCCAAAACTACCCTCCTTATTGAGTAATGAATGATATCAAATAAATGTAAACTCACTCCAATATTCAATTTCTGGAAAATTTTATGTTAATTTTTCAGAGCCCAATATAATAACTTATTTCACTCTCTGACCTCATTGTCTATGAATATTCAATTTGATAATTCCATTCTAAAGAAATTTCCATTCTAAAGAACAAATTTACCTTAAGTTACACCTAAAACGAATCTTTACCTGTGTATAACATCATTAGCATGTAGGTACTGGACTCCCTCAAGTATTTGTCTAGTATAGCGTCTGAACACTGCTTCGTCTAGTGCTCCAAACCTGGCAAGTATACTAGCAATAGAACCTCCTGGTACAAACTGCATAAATATACTGACAACACTGTCCTCCTCTTCTAGACTTGTACCAAGGTAACTACAAAGTGTAATGTCATATAAACATAAAATGTGACTAAAAATTGTCAAATATGATAACTCAAAATCACATGTCAAATCTTTAATATGTACATGTATATGTGTACTGTTTTCTATTGTTCAATATTTGAATTGCATTTGACCAATTCAACAGTACCTGAATTAGGAGGTTTTGGGTTGATATTCGGCCCCATTACAAATGCAAAATAGTATCTTTTTTTCCCAATCCATTGACAGATTTTTCCCAATTTGAAACCTCATGGAAAATTCGAGAAAAGCTAGTTAAAAATGCTAACCCTTAATTTCAAGATAAAAAGCATCAAAATGTATTTATATTTTTACCAATTTGAAAGGCCCCAGTCCAAATAATGGGTGTGAGAGCCCTGGTTCTAATATGGAATGTTTCTATTTGTAGTTTACAAATTCTTCTAGGCCTTACTATTTTTGTTTGAAATCTTGATACCAAGCCAATTATAATATTTTGACTGAAAATTTTGACATCTGCCCTACTATATTTATGTGATAGAAAAATTTGATTTCTATCCTGCTATTTTCATCATGGTAAAAGATACATGTATATATTCTTAAACCCTGATAAATTTTAAGGTTTAGGGTTTTGATACCTACCCTAGCTACTATATTTTTAAAGCTTAGGGTTTTGATACCCACCCCACTATTTTTCTATACACTGAGATTTTTTTATACCTACCCCACTATATTTTTATGATTTAGGGTCTTAAGTAGTTCCACTTCCTCCTGGACTTTCTCATACTCTCGCTTGGCTTTGTCCTTGTCATTTGTGTTGAGTTCTATCTGTTTTACAGCTATAAGCTGGCCTTCACTGGTCAAACCACACCATACCTAATAGCAAAATACAGGTTGTTAAATTATGTGCTACAAGTTGCTGATTATTTCTGCAAATGGGAAAATATTTTCTTAATGAACAAATACTGTAAACGTGGAAACAATCTGGAGGCGGCAATTTTTTTTTTTTTTTACATATTTCATGAATCTTGGGACTTCACAAAAATTTCCTTCACACAAAAATAACCAATTCTGCTGCATTCTTACATTGTGAATATTTCCCCCAAAGGAAACCTCTTGATGTAATAATCATGAAATTTTCTCCTAGTGAAAATAGATGATACATCTTCCAAAATCAATATACATGAAGAGTAAGTCTTACTGTTCCAAAAGCTCCTTTTCCAAGTACATTTCCCTTCTTCCACTGTATGGTATCCTCTAGGTTAGACTGAGAGCTGATGGACGTACAGGCACTTGTTGACCGGCTCATACTGTCATACTGACCATCAATGTCACTGACCATTGTCTGTGGACAAAATGTAACATAGGTCATTGCTTAATACACAAGTAACATAAATCACTTTTGTGTTCTCAACTTCAAGAATTTAATCTGTCTATTGCTAACTGAATTAATATCCCATCCCCATACTCCAACATTGGTATGTGTAATGTCATGGTTAACTTGACTCTTCGTTTTTCAGTTAAGTTAGTGACCTTGACCCATGTTTTTTTTAAATCTTTATAGAAAGCTCCCTTCATGAACTATTCAAATCAAAATATTTGATAGAATTTGATGTAACAGGTAGTTTTATGGACCAGCAAATTAATGAGATAGCTGTACTTACAGTGTTTTCAGGGGAGGAACAGCGTAGGGCATTGACTAGTTCTTCCTCTATATCTCCAACAGGAAAGCCTGAGCTGTTATTACTGGTCTGATGTTGTAAACCAAAGCTTGGACCTACTTTCTCCTGAACAGAAAATGACTTCAGTTAAAATCAATAATAAAACATTTGACTAACTAAAAGATAAATCCATTTTTGAAGATGTTTTTCATTTTTATGACTCAATTACTCTATGTAATATTGTTAGGAAGATATATATTTCATTGTAGTAATGGTATGACAGTACAATTTCTAAGGTTACACTGACCTTTTGTCCACTGTTCCTTATAGATGAGCTGTCCTCAACCCTGGATCCCCGTATCTCTGTGAATCTCCCAGCAGATCTGACCTTGGATATAGGTCCCCCTGACCCTGGGCGAGGGAATGGAGGCTTCTTTGACGATGACGGCTCACCATGGCTGATCTCGGGTCTCCGTGAGTTATGTTTGTAACTTCCCCCTGGACCAGCATAGAGTTCCATATTCTTGAAGCTGTTCATGATCTTGGCAATTTGCCGTGCTTCATTGTCTACGTTTATCATTATCTTGATTTTCTCTTTATCTGCACCAGCATCCATCATGGCCTTGACCTTTTGACCTAATTTGAAATCTCCAGCATGGAACACTTTGAGTAAATTAGGGTTTGTGGAATGTTGAGCAGTGGCCTCATCATACGAGTCTGAATGGTGCCGTTTTCTGCTCGTCTCACTCGCAGAGGCTGAGACATTTGCCTTAGCATGGAATGGTGACTCGTTGTTGGACGTCATTTTCATGATGAGTTGCCTATCAGCATCAGTAAGGGTATTACTCCTACTCCCTGTTCTGTAACTTTTATTTGAGCGTAATGTTGATGTAGAATTCATGGTGTTACTCATAATGTCCTCAATTGCTTCATCTAAGTTGTCATCTACAAAGTCGTCATTTTTCTCATCACTTTTGGTCTCTGAGAATTTCCTCTCCCTTCTGGTAGACTGACCCGTCCTAAGTCCTGGGTCTTTATCTGTTCTATCAGTGAAATGATCAACTTGACTCAGATCTAACTTAGGCACATCAACACTTCTTCTTACCAATTTACTGTCAGAGGCAGATTTCCTAATTTTAGTACTCGATTTCTTTTCATTTGTTTTCTTACTTTTCTCAATAGCTGCTCTGATGTTTTCAATTGAAAGTCTTACAGCCTCTTGAGAGTCAATAGGTCCATCAGAAGTTGACCAAGATCTTTGTTTAGCTGGTACACTATTCTCCTTAGAGCCTTTACCCTGTATCTGATCTGAGCTAGAGGACCTTTGTCTTGCTCCTTCTTTCCCATTGTGCTTTAAACCTTGCATGTTTTTGGCACTTGAGCGTAAATTATCACTTTCATCAGTTCTAGACGAAACAGGAATTTCTCCAGGTTTTAAACCAAGCAGATTATCAAGTGTCTCGCCTTGTACATTACGATCAAACTTCTGTAACGCCTCAACAGTTTTATGAAGTGGCAATGACGATTTAATGGACGGTGATTCCGGTATAGGTGTAAGCTTACCCAACAATATTTGTCTATGTAATTCTGCTGTTGCTTTGTCCAATTCAGGATTTGAGATCACTTCAATTTCATCTGCTCCAACTCCCATGTTTAACAAGGCAACATCACTAGGGAGAGAGTTCTTCCACTTATCTCTCTCCAGTGATTCTGGGTTCAAATAAGCTGGTAATGTAGCCTGAGACAAGTCTAAGTTCATGGGTCTATATCCATCATAATCCATCTTTGGTAAATGTTCAACACGTTCTGTTTGTTTTACTTGTCTGAATCTGGGAGTATTTGCAGCAGAATGAGAGTCATGGTGGAGGAGCTCATTCACAGGTAAGTATTTAGCACTAGATGGACCTGGGGCTGGTGTGTCTACCAGTATATCAGGATTCCTGGGTGTGTCCAGATCCAGGTTTAATGGGAAATGGAAGTCCTGAGATGTGAGGAGTTGTAAGTCCTCCTCTGTCAGCATCCTCTCTGGACGAGGAGTAGGATTATCTAAGTCATCCTCAGAATCTATAGAGGACAGGGAGGAGTGTGATCCTCTTGTTTTGACGGCTATAACATCAGATGTATCTATACACTTAGTAGCCAGATGCCAGCCTATCCCAGAGATCAGAGCTATGTCTGGCTGAGCAGCCTGCTTACTAAGCACATCAGCTGGTACCTTCTTTCTCCTCTTCCCTGACCTGGCCCTCTTCTTCCCACTTTTCGGTCTTGACACACCTTCATCAGATCCTTTACCCTCTTTACTCTTAGCACCTTTACGACGTACACCTCCGAGTTTGGCTGTGGCAGATGTTGGCTTACCATCTCTGCCCTTCTTTCCTCCTTTACCTTGACTTTTCACAGACACATTGGTTTTAGATCTTTCCATCTGAGGTTTACCCACTACAAAACCATAAGAGGTAGCAGACACTCCCTTTGCATTCCCTTTTTTCTCATTCTCCTTTTCAAGTGCAGCAGCTTGCTCTTTGTACAATTCTTCAAAAGGATTAACAATTAAAGGTGTCTGAACAGGTATGACTACTTCAGAATCCACACATTTTGACTTTGGAATTCTTGGAGAATTAGCCGTCACTATTTCTACTAAAGGTGGTTTTCCAGCACTAGCAGGTTTATAGGGAAAATTTGGCACTTTAACAACTCCCTCCTTTGAGACATTACTTTGAGTGTCACTCATTGTTGTTGAATTTGACTTCTGAATAGTTGCAGAATCTTTTTGGACTTCAGTCTTACCACTAACAATTGTATCGGTAGATGATACACCAGAGGTGGTGGCGCCTGATGGTTGAGATATATTTGAGTCACTTGTAGATTTTTTAATGCCACTCTGAGATGACGCAGAAGAAACACCTGAGGAGGATGCCACTCTAGAAGCACTAGTTGAAGCTGGATTTACTTTCACTTTGCTTGCACTTCCTACACTAGAGGTAGATTTTGAATTAGAAGTGAGAGTTGAAGTGACATTCACACTAGGCTGCTTAGCGGCAGGGCTAACATTTGTTCTGTTGGTTGAGTTAGCTGAAGATGTGATAGGTTTTGTTGATTTTCCTGCTGACATGCTGGCATTGGGCTTTGAGCTTACCACAGTTGTTGTTGTCTTGCTCTGAGAAGCAGAAGAGGTGACAGATTTGGCAGCAGCAGATGTTACATTGACAGCAGTAGTATTAGTATTGGTGGTTACACTGCTTGAGCTTGTGTTTTTGGCTTGATCATTTTCACTACCTTTACTTATGCTAGTAAAAGTAGTTTGTTTAGAATTAGCTGAAACCGGATTCTGACTAACTCCTGATTTAGAAACATTGCTCTGTAGATTTTTGTTTGTAGAATTCCCACTCACACTTCTAGTATTTGTTGTTGCAGAGTTGCGTGTAGTAGCAGGAGTTCTACGTGCAGTGTTTGGACTTGAATCCCTCGTCATTGATGATCTAGTCGGTTGAAGATAAGAAGGTACAGAAGATTTATTGTTCTGATTGGCCGAGAGATTTGAATTTCTTGTACTCTGATTGGCTGATGGTGTATTCTTATTAGGAGGAATGATGGAATTCTTATTGGCTGTAGAATTTCTTGAGTTCTGATTTGCAGAGGCAACAATGACCTTATTTTGGCCAACACTTCCATTTTTCTGCACTACTGCACCATTTTGTGCAGAAGCCTGAGTCTTAGGCCGAGCTACTTCAACAGTTTTAGCATTCTCTTGTTTAATACCCATCATATTTGATTCACTTTTCGTAAGTTTATTTTTGGCGGCTAACACCTTTTCCTGCTCATCTTCCCTGTCTACTTCCATTTCTTCCTCCTTTTTGTCATTGTCAGTTCCATTGTCGGCTAATTCCTTATTTCTTTTTATTTCCTCTTTCACATTTGAGAGAAGTTTTGAAGAAACAACTTGCATTGGATTTTTATTTCCAGCAGCATTAGGTCCTATTCGTAAAACTCCTGATTTACTTTGAACGACAGTAGAACTTTTTACAGATGGTTTTTCATTCTTTGGCACATTTTGTTTATCTTCAGTGTCATTAGGTATTTGAGAATGCACGGTAATTTTATTCCTATTTTCCCCTGCAGATTTAGCAGTGACTTTACTCTGACTACTTTCAGTCTTGTTTTTCAGAGCACTATTGTTATTTAACAACTGATTTTGTTTTGGCACAAAAGCTGTCACTAAAGCACTTGGTCTGGATGCATTGTTATTCACCCCTGCTGAGCCTTTTTTAGCCTCTGCTCCCATACCTTGCGGTTTCTGGTTAGCACTTGCTATCTTTCCTACATTGTTTGTTTTCCCACCAGCTTTCTTCGGACCGATCCCTCCACCTTTCCTATCCCCAATCCCTCCTCTATCCTGCCTATCTATGGCTGTATCAGCACCTTTCACAAACACCTCTCCACTACTAGTGCTGGCCTCTGAGGCCTTACTCCTGTGGGACTCCTCACTACTGGAGGAGCGTAGAGACAGATCCCTGGGCCGACTCTCCTCCAGTACAAATTCATCCTTATAAATGGATCGGCTCCGAAGAAGCTCTAATGTACCAGAGAATGCCATCTTTACTTCTTTGTCATTAATGGCATCTTCATCATCTGATCTAGGTGAGGGCTCCTATAACAAATATGAACAACACTTAGTGCAAAAAATCAAAAATCAGTATCAATTCTTTTAGAAATGAGCTATTTCTTGTTTCAACACAAAAAGTAGAATTTGTCTTCACAAAGCCTTAGCATCCCTAAAATGGCAAACTGGTTATAAATCAAAGTCACCTTTCCACTTATTATGACATTATTCATGAAATCAATTTCTCTTTTCCTTCAAATACATGCTACTAGACTTGTAATCAATAAGAAATTTTCATAGAATCTTATGTAACAGTAATGCTTGACAAGATAAACATTGTGAAACTTCTGAAAATCAAATTTACCTTTGATGACGAATTACGTCTGCTTTTGTCCTCCATAGTTTTAGATTCAAGGTGAGTATTCTCTCCCTGGTTGGCAAAGGTTGGAGTTGGAGGGAGTATTTTTGATGAAGTGGGATAGAGTTGTACCCCCTGGACAGGAGTCTGAGGACACTTGTTAATCAAACCCATGCGATCTGTAAAATAAAACAAAAGATAGTCATTACTATGCAGAGCTGTGTCTTTAAGATAACAAATCCATGGATTCTATTCTACATATTTTTGATTTGTAGGATACTACAATAGACAATTTTGTCATTATCGCAGCAGACTTGAATTTTATATAGGCCAAGACCTGACACGACTTAACGTACTTTTGCCTGTGACGTCTAAACAGATCTATGACGTCATACTAAAAAATTACGTCAAAAGATGTCGGGTCTTGGATTGTCTAAAATTCAAGTCTAATGGTAATATGGAAATGGTCTATTTCATTCACAAGAAAACTTTATTTTTACAGAATGAGATACCTTAAGCTGACCATGCAAATGTAGAATCACAACTTATGACATTTTTTTTATTACATTATTCCGGCTAACAAAGTTATGAAATGCAAGTTTCAAAGTCAGTAAATTGAGAGTTATATTAAGGTTACAGCAATTTAGGTCAACATGTACAAGTCAAATTGTATCAAACTTCCAAATTAGATACATGTACTTTCTAAAAGTTTCAGTATTTCTTCAAATATTTGAATTATTTTGTTATTTCTCTCCTTGATCGATTCTGTAAGAATCTTCTTGAGGTGTTCCCATCAACTATGAAGAATATCATTTTGAAGATCACTTTGCTGAGTAAATTATGAAGTAAATCATCTCATTTTGAGAATTGTTGAAAAAAAAATGTTAGGTCATAAACACTTTACCAAGGTCAAGTATAACTTCAGACGTGGTTTTAGTAATACAGCGATCACCATGATTATATAAGGATTTCTGAGCAGGCTCTCGTGAGAGTGGATAGTACTGGGTAGCCTCCCTTTGAGGATATCTGGTCACATGATGTGTCATGTGATCACTGTAGTCCTCACTGTGAGTCAGAGATGTTGAGCGGCCTGTGTTAGAGGGAGTTAGTGATTAGCGTTATATAACAACACAGTATTAGAAAGTGAGTACGCAAACAACATAGTTACAAGTAAATATCAATTTATGTTTGAAATTTTGCCATGTTGGATTGGCAAGTCACACTACAATAGGGATATAAGTCAGAACTATGAGTATCTGATTTTTATTACAAATTTTCAGACCTTGAATGCTATAGAATGCTTCTTATATCAGAAACAGATACATGAACATGGAGAATTTTGCATTTCATAAGGTGCATGTAAATGGACATTGTATCTACAACAAGTAAATAAAGATAGAAACAGAAATTGAAAATTTTTTAACTATTATATGAAATTTATTATTCAAATAACATGGACAAAACTTCAGTCAAAATAGGCACATTTCTTTTCAATTATGCATATACTTTTGCCATGTCAATTAAAACATCCCAATAATATTTGATTAAGAGCATTATATCTAATGAAAATGTGCCAAACATGTTTAATAATGTACGTTCTATAGCTTCAATAGCAAATACATGTAGCCACAAAGAAAGTAGAATATTTACTCTTGAATATAAATAGCACCTGATTATTTTCTAATGAATTTTTTAATCCTATTCTACTCTAAAATAGAAGGAAAAGAGTATTAGAGGACAAAGAATCACTTCAAATTCAATTAGCATCTCCATATAGAAAATATGTCCTATAAATGCACTAACCTCTGTGCATGAAACTGGTACATGACTCCAGGATGTCGTTTGTATTTGTAGTAATAGAATCAGATCCAGCTCTCCTATGGAACTTAACCTGCTTACTGTTAACAGGGGTAGGTGAGGGAGGCTGAAACCTGGAAACAACATTTTGTCTACTACACTCAAAATATTCATACTCAAAATGCTTTGATCAAAGAAAAGACAGAATTAGGAAGCACAAAAAGAATTGAAAAAGTTTCTTCTACTTATTAACTCTTTAGCTTCCATATACATGTATATAACAATATATTACCTATTGATCTGCATGCACTGGTCTACATCCATGTCGTCTAATATCGTTAGCGGAGATATACGAGTGGTATCCCTCACTGTGACAGGCGACACCCTGTTATTGTCTCTTACAGTGAGAGGCGAGGTCCTTGTATTGTCCCTAATGGTGAGAGGTGATACTCGATTTGGCCTGCTTCCTGGGACTGGGTAGGTAGCTATTGATAAAAAAAAGAGAAAAACTTGAAATATTTATATAATACAGAGGAAGATATTTTCATGTACAAAATATTTCAATCTTTTCTTATAAAATGCTGACAACAGAATTTTTTTCAATTTTCAACTACTGCTTTAGTTTAAAAAAGTATGATCAATTCTATAATACATTTTGCCATTATACACTAAAATTGAAAACCTACCTGGTTTTCCATTTTTATGTATCAGTTTGCCTTCCTCTAGAGAACGCCTGAATCGAGTGTTGCGGTTAAATGCTGGTGAGTCAGTGTTTCTGTCGCCTGCCATTCTGTCCGGGCTGGGACTGATGGCTGGCAGCCTCTCCCTGGAGCTGACCTTTGGTAGGGGTGTCGGTGACGTCCTCTGTCCCCTGACAAGCCCTAGCCTTCTTACACCGTCCCTACAGGGAGATATGTTCCTTGTCTTGATGTCACTCTCAGACTTTCTGGTGCTAGGAGAACACACACAGTGCAAGGTGTTAAAGCAAAGCAGTGAGTAGACAGTGATATATATGAAACTCAACAAGAGGAAAAGTGGGTAAGATGCAAATAAGCCAAAGCAATATCAACAGAGAATTAACAGAAAGCTTAAATTCAATTGAAGATCCCCTCCTTTGTTTCAGTTGGAGATCAACTTAAGTTGTGTGTAAAATCATTCAAAGAACCTGACAAACTGACACTTATTTACTTTCTTTTTCTCTAAATACCTTTGATAATAAGAACGATTCTTTATCAATTGTCTAAAACCCAAAATTTTGAGTCTATTTTTTTCATTAATGACATTTGTGATCCGGCCTTCATAATTGACTCTAAACATCAATAGATACCATTCCATCTGATATCTAGTACCCAAACAGAATATATATTCAAACTTCCTTGGGTTAGGTTAAAAAAGTTTGTGAGTTCTGATCTTGAAACAAAAAGTATTACAGAATGACATAAGAGACAGAAAAACCAAGAAGGAGCATAAAAATCAATGTAAAGAAGTATTTTAAAAACATCTATGAATAAGTTTGCAATAAATATTACACAATGACAGTGTTCTCCCCAGAAATTTCAGATAGCATGGTGCTAAGTCTTCACGGTGCACCTTGCGTTGGGATGTGCCATTGCGCGTTGCGCCATTGCGTGAATGGCGCGTTGCATTATTGCGCGTTGCATCATTGCATACTGTTTCATGTGTTGCTGCTTTATTACTAAACTGTTCAAAATAATTTTGATAATGAAAGAAATGTGTTAATAATACATGTACTACATTCTTATCTACATGCCAATTATCATTGAATAATAGACAGTGAGATCATTGGTGTTCTCTTTGTAAAGAGTGATTCATGACAGTTTTAAAACTCAATTAGTTTTGGGCCTTTTGAGAAAATTATCTTGAGACTGTCTCATGACCATAACCCCAGGTAGCTTAGTGTAAGAATTTGGCATATTACACTGATTTGGAAGGAAATTCTGTGAATGGGCCATTTTCCATGATTTTCTAAAATATCAATGGGCCATTTCTTCAAAACAGTACTAAGTTTTCAATGGTTCATTTTGCAAATTCATGGGACTATGGTGCATGTCCTCTGTCCTTCTTAATCACTGATATTAGTGAATCTAAGTGTGTTATGGAAAGGGTGTCTAACCTTGAGTTCTGAATTTTTGATTCAGGGAAAGGGCAGGTTTCACCTTTTAAAAAAGGTTGAAAATTATCTTTATACAAATTCCTACTATTCCTACTTGAAAAATTGGATATAAATATGGAAACATTTACCCCCCCCCCTCCTTATTAGCCATTGCAATATTCTTTTGGGTAATCTCTGGCAATGAAAGCTGACAATTGTTCTACTTTGCCTTCTATATCGCGCTCCAACTCATCAATAAAACGATGGTCAGTGCACCATGTTGTGTTTTGATGATTATCTAAACTTCTTATTAACTAGATTAAAGCAGGGACGTTTATATACGTCCCTGATAAAAAAAAACAACAAACAAACAAACAAAAATACGGACGTACCGACTCGTTATTTATTCAAAGTAGAATGATTTGCGCGAGCGAGATAACCTCTTTCATATCTTGTAAAAGCGGCAATTATTTTTTTATGACAAAACGGCGAGGTCGGGTAATATGTCGAACAGTAAGACGGATTAAAAACATATTCAAATGACATCTGATATACCGTATTTCTATTACGCTGTAACTATATGACACGTGTCGGTCAACACGATCAAGCGATTATACATAGAGAATAAGTGTCTTAATTTGTGTTTTGTTACGGGTATGCAACACACAGCAAGTGCATTAATCGTACATGTAATGCGCGTTAGCGCATTTCATGCGATAAATGCACTTGCTGTGTGTTGCATACCCTTAACAAAATACAAATTATGACATTTATTCTATATATATGCACCATGGTTGTCTGTTTCATTCTTGTTTTCTGAAATCGCATTTTATAGGTAAAAGGGTGACGTTAAAATTCAGATCACGGCGGGCTCAGTTTGCAGGTTAGAACAGCCGTTGCGGCATGTTTCTTTAGATCTTATGTATTGTGACGTCACGAGTGTGAATACACGAATTGCAGCACGTTCCTTCTAACAGTTGCATCTCAGGGAATTACATTGGCTATGCATATATATGTAGATGAAAACGTTTTCGTGAACTACATTATAGAGTGGTCGTCTTTTGTTGGTCACTCGATAGACATTGACAACGCACTTACTTTAAATGTCCGATAGATTGACGTGCACCGTAGAAGCCATACACGTTCTCAGCTCAGGTAAATAAAGCTTGCGGGGGTTACAAGACGTTTAACACTTCGCGTTGTATACAGCCGGGGCTAATTAACCGGGAAAGCGGCTGTTAAATCAATCAATTAACACAAAGGGGTACACAAAATAGTTTATACACGAATTTTTAGGGGAAAAAATATAGCATGGCGGCCGTAAAATATAGCGTGGTGCTAATCCCGATAGCGTGGCGGTAAATCTCGATAGCGCGGCCCCTTAAAACGGCCTGGGGAGAACACTGAATGATAATGATTTGCATCTTCAAATTCAAGAATGTGAATTGTAAGTAATGAAGTTGATGTATATGATAAACTTACTTCATATAAGGAGACGGTTTAAACTCTCCATTTTCTATATCTTTCATCATACTTTCTTCTGCTCGGCTGGCTTTTTCCTTCAGACTCAGGTGGCGAGTAACAGGTTTACCACCTCCTATAAATAAATTAACATAATACTGTACATATGTTTGATTTTATATTAAAACTACATTATTCTTGTTTTTTAGACTTATATGAAAGTTGTAGAGGAGAAAGTTTTGATGATCAAACACAAGATTGACCGTAAAACTAAATGAAGCCATTAATGGGTGTAAATTTGGATCAATGTATAGAATATTCCTCTTAACAATTTGAAAAAAAAAGTATGTTTATATATACCTAATTTGATATCAATCCAACATTTTATAATACATGTACATTGTGTGTAATCCAGGCAGTAAATTACTTCATCATATTTGACACCATTTAGTAACAATTACAGTATTTTTCACGATATTGAGTTACATAAATTATGCAATATATTTGTTCACTTACTGTTTGTAACATTCTTCATATTGGAAAAGGGATTGGTGGGCAGAGCCTGACAAAGTAAACGTTATTTTAAAAATCAACATATTGTAAAGATAATTTATTATTAAAGCTATCAAATGATTGCTACAAATTTTCAAATACAGATTCTTGAAATGTACTAATTAGTTTTTGTTGAATGATTGAAATCGCAAACTTTTATTTTTTCAAGAACTATTCAATATTATGCTCTATTGATAATTCAAGGACACATTCAATGTAACATTTTAAGTACATTATAACATGTACATAATTGTCTGTAGACAACACTATCTTATTCAAAATCCTTAGTAACAGCTATTTACTATCAGCAAAAGCAAAATGATTAATAAACTCAGCATGTAAATTCACTGTTTTTTATACATGTAGTGACTGAGTTGCTCATTTACAATTTTAAACAAGTAGCAAAATTATCTCCAAATCTGTTTATGATGCATACACAATAGCAATTTCTACACTATACTTTTAAAATCAAGTTATACAATATTAAATCACAACAATTCTCTAAGATACAGTCAATTCTTTGGTTATACAGATTAATTAATTAACAAATGATACCTCTTCATCTTTCCTCTGTTGTTGAAAAAAAATACAAGATGTTCATTATGCTTGAGAAACACACACAAGGTATGTAATGAATCTTCTTGCAAATTGAATCATCTACCTTAAAGATCTATACTAGTACTTAACTGAATTACTCTTGATCTAAATCAATGTGGAAGAAGCTTACATCAAATATGACTTCGCCCTTCCTACGTTTGTTATCGTCAGTAGATAGCCGTGTGTCTTCCCTGCCAGGTGTTTTGAGAGGTCCAAGGTTTGTTGACTGTCTGCTCTGAGTGGCCTCAGTCCACGCCTCTTTTAAGGTTGCTTTCATCTTACGCCCCCTAGCCAAATCAAGGGCAGTTAACCCTGTATCGTCCACCATAGTGATGTCAGCACCATGTTTAAGTAAACAGCAGGCTGCTCTCTCGTGATCATTGTAGGCCTTAAATAAGTATGTATAGTCTCATTTGATAAATGGAAATGACTGATAGGAAAGTAAATGTTGGGTACTTTTGTCACATCTGCACATTAAATAATGATTAAAAAAGAATAATGAAATCTCTACACACAATTTCATTTTTAAAAAGCATCTATTAATTAATTTGAAGGATGGTTAAGAATTATTATTTCCCTTACTGTAATGTGTAGGGGAGTTGTGCCATTAAATCCACGATGATTTACATTAGATCCTCCTTCAAGAAGCACCTCCAAGCATTCTACATTACCAGTCTGTGAGGCACAGTGAATTGGGGCAAAAAGTCGCTTGTCTTTGGCATCTGAAATCAAATAGAAAGATATCAACTAAAGGTAATCACATCAAAATGAAATACCAACTAAATAGTAACAGTGAAACTTTGCAGTTGTCAGTATTACTACAGAGGCATGGGAGGCATTTGACTATACACCATAGTGAAGGCATCTTACCTAAGTTTGGCTTAGGTGGCCTTAGATTTACCTGAGTTTTGCCCTGTTGATAATATTGTCTGTACTACAGGAGAGGCCTGGGTGGCCTTAGACTTACCTAGATTTAGCCCTGCTGTTAACATTGTGCGTACTACAAGGGAGGCCTGGGTGGCCTTTAAGACTTACCTAGATTTGGCCCTGCTGATAATATTGTCTGTACTACAAGAGAGGCCTGGGTGGCCTTTGACTGTACAGCATAGTGAAGACAACTTTTGTCATCTCCATCACTGGCGTGAATATTCCTGAAGAAAATATTTCAAAGTAAGGAAATTATAAAATTTCTCTAGAAGATATATCCTCCAAACAAGTTGTTTAAGGATGATACATAAACATCAGTAAGCACGTAAATCTTGTTTTATGATGGTACACTACTTACGCCCTGTGTTTTAGCAGTTCCTCCACCACCTCCACTGGGTTATACTGTCTGTTGAGTTGTGTGGATAGACGCTCAAACAGCTGGATATCTCGACATACCAACAATAAGGCCGTCAGTCCATCAGCATTCTGACAGTTTATGTCCTTCACTCTGTTGTCGGTCTGAAATTCATTGAAATGGTCAATTATACAGGTGTAGAAAATGGTCCTTTTCATGATGTCAATTCCATTACTTATAAAATGTTTACAAATTATACCTGAATTTGGCAAGATTTTTGGAGACATATACACTTTTTTTAACCCATTTGAACTGTTTTAAGTTTTTAATCAAAGAGTAATAATTGCTAACTTTAGATTTTTCTGTGTGAATTCCATCATTTCATTTTACCAAACAAACTTGCAACGTTTTCTCGGCTTATCACTCCATCACTTACTGTTGATTTCAAAATCCTGTCATAATCCCTCACACTTATAGTCAATCTTGAATTTTTTGTACCAATGAAGTTATTTTTCTGCCACATCCCATTTATATTTTTAAATTCATATCATTCTTTTCAGATTTCAAATTCACATCTTTCATCAAATACAACATAACCTAAAATGGTGATTTAGCTATTACATGTAACATGATACAGATTTCATGCATGCTCACATGTGACTTTCTATGTATCAAGTAACTCTAATACATTCTTAAAGTGCATGTATGGCAGGTTTGATGTCAGAGGTCGTTAAACTCGATACCAGGACATGACACAATTGGGGAAAGGGGGACAACCAACAGAGGTCCTTATCTGATTGTATCGCCTCATTAGGTCCTAGAACTTTCACGACACAAACCTTTAAATCTCAAGGTGCTGTCTCATCGTCTTTAAATATCCAACATCCTATATGGTCCATCGGACATCATACTGGTAATGAACAATGCTATTGATTGATGAGTGAGGAATTTCACCCGAGACCTCCAGGTCATTCACTTTCACCACTTATACGTTATATGATTTTAGGAAGTTTTAACATTTACACGGTAATGGTGTAAGGAAGTACAACATCTGAGTGAAAATGGCATTTATTTAAATGATCATATAATCTGCATAAACATATTGATGACGATAGAAGTATTATCTATAATCATTTGGTGTGAAAAACTGAAAGAATTCAATTTCAAAAATTCACTTTGGAGGTACTAAATATTTTGTCATTCATATAATTAGATACACAACAGACACTATTAAGTCTTTTATTCATCAATTATTTCTAATAGCTTTTAAAGAGACAATTTAATATTAAAGTAATGAAACCCTCAGCCTGAATCATAACATCATAAAAAGAAACATTTTTGCCAATTTAACATTATCCAGACAATTGATTTTCTGAACAAAAGTAGTAATAAAATGAAAATAGAAATTATTGATTAGATTATTGATTGCTATAGGCCAGTATAGTACTTGTAAAAGGAATCTTTTCAACTTGAGATCTAAATTCCATAAATGTGTTATATAATTGTAGGTTTGATGATGCTGATTTCTCTCATATCAATAGCTTAATAGAATGCCCACACCTTTAGTATTTCAAATGCAGCAAAACTGGCAAGAACTAAACATAAGTCACAGAAAATTAGGTTTCTGGAAGAAAATCTAGAAGTCTAAGCTAAGCCTGCCTATACTCTCCAGCAGCTTGCTGAGAATTTTACATTTTCCTGCCACACTACCTGTACTCATTGGCATCTTTCCTGAGAATACTAACATTTCCCTTCCATGCTGACTTAAGGGACAGCCTGTACTCACCAGCAGCTTCCTCAGAATTATCACATTTCCCTGCAAAGCAGTGAGTACGAATAACTCCTGTACTCACAGGCAGCTTCCTGAGAATTTTTACATTTCCTTTCTATGCTGACTATGGGGGAGTCTGTACTCATCATCAGCTTCTTGAGAATTTTACACTTCCCTGCAAAGCTGCCAATAACTCCTGTACTCACAGGCAGCTTCCTGAGAATATGTTTATTTCCCTTCCATACTGACTTAAGGGGCAGCCTGTACTCATCATTAGCTCCCTGAGAATTTTACACTTCCCTGCAAAGCTGCCAATAACTCCCATACTCACAGGCAGCTTCCTGAGAATGTTTACATTTCCCTTCCATGCTGACTTAAGGGACAGCCTGTACTCATCATTAGCTTCCTGAGAATTTTACACTTCCATGCAAAGCTGCCAATAACTCCCGTACTCACAGGCAGCTTCCTGAGAATGTTTACATTTCCCTTCAATGCTGACTTAAGGGGAAGCCTGTACTCACCAGCCGCTAAGTGAGAATTTTACACTTCCCTGTAAAGCTGCCAATAACTCCCATACTCACAGGCAGCTTTCTGAGATTTTTGTATATTTTCCTTCCATGCTGACGTAAGAGGCAGCCTGTACTCACCAGCAGCTTCCTCAGAATTTTCACATTTCCCTGCAAAGCTGCCTGCAAGTACGGGAGTTATTGGGAGCTTTGCAGTGAAATGTGAAAATTCTGAGGAAGCTGCTGGTGACTTTAAGAGGCAGCCTGTACTCACCAGCAGCTTCCTCAGAATTTTCACATTTCCCTACAAAGCTGCCAATAACTCTCGTACTCACAGGCAGCTTCCTTAGAATTTTTACATTTCCCCTCCATGCTGACTTTCAGGGCAACCTGTACTCACAAGAAGCTTCATGAGAATTTTTACATTTCCCTGCAACACTACCTTTAGGAGCAGCCTGTACTCACAAGAAGCTTCATGAGAATTTTTACATTTCCCTGCCACTGCCTTCAGGAGCAGTTTGTACTCATCATGGCAGCTTCCTGAGAACTTTAACATTTCCCTGCAAAGCTGCCAGTAACTCCTGTACTCACCAGCAGCTTCATGAGAATTGTTTTTTTCCCTACCACACTGATTTTAGGAGTAGCCTGCCAAGTTGACTATTGAAGCAACATGTACTCATCAATAGCTTCATGAGAACTTTTAACATTTTCCTGCCAACTGCCTGTAGGGTTAACTTGTACTTACCAACAATTTTCTGAGGACTTTAACATTTCCTTGCCAGGCTGCCTGTAGGAGAAGTCTGTGTGAGGACTCGGTTGATCTGTCCACAGAATCCAACAATAGCGTCTTGATGGCAGGGGAAGCAACCTCTACTGCCGTTACACTCTCGTAATTCCTTAGTGTTATATCAGCACCATGTCGTAGTAATAATTGTACAATCTGTAAGACAAAGCATCCCAGTTCAGGGGAATGTAACAACGAGGTAACAAACTTTCATAAATAACTATTTAATCTGAAAGACAAGTTGGTAAATCTCCAAGATTTATGCAATGCAGCGATAGATGACTAGTTTTACTGGTACATACAAATTAGGTGAAGACATAAGAAAGACGATCTCTTATAATCTGTGACTGGTCTGAAGTGTCTATAAAGTCAATTTTTCATATATAATATGTAAACAAACAAAAAAAATTTGCTCCAAACCAATGACATTTTTTTTTGGACTGCATTACAAATCTAAGAAGCTTAATATATTTATAACCTACATTTCAAAACACAGAATGTCTCCTCCTGACATCCAAGTGAAAGCTTCGTGCAGAGACTGATTGGCAAGATAAATGGGACAAAGTTTCTACCACCTGCTAAGGTGATAAACACTCGGGTAAGATCAATCAATGACCCAATAGTGATCAATACAACCTGACGTGTAAGATTTAGAACTTAGACAACTCTGATTTAAACACAGTGTATACTTTCATGGATAAAAATACAACTTTGCAACACTTTCAAAAATGATCTTATGATTTAAGTTAAAGTATTAATAGATTCATAATGAACCATAAATCTAAAACTCTAAAACAGATCACTGCTACCATATACTATTAGTTATACAGTGTTTTACAGGGGGTACAGAAATATAATGGGTCGGTGAAAAAAGTAGTATTTGGCGAGGCAAAGCGAAATACAACTATTTTATCGACTCAATTTTTTTTTATCTCCCCTGTAAAATACTGTATAACGAATTTATCCCACCGATGGCTTTTGGTTTGTGTATGTTACGTCAACATATTCTAAAGCATCACAGTGACATCACCAGCGTAAAAGGTCTTAGTAGAAGCAGGATATCAAAATAATATCCTGTCAGTATCATAATACAACATAATATTCGGTTCTTCTCGACCAATCTCATTGCGAGAAATTTGCCAGAGGTAGGATAATGGTTGATATGAGTCAAGTACTGATTGCTACAGGTCACCACGGAATACCACATTCTAATATACAATTATTGACTGGGAATGAGGGCAATATATGATTTGTTGGACCTGAAGATAAAATATTGCCCGAGGCCGAAGGCCGAGGGCTATATTCTGTCTGAAGGTCCAACAAATCATATATTGCCCTCATTCCCAGTCAATAATTGTTTTGTTATACCTTACATCAATACTGCAGCAACAAACCGATTAGCCCTGCATGTTTACGTTCATTTTCTTCTATAAGAGAAAGACCGCGGAAAAATAGGTAGAGATAATTACGACATCAATGACGTGACGTCACAAACGATGTACCGTTTATTGGTCAATATTTTTTGAAATATTGCCCTAGGGCCAATATTGATGTAAATATTGACCGCTTGGTCAAATATTGGAATTTATAGGCATTTTTCCTATGGGGATTTTATATAGAGATACTACCAAGGGTATAACAAATGTTTATGTGTAATCAACTTATATCCTCCATCAATATAACAAACAAAATAATGAAATGTGCCACCTTGTACAACACCATCCCATCTAAATGGATGTCACTGGCCAATTATTTATTGAAATTTATCCATCTAATAATATAATATGTGCTGAAACAAGCTTATTCACAACAGGCGTAATGGGCCATTAGGCGACATTATAGGTGAATTCCCCACTGGTTGGTGAAGGTGTCATTGTCCTTTTTTTTATACAAATGCAACAAGGACAGATCTCCTATTACAGTATTTACATTTTATATCATAATAAAACAGTTGTGAACTCTAGGTCCCCTAAATATTTAAATTCCACACAGATTACAAGCAAACACAATACCCATGTTAATTAGAATTACTTGGTCTCATATACTTTAAAGTGCTGTGTTATTGATATAATTGGAAAGCAGAGCAGTTTGCAAAGCATTTTGATTTTACCTTATTTACTTGACAAAAGGATCATGTTACAATTATAGTCATGATGGACTGTTGCTAGTTAAATGAACTTCATATTTATTATATTGTAAGTTTTAGAAAATGAAGTCCACAGTCAAGGTCATAAACCTCAACTTTGATGTTCATGAATAGGTCTTAAACAAGAGGCCCAGGGGCAACAACGCTCACCTGAAAACTACGTAAACTAAGCATATCAAACAAAAAGAAGTTTGAAAGAGGAAAATAACCAGACTTCAGAGTGGAACAAAAATTAACAACACTTCTTAAGACATCTCTCTAGATAATCCTGATGCTTTCGGTATGTCGATACGTGCTTCCGTTCTGAAGAAGAAGTTTGTCAAATGAGGGTACTTCCCATGACCTATTTTTGCCCGTTGTGGTGCCACCTGTTGACAGATCCGGACAAAAAACAACAATACTTGTAGGGGACCATGATTACTTCATTCCTACCAAGTTTCATGAAAATCTGTTCAGTGGTTCTGGGGAAGAAGTTGAATATGTATGAAAATCATCTCCCCCCTTCTTCTTGAGTAATCTAAGTAACCCGAGACAGACAGTTATAAAGAAGCTAAAGCAAAATCTTGCTAATAAATTACAGCCTTCTCCCCCTCACAAGATGAATTTGAAAATACTTATTCATCTTTTTTGAATTATTTAATTTCCTTTTGCATACTCATTTAATAATCTAAAATATATAACATTCAAATGAATCGATAATCCAAGAATACATATATCTATATTAAAGAAAGACAACTCTTGCATACATGAGTTCTGCTGCCTCTTATACGAAACTAAAGTTACCAGGGTTTAAAATTCCTGATATAGATAAAAGAAGTACCAGAACTTGAACCCACAAGCCTTGGGTCAATGTGCACAGTAAACATATCTATTCATGATTGAAAAAAATACTGATAAAAATCTGTTCAGCAGTTCTGGAGAAGAAGTTGAATATGTATGAAAATCACCCCCCCCCCCCCTCCCCTTTCCTTTTCACATAAGAAAAAAAATTATAAAAAATCAAAAAATTAAAATTTTAGTATAAAATACATATCAAAGCAATGCTCAGGTGAGCTAAAAATTGTTGGGGTCCCGCCGGGGTTTGAAGCCACTCCCCATGGGTCCATTGGGCATGGAAAACATACATTATACCTATGTACAATCTTAAAAAATATTTCTTAAAAATGCAAAAGTTGACATCTTGACAAAATTCTTTCACTTGTAGGGTACCATGCATGAGTACCTCATACCTACAAATTGTCATGACAATCTGAAGAGTGGTTATAGAAAAGAAGCAGAAAATGCATGAAAATCAACACCCCCCCCCCTTCCTTTTTACATAAGAAAAAAAATCATAAAAAATCAAAAAAATAAAATTTAAGCATAAAATACATATCAAAGCATTAAGTAAGTTAAATATGATAAATATGCAGTAAATGAATGTGTAAAATCATACACTTACTGAGTTATTTAAAGAAATAGTGCAAAAATGTGCATTTCTGACTAAGTCCAAAAAGACGTCAAAAACGCGTCAAAAATTTGACTTCGAAGTGGAACCAAAAATAACAACACTTCTTAAGACATCTCTCTAGATCATCCTGATGCTTTCGGTTTGTCGATACATGCTTCGGTTCTGAAGAAGAAGTTTGTCAAAGGAGGATACCCCCCGTGACCTACTTTTGGCTGTGGTGGCGCCACCTATAAACGGATCCGGACGAAAAACAACAACACTTGTAGGGGACCATTAGTACTTCATACCCACCAAGTTTCATCAAAATCCCTTCAGCTGTTCTGGAGAAGAAGTCGAAAATGTGAAAAGTTTACGACAGACGCCGGACGGACGACGGACGCCGGACGGCATGCTATGACAATGGCTCACTTGAGCTTTGCTCAGGTGAGCTAAAAAGCATTGCTCAAAATCTTCAATGATATTGAATAAGTTTTGTTATAAAAAGAATCTATCTAAAATAAATAAATACATGTATCACAATAGTTAACTTATTAGTAAAGCTATTGTTGCTGTTGAAAGACGGACAGGGCAATCAGACAAACAGACCGACAGACAGACAAATGGATGGTATGGAGGCATGAGTTTGATCATGGAAGATCCTTACGGAGAAAGTATGAAATGTTTACCTTAGTGTGTCCTCGTTTAGATGCCCAGATAAGCGCTGTATTCCCAGTACGCTTGTCCTTAACATCTATACTAATGATGACATCACTGCGTCGAAGTAAAAAGTGCTCTATCTGGTCAAAGTTCCCATCCTGAAATGATTATTACATACATTGTTAATTAACATATCAATTCTGCATAACCTAGAAATTGTACATTTCAACAACAATTTACAGAATTTTCAGCCATAAGAAAATTTTTACAAAGTTTTTACAATTCTCTTCAAATTTTTATTTTCAACCATAACATGCATTTATTACCTCTTAACTCTAAACATGTACTACAACGAACTCATCACTGCAAATATGCATTCCTTATAAGTTATAAACATTCATAGTTTAAACTTTACAACTATCTTCAAATTTCAAAAGTCAAGGTCATCTTCACAAGGTCAAAACTGAGTACAATGTTCCTCTAAACCTGACGTCTAAAAAGGACATGATAAAAACTAACAATTAGTACCCCTACCAAATCTGACAATGTTTCACTCACTCAACAAATCTAACTTTTAAGGAATTAAAGTATTAATCCCATTTTTCTGGTGGATCACCATCAGTAATATTACTCACCCTAGCAGCATTCAGGAACAGTTCCTCCAAATCAGCTTTCCCCTTGCCCAGTAAAGCTGAGGCTACATCATAGTACTTAGCAGAGCCAATCCGGGTTCTGTTGGCCTGTAGTTCCTTGTTAATGGTCATGGAAGAGCGGTGTCCTGACCCCTGACGACTTGTATGACCCTGTTCCGCTTCAGTGAGTTCTGGCATTGTCCACTAGTACCCTCAGCCATTGGAGCCAGACTTCAGACTCTGTTGTCAAATGAAGTGTTCTGTAAGAGACAAAATAGAAACTTAATTATCCTTGAACATGATGAATGCAAATGTATCTATAAAAACACTCAACATCTCACTAACTGTATATGAACATATCTTAAATTTTTTTTTTTGGAAGGGGAGAGGAATGGGTGAAAAAGGGTAACAACTAACAAGGACAAGGTAACTTAATTTACCTGTATCTTATTGTTGACTCTGGTCAAAAGGTCAAGTACAATTACCTTCGTTCAGCCACTGTTTGACTAGGAAATTACATTTCGAATTCTCGCTACTCTACGATTAAATTGCAATTCACCTGCATTTAATTTCCTCATACATCTGGTATCACCATGATTTAATACAGACGCTCATGAATTTTCTATGACTTCATATCACAAGCACAAGTTCCTGGTTCAGGCTTTAAGCGAGCTAGATTTTTTCGAGGTTTTGCCTTCAGAGTACAATTATTGATTTCATTAGAGTTTTATTAACCTGGGTACTTGATTACTATATGCAACGCTACTTCTCAATATTCAACGAAGTACGAGCTACAGACAGCCTAACCAGCTTTTTTGACGGCTTACAAATTTGGCATAGGCAGCAATCAAAAATACAAAATAAAGTTGGTCCCTCTACCCAACCCCCAATACTTTATTCTTACCTTACAAAGATGCTTGACAGGAGCTATGTACATTACGGAACTATATTAAATGCACACTATATTGAAGGTCATTCCATACAGACATATGTAAAGACATACATGTATACTGTGACCCACATGACTCAATTTCCATATATACATTCATAATCTTTAAAGGTACACTTTTGTTCCCTTTCTTTGTCTTGAAAAGGGCTTAAGTCTCACTCTGCCGATCGATAGAACGGGTATAGAATAGATCAATAATGTGAAATCTGTGTTAGAGAAAGACAGTTTAAACTGTGTATTGACACAAATAATATCTAGATATTCTCCCAATTTATATTTCTTTGATAAAGCGTTTTACATAGATTTGTAAATTGCCCAGGACTCACCAAGCTGGTTAACCAAAGTGGCTCAAAATCATTGATTTTTAATAATAATTCGCGTTTTCATAGCATTTCAATATATGTCCTGAAATATCGCCTTTACTCACTGGAAACCCCCATGACGCTGTGTACTGTACCCCATACTGGTGTATTAATGTGGGGATTTATGGTGTTTACGGAGTCGACAATAGTAAAAAAAAAATCTTGTGAAGTTTAAATAGAGAAACTTATTCAATTTGTGCGAAAGAGAAAGGATTTTAATAGTGCATGATGTAAGAAGGATCCAACGCTTTTTCTATTGCAATTGTTGCCAAAACCAAAGCAAGGATATATCTAGAGGGAGATCGCGCCCCTCCCCTGAAATTAGCCAAACATTCTATCGTAATTTTAATTAGAGTTTCTTCAAAATCATAACCAAGACTTACTGGACAGTCCCACCCACTCTAAATCCACCCATGTAAATTATTATCCAAGTCTTATATAAAGGGATGGGAAACAAAATTGCAGGTGTCATAATTATCATCCTTTGTGGATGTACAAAGTTCTCCAACCACCTGTTTACCTGTTGAATATCTTACTGGGATGTAATATCACAGATAAATATAACTCTAGTCATTTACCTTATCATAAGTAATATTAAACCATTATACATCCTTCACATATCACAAACAAAGCTTTTTTAACACGGAGAAAGTCCCCAAGTCACGCATCTCCAGAAATGGCAAAATTCCAATATCGTTACAAAATAATACTGACACTTGAAATCAGCTGATAGATCAATAAAATTCCATTTCTGTCAAAACATACACAGGTAAAATGTGCCAAGAAATCAACCTTAAAAATGCAACACAGTATGACAATGACAAAGTTCAAGTCTGCAAGTCTACGTAATCTGAATGAATTCCCCCTATCTGAGCAAAACAGAAATGGGGGGTAGCTTAACGGAGACTTTTAACACAATCTGCACTTTGCATTCCTCAATTTTGTTTGTATACAAACTTAACAAAGTCTTTAAGGTTGTTCAAGTCTAGACTTGCCACATTTTAGGTTCTTGGAGGTTCAGTGAGCACACACAGGTTGTCAATTTCTTTGTATCTATAGAAAGCTACATACCGTGTTCTGACAATGTCTTGATCAAAAGGCCATAAAATGTCAACAATGACAGGGCGAATCAAGGGATTTCACAAGAAATGTAACATCGGATAACGACCAATGATCGTATGATATAAGAAGTCAATATTGGAAAGACATTGGAAATTATTAGAACCTTTTCGTTCAAGTAAAGAGACGAGTCTCACTTATATAAAGCATGCAAAGTTTTTCCCTATACATGTACTTATTTTCCCTATATGAAGTATTATATGTAAAAATGTATTCTAGATTCCAAAATTTACGGTACAGTTGTGTCTTCCTTTCTGATAAATGAATTGCTCTAATTATATCAAAAGATGCGGGTCACAAGGCCTTGAAAATCGCTTAAAAGACAGTAAGCTGTGGCAAATACATGTAAGAGACCTTTAAATCTTTGATTAAAGGTTTAAAAGGACCGTTTAATCGTGTCAGTGTGTTGTTTTTTAATCCTTCCCCTAGACAGCAGGTGATGTCTTTACCACAATTAATCGCTGTTAATCTGTAGGAAACGAGAATCATAGACAATCGGACAAAATTAAGACAAGTTGGAATTGATGTATAAGGGGGATAATTAAGTACAAAATACTACATGAAGTGAAGGTCAACAATCGCACAAACCCCCAACTCTGATGAAATATTACATTTCAATATCACGTCATCCATACTGATTCCAACATGAGAATAACTGAGCAATATGATTGGTCAATGTCAAAGGTAAAACTATATGTATACCACAGAAACTGTTCTGTGCCTTATAACTTCCAAAAGTAAAAGTTGTAAGATTTAGAAGTTAGTTATATGGGGAAAATTAGCGGAATTTTCGAAAATTGTGTCGATGGTCAAGGTCAAATTAAGGCAGATCCGACAACGCTTCCTATCTCTCTCTCTCTAAAGAATTCATGGACAACTTACGTGTCCTATAGACCGATTGAATCCCCTAGCTTTTCGAAAAAGAGAGGGGACGCAATTAAACAACTTGTATTCAGATCTTTCTTTTATATGCATGTAATAATTATGAAACTATATTATATATGTACTCACTCTTTCATTTCTATAATGTCACCTAGTTCTATCCATCCAAATTTTGAAATAAATATCACTTTTTTTAATCCAAATTTTAAAATACAACATTCACAAATAATTTATCACATACTAGTTTTATTTGAAATCAAAACGACGGAGCGGAATGACACTAAAAGACGATATTGCAAAGCTATAAGCTGACTAAGGTAGAACAAACGTGAGTTACCTCGTGCCAAGTTTGGCAATATTCCATTCAAACAAAGTTTCAACATAGAATATTGATGTCAACAAAGGTCATATTTTTATTTATTGACCCAGGTTCATGTTTGGGGTAAAATGAACAAAGAAAGTCTTTGAGTCACCGAGTTCCCTTGGAGAGTTTAGGGAAAGGCAAACAACAAAACCATCATCTTGTTAATCTGAATAAGGATTGATAACATAAAGTTCTTCTGGGGTCACCTCGTGTATTACAACCCCAAGGGTGCCAAGTATCGGGGGGAATATTGGATATATTTTCTATATTTACTTCAATACACTCTAAAAATCGAAATTCATTATTATACAGTTATTTTGTTTTTGGGAGTGCACAGGGCTTTCAAAGAACGCTGGATTCCTTTTTTGTTTTGGGGTTTTGATTTTTTTTATCCCCTCGCAACATAGTTGGCCTCGAGGATACAGTTTTTATCAGATCTTGACCAAACTTCACACACTGACTGATAATGGCAGGAGGACGAAGCCTATTGATATTCAAGGTCATAGGTCAAAGTTAATGGCTAAAATCCTTGTTTTCAGCCTTAAGAACACAGTTTTGATCAGATTTTGAAGAAGCTTCATTAACCTATTGCTTGTGGCAAGAGGAAGAACCCTATAATTTCAAAGGTCAAGGTCACAGATTGGAAATGGCTTAAATCCTTGTTTACAACTAGAGGACACAATTTTGATCAGTTCTTGACCAAACTTCATTAACCGATTGCTTATGGCAAGAGGAAGAACCCTATTGATTTTAAAGGTCCTAGAAATGTAGGTTTAAGGTTAAGACAGATTGGAAATGGTCAAAATCATTGTATACAGCCTAGAGAGTGCAGTTTTGATTGGATCTAACTAAACTTCATACACTTATTGCTTGTGACAAGAGGAAGAATCGATTTTCAAGGTCACAGGTTTAAGGTAATAGGTCAAGGTCACAGATTGGAAATGATCAAAATCCTGTATATAGCCCAGAGGGCGCAGTTTTGATTGGATCTTAACCAAACTTTGCTTTGAGGATGAACCTTATTGATTGTCCTTGTTTACAGCCTAGAAGGCACGATGATTTTCCTGCCATGCGAGGGGATGCTACGCTTTGCGTTGCCTAGATTTTAGTGCTTTTGATATTTGTTTTTGTTTTTTGTTTTGGTTTTATATATATGTGTTAAATATTTCTTTTGAAGGGGTGACAGTGGTTTAGTTATTTAATACCTTTATCTAAACAATTTATTCCATACTTTCAATACCAACATTCTAAGGAAATTAGAAATTAATTTTGGGTTAATTTCATCATTTTAAATTTAATAAATCTTCATTAGATAAACAAGAATTTACATTTTCCGGTTAATAAAATGTCTGAATTCGCTTCCTTATCTATTTCACACATAAAAATTGCAATGTTGCAAAGTGCAAAACAATACGTTATCCAAGTTGATATTGCATACATCAACAAAGAATGACCTTAAAACAGTGCCAAGAGAGGATTTCGAAAGCAATACTTGATGATCTTGGCAAAGCTTCAAGAGAAATTAGGTATCTTGCACAATATAACAACAGATTATCAATTTAAGTACTCCATTAAATGAACTATTTTTACTGTGTCTATTTAAAATTAAAACAATGAGTGACTCACCATGATTATGTTCCATAAGGATACATTTGTTTAAATGTTCAACCTATTTGTATACTTACATGTACTAATAATTCGTTTGTTTTATGAAAGAGAAGGAAGTAGAATTCAGTTTCACTGCGAATGTTTTTACTATGAGAAACAGTTTTCCAACTCGATTCCACGCACGGAGCAACCTTCTTGACAAAATTACCAAATAAAATCCATCATTCACGCATGTTTCAGAATTCTGATAACTTACCTCACCAATCGTACTTTTTAAACATGTTTTAGGCTTTTAGCTACAGAATTCAGTTGCACTACTTATCATTAGTTGCTTACGACTTCTGTTTCAGTGGCACTACTTTGGTTTCACTGGCACTACCTTTTTAAAAAGGCTTCGAATGGATAATTCACAAAAGAAATTTTTCTAAAAGACGTGTAGCAAAAACTTGGAGGGTACGTTCTTGTTCTTTTATTTTTCTCTCTTTTTATTGGGGATGGGGAGGAGGTTTACAATGATTTCCGATGTCTGTAATATACCAGGGATATAATAATGCAGAGATGAGATGTCGAAATATGTTTCGCTCTGCAGACTTTTAACTGTCCGAAATATTTTTTGTCAGACATTTCTACGGACTGACACTTTTCATCAACATCTCTGATAATGTCCTACTGAGTTACGATTTACACATGATTTACTGAGTGGACAGTTAGAATTTATAATTCATTGTTTGTGAACATGAGACACCAGGACGTACATGTATCCCTTTATATGAATGTTCCATAAGGGCGGATATAGAGGGGGATAGGAGGTCAGGAACCTCCGCCCGGGAATTTGCCAAAATCCGGGTTTTTCCCTTTTCACATATATTTTTTTCCAAAATCATAGGCTCCCCCACAGACAAAAACACACTGACGGCCTCATCCTTGGACCCCCACCCACGGAAAAATTCTAGAGCCGCCCATGTGCCATTTCTAACTCCCGGTGATCAGAAATGGCACATAGACGGCTCTAGAGCTAAAAAGAGATCCCAGAATTAGCATGATGAGTAGGGGATTCCTTCTTTTCCATAAAACGTTCTCAACAATGAATATTGATTTTCATATTGCACTGCATGGCTAATACGATCAGGGTGACATATGAGTGTATTGAACGTGGTCAAAGACAATCGAATCGAATTCAAGAATTTTTCACAAAATCTCATTATTTGCATCATGTTTTCTTCTTCTTACCGTAAATCTGTTTCCATAAATTGCTGTAAAGGCACATCTTTTGTAATGCTATAATCTATAAACATATATCCCCTCTACCCGGGGTCCCCTGGATCGCTGCCAAACCAGGTACCCTGCAGTCTTTGTCCTGATCAGCTGTTTAAGTTCGTTTCATGTTTGGGTTTTACTTTGTGTAGTATAGAGAATCAATAACTGGAAAATCTCCCTACATTGATCCTTGTGTAGAATGCACGTGCATTAAGGCCACCCGTAAAATGAGCTATGCCAATCGTACATGCAGGTTGTACCAAATTTAATTGATAGCTATGCATCCCTCATCAAATCAATGATACATGTAATACCAAATGTACATACATTTACATCATAAAATACATATACATCGTAAAATATGCCTGCCTTGTATGAAAAAAAACCCCAACAAATCAGTCAAAAAGTAATAATGACATTTTCTCCATTTTCTCAAAGGGATAAAGTTAAGCATAATGCAATTACCAAAGTATTTCACAATGCTTTTTGCACAGAAGACTTACCATATAGAACAGATATACATTTGGTCATAAATACGTTCTTGCTTATCTATATAACTATATAATTTAGGTTCCCCATGTCAATACAGATTATGGAGTAAGTAAGGGAAGAGATAGGAATATTTATCTTACCAAGGTGTGATCCTATAATCTAAGGAGCTGACAAGTATACACTTTGTCTAGGTGTGTTTTATGTTATCATTTACCTTTACAATGAATGCTCGCTTACCTTACATTTCATAAAACTGAGATATACTTGCATGAGAGTATAGATCCATTAAAACTGTAATTTAATCAATCATTTACAGGTATATTTCTTTTTATATTCTTTAGTTCTTTTTTGAGGGAGGGGGGGCAAATTTTCAAGGATTCAAATTTCAGGATGCTGCTGGCAGCTTAGATATCCACTACAATTCTGAGATATAACATTTAAATCCAAGTAGAGTATTAAAGTTATCCCCCTGACAAGATTTTGCTATTTCTATCCATGGTGACCTTAAACCAAGGTCAAGGTCAGCATGGATAAATATAGTAAAATGAGAGGGTAAAAAGTTACAGCTCAGACAAGATTTCACTATTTCTATTAATGACCTTGACCTTGTAGATATGATCTTACTTTAAGGTCATGGCACCTTGGTTCAAAGTAATGACATACTGGTAATTGGCAATACATCTGAAAAATTATTCAAATCCACCAAGAGGATAATAAGACTTGTCTGAAAAGAGAATTGCTTGCCATGTAAGTTTTTTATGGTAATTCTTTTTAATTAAAGAAGGTTATTCTCCAAAAAACAAGGTCACTAGCTCAAAAGTCAAGCCTCAAATGAAAAGTATATTCATGAGGTATCCATGTGAGAAATATTTTAGCTCTATCCCTAACATTTATAATTCAAAAGATATGGCCAATATTTAAATTTTTGAAAAGAAGATTAAACTCTGAGGTCAAGGTCATGAGGTCAAAAGTCATGGCATCAAACGAAAGCTCTAGTCATGAGGAATCTACATGTGAAATATCAAAGCCCTATGCTTTATAGTTTATCAGATAACCCAGGTTAAACTTTTATAAAGTAGGTAAAACTCCAAGGTCAAGGTCCCTAGGTAAAAAGTCATGGTATTAAATGAAACCTTGGTCATGAGGATTCTACATGTGAAATACAAATGCTCTACAGGTACCTCTAACAGTTCACCAGATCTAGCCCAGATTAAAGATTTAGAAAAGTAGGTCAAAGGTCAAGGTCACTACGGATATGTAGGCCAAAAGACGAAGTATCAAATAAAAGCTTTCTTTTTTGTTTTTCTATCATGTCTGTATGTGAAATAACTTGTGTTGAAAATAAACAGATTCTTTCTATGAGAAAGTATTTTTTATCATTAACAGATTAAGTCGATAAATGTATCAATATCAACACATTATATTATTTTCTGTTAAAAACTACAACTTCCAATGTAAATGATAAAATTCTGTGTAAATGATTAATAATCAATAAAATTGCATCGGATGGTCATCTGATTACAACCTATCTCTTAAAATGACAACCTGGATTTGTCAATGGTTCTGCTTGAATATGACAGATTCACAGGGAAGGGATGCAGATGGAATTGGTTTGTTTTTCAAGTTATGAAATAGATGGTTGGATACAAGATTTCACTGCAATGTTTCACTTAGCTTAGGCAACAGAAATTTAATTCTTAGTTTTACACATCCGCCGACCCTTATTTTACCACAATTTGATAAACATATAATGAACCGATTGTACATTTTTTCTTCCCCTCATCTGAATTACTTTTTATTACTTTACATTCTCACTTAACTATTATCGTGCAAGTGTTTTAGAGAATGCGGCTTTGAAAACAAACTGAATTAAAATCATAATCGTGGCATAAAACATGAAACGTTGAAATTTACTGATTTTTATTTTATTTTCATTCCCTCCTTCTACCCTATTTTGAAAAAATAAAATCCGTAAAACTAAAAATTAAATTTTTGTCGCCTTATGAAATTGAATATGTTGGACATAAAATTTAAGCCTTCAACATCAAAAAGGATTGCATGCATTTAAAATTGCCCCTCCCCCCTTCTAAAACATTTAGGGAACAAGTCTTCTCAAAAACTTTTTTGAACCCCTGCATTGCAGCACAAAAAACAAATTCTACTTAGTTGTATATATAGTTTCATAGAAAATCAAACTCTACTACTAGTCCAGTAGAATTTCTAAGTAGCCCCTGCCCCAGGCAAGTTTCGGGCTAGCAAGTTTTTGAAAAGACTTAGACTGGGGAACTATCTAGTGAAGAAAACCTTTTTTATCTTTAAAATCATGCACTTACACATAATTTTTATGAAACCTGGGGCGAATATAATCCCCAGGGTGCTATTAATACATTCTGAGTTAATGGGAAGGAACTGAAGCCTTCTTGAATTCATAAATATTACGTGCTGCATTCAAATAGAAACAGATCCTGAGCTTTGCTCAGATGAGCTTAATTAAAAGAGATACATTTTTAAATATCCTGATATTTTACTCAGCTTTGAATTTAACTGTGACGACGGCGAAACAGATCTTTGATGTCATAATGAAAAATTACATAAAAAGTTGTGACGTCGAGTCTTGGAGTGTGTAAATGCAGGTCTAGCAGTAATCAGGTAATATGGTCTATTTAAACCCCACACACACACACAAAACCTCCTGTAAAATATTGAAGTTGACCCTATTCCACAACCATATCAAAACATCCAAATATGTGGATATGTCTTGCCCTAGAGTCTTAGTATCCTAGACACCTGGACGTGGACACAACTGCAACTGCCCTTCTAATTTCAATGGAAACTAGTGTTGGGCAATCGGAAACTAAATCATAATCGATAATCGGAAATAATCGGAAGGGCATAATTGATTATTAATCGATTATAATCGAAAATTCGAAATATTCCTATCCTTTTAATTTTCAGTCCAAAATTAATTGAAATTAGGACCAAATAATTAAATTTGAGTGTTCTACTTTTTGTATATCATCTTAAAGAGTTTACTAGTATTTTACACCTTTACATTGCCTCTACAAGGATATGAACATCACTGATGAGACAAATTAATGTTCATATGACAATATGGCATGATTAACCCCCCTCCCCCCACCCAATGACATTTCATTTATTATGATTAAATATTTATAAATGTCTGATATAAATGTTAAAGTAAATTCGATTGAAAAATTACTTGATGCAATAAAGATAGAACGTATTCCACGACACTCCAGTGGGTTAAATAGGGTTCGGGACAGAGGAAATTTGGTGTTTGAACCACAATATCAATTCAATTATCTAAGTAATACAGGGAGAAATATAAGTTTTTGAAGGTGTTATTGTTATTTTTGTCCTCGGGAGGGTCATTTAACCTGCACTTGCATCCGTCAATGACTTTCGCATTGCGCGATTTGTAAAACCAAAATACCGAAACGGACAGGAAAATACGGAAAATTTGGAAATCGGCGATGTCGGCGACAATCGAGTTTGATTTTCAACATCAATTAGTAACATTGTTGGCCATTCAGCGACCGACAATCGATTGTCGGCGATAATCGTTACATCACTAATGGAAACTGAAAAGCTTCTTCACTATTAGTCTAAGCGCTTAGACAAAAAGTAAAGAAGCTCCTATTTTCATTGAAATTACTGAACTTCAACTTCGAGAGGCTGAAGGTGGCGTAGCTTGGGTGGTAGAGCGTTTACTAGTACTTGACTCCGTAGCTAAACCAGTGAAGCATGCGACTGACTACAAATGTAGCACTGAATCCGACGAGTGCCAGGGATGATTACCAACTTAGTAGAGCCTCGCCAGGTGTTGTGGGCTAACACCTTGTATATAGCCAAATAACCCTAGCCTACAGGCCTAGTCATTAAGAAGGGACTATAAACGGGGTCCCGTGTCTCGGATAGGCGTAGGCATGTAAAAGAACCCTCACTGCTTCGGGTGGGCCCGTTGAATAGGTCAAAATTCCAACATATAGCTACGAGGAGACAGGCTATATAGAGTAAATTTGGTAGTGTACAGCTTACGTCTTCGGACGGTAAGTGAATATTGAAGTTGAACTTTGACGCGTCGTGAAATCTCTTCCTCTCTTGCAATAACTTAAATCTTTATATTATTTGATGAGTAACTTAAGTATTTATTTTAATTATTGACTTACTTTAAAGCTCTTTCGATTCTTTGATTTAATAAACCAATGTTTACTAATCGCACCTGCCTTAGTCCGCCATTGTTATCAAAAGCCTATTCGATCCCGACTTGTTCGGTCCATCGTGTTTCGTACTCTATTTCATCGTTTCGTAAGAAACACAATAAGAGGGACGTATTTTGAGCAGTACACACGTAGTTTATAGCTTAACAATTTTACATTGAGTTGTTTGTCTGGAAATTTAAAAGCTTCTTCTTCTTCCTTAGTATGAACCTCCGCTTATCGGAGCACTCTTCTTCTTCTTCTTCTTCTTCCATGAAGTGGTGGGCTGCATAAGCGGCATATTCGCACTAAGTTTTAAAAACTAAAGCCTCCCCCAGAGGGGATCACATATTATTAAACATGACATTATATATCAAGACAACATTTCATATTCCTCTCTTACTCCTCAAAACTCACAACTCACCACTCATTTACCATGCTCTGTACAAAGTATGAGTAATCAAAAAGTAGGTAAAAGGTTAAGGTCATTTTGGTTACTACATTAGTCATTTTTGGTCATTGTCTCAAATGAGAGGTCTTGGTAATAATAATAAATATATGCATGAAATGTCAAATTCCTTTCCCTTAAAGTTGAAGAGATGAAGACCATGCAAACTAAATTTTCAAAAGAAGGTCAAAGTCCGAGGTCAATGTCATTTGGTCAAAGATCATGGTCTCAAATGAAAGTTCTCATCATAAGAAATCTACATGTGGAATATCAAAGCCCTACCCCTTATAGTTCAGGAGATATAGCCAAGATTGAAGATTTTGACAAGTAGGTCAAAGTCTAAGGTCAAAGGTCATGGTCTCAAATGAAAGGTCTCATAATAAGGTATCTATATATGACATATCAAAGCCCTACCCCTTATAGTTCAAGGGACATAGCCCAGGTTAAAGTTTTTAAAAAGTAGGTCAAAGTAGAAGTTCTAGGTCAAAGGTCATTGTCTCAAATGAAAGGTCTTGTCACAAGGTATCAACATGTGAAATATCAAAGCCCTACCCCTTATAGTACAAGAGATATAGCCCAGGTTAAAGTTTTTGAAAAGTAGGGCAAAGTCCAAGTGCAAGGTCACTAGGTCAAAGTTCATACTCTTAAATGAAAGGTCTTGTCACATGATATCAACATGTGAATTATCAAAGCCCTATCCCTTATAGTACAAGAGACATGGCCCAGGTTAAAGTTTTCTTTTAAGTAGGTCAAAGTCCTAGGTCAAGGTCACTAGGTCAAAGGTCGCGGTCTCAAATGAAAGGTCTCATCACAAGGTATCTACATGTGAAATATCAAAGCCCTACCACCTATAGTTCAAGAGATATAGCCCAGGTTAAAGTTTTTAAAAAGTAGGTCAAAGTCTAAGGTCAAGGTCACTAGGTCAAAGGTCATGTTATGTTCTCAAATGAAAGGTCTCATCACAAGGTATCTACATGTGAAATATCAAAGCCCTATCCCTTATAGTTCAAGAGATATAGCCCAGGTTAAAGTTTTGTCTACGGACAACGACAACAAGGACGCCGAGGGTATAGCATTAGCTCTCCAGACTTTTTCGTCACGGCGAGCTAAAATTTTATATTGAGCAATACTATTGATTTTGTTTCTTATTTCACATTTAGTATTCCTTGTGGTAAAACCTGTCTATTTGACCTCTTGACCTTGGGTTTTGACCTGCTCTTGAAAGACACATTCATACTTTAATATTTGGAAAGACAATTTTGTAAATCAAAGAGTTTTCTTTTTTCACCAGTGTATTAGTAATAAATGAATCCTTATAACAAAGCCTGTACTTGTTTTGGTATCAAAAATGTTTAACTTGTGACATTGACCTTGGAGTTAACTTACATTAAAAACTTTCCGAGTTGGCTCACTTTTGACTGATATGTACTCATTGTGCCAAGTCCTTTCTCTCATTACGAAAGTTTATTACCTCTTGACCTTTGAGTTTAATCTTCTACATAGAGCACAGCTTTTGAAAGGTATGTGATAAAATGGAAATTTCATGTGTATTCCTAACGGCAAGACCTTTCTGTAAGTACCTACAGTTTTACCTTAAAATTAAATAAAACTTTGGAGTTTTACCAATGCTTTTTAACACTCAACCTTGACCTTGAGGTTAAAAAATGACTTTTATTAAAAAATACTTTTCTTAAAAAATTGTAATACTGGACATATTAACTTTTGATGAAATTGGTAATGATAGGGATGATCTGTTCTATTGGTATAAAGCCTTACAGTAAGAAGGTTTTTTATCTAGAATGATAACAAAGATGTTTGAAATCATGAGGATCCCCTTCGCATCATAACACACATCAGGAACACACAATGTACATGATGGAATTTCATTAGAAAGATTAGCCCTCTAATAGTACATAAAAGGATTTTTGCAATTTTCATCCATAAACTTGACCTTCAAAGTAAATAAGATAATTCCGCACACAACAAGAACTGCCCTAAAGGATGAATACCTCCACTGTAGTGTTGGCCAAGACTGCAGCTTCTAGCTATAGTATCTTGGCATTATAAAAACAAACTTTGAGCATTTACATTTCAGCAAAAATGAAACCAGAAGTCTCTGACGAGACTGTAGCTCTCCTGGTTGTTTTAAAACATCAATTTCCTTTTTTATTTTAAAAACCAAAGACCCTAGGGAGCAGTCGCTCCAACAAATTATAAGTAGCACAACAAAACAACATATCCATTAGACTGCAACTAGAATATCACATATAATTCATAATATCCGAGATATATAGTATTTCAAAAGGAATTTTTTTAGGGGTGGTCCTAAAATGTGAATATTTTGAAGAGCAAAAAAATAATAAAGCCTGTGTTTGTGAAACATGAATGCCCCCAGTGGCATCTTTGTTAGTATAAACTTCATTTTCTGTTAAGTATGTGAAAGGTCAAGGTCAACAGTTTTGGTATCAATGGAAAGGTCTTGTCACAAAGAATACATATGTGAAATATGAAAGCCCTATCACTTACCATTCAAAAGTTATGCGCATTGTTAAAGTTTTTGAAAAGTAGGTCAAAGGTCAAGGTAAAGCTCACGAGGTCAAAACTTTAGGTATCAATGGAAAGGTCTTGTCACAAGGAACACACATGTGAAATATGAACTCCCTATCACTTACCTTTCAAAAGTTATGCACAATGTTAAAGTTTTTGAAAAATAGGTCAAAGGTCAAGGTCATGAGGTCAAAAATTTTGGTATCAATGGAAAGGTCTTGTTACAAGGAATACACATGTGAAATATGAAAGCCCTATCACCTTCCATTCAAAAGTTATGCCCAATGTTAAAGTTTTTCTTCGGACAGACAGACAGACAGACAGACAGACAGACAAACAGACAGACAGACAGGCCAAAAACTATATGCCCCCGAATCTGTGATTCCGGGGCATAAAAAAGCACATCAGAAAATTAATGAAATCTATTGTTGATCTAAGGATCAATGATACCCCTGCCCAGCATATTTTACATATAAGCAATGTATAAAAAGTTTGAATTCAACACAAAATTGAGGAACATGACCCTTTATTTGAACTTGACCTGTATTTCTAAATGTAAAGCTATACGTAAGAAATAAATATATTCCCTGTTACAGTTTTCATTTAAATGTCCGGCAAGCACAAAATATTGATTTTTTTCCAAGTTTGAAGGGGCACAACTCTGCATAAGATTGAGCCATATTCAAACCTAACCTGTAGTTTTTCGTATAATAGCTACATTGCACATTCAAGAGATGGAGTTATTATCTGTAACAGTTGTCCTTCTAATGTCCGGAAATCACAAAATTTAAATTTTTCTTAGTTTCAAGAGGCATAACTCTGCACATAATTGAGGGACATGACGCATATTTGAAGCTGAACTGTATTTCTTGGTGTGCAAGGTATATGCAAGGAATGTAATGATTATTTGTATCAGTTTTCCTTTAAATGTCTGGAAACCACAAAATTTTAATTTTTTCTAAGTTTCAAGGGGCATAACTCTGCACAAAATTGAGGGACATGACCCATATTCAAACTAGACCTGTATTTCTGGGTGTAAAAGCTATATGGAAGGAATGAATTGATTATCTATAACGGTTTACCTTTAAATGTCCGGAAACCACAAAATTTTGAATTTTTCCAAGTTTCACGGGGAATAACTCTGCACAAAATTGAGGGACATGACCCATATTCGAACTTGACCTGTATTTCTAGGTGTAAAAGCTATATGCAAGAAATGAATTGATTATCTGTAATAGTTTTCCTTTAAATGTCCGGAAACCACAAAGTTTTGAATTTTTCTAAGTTCCAAGGGGCATAACTCTGCACAAAATTGAGGGACATGACCCATATTCGAACTTGACCTGTATTTCTTGGTGTTAAAGCTAAATGCAAGAAATGAATTGATTATCTGTAATAGTTTTCCTTTAAATGTCCGGAAACCACAAAATTTTGAATTTTTCTAAGTTTCAAGGGGCATAACTCTGCACAAAATTGAGGGACATGACCCATATTCGAACTTGACCTGTATTTCTTGGTGTTAACGCTATATGCAAGAAATGAATTGATTATCTGTAATAGTTTTCCTTTAAATGTCCGGAAACCACAGGTGGGACGGACGCACGCACGGACACACGGACGGACAAGTGCATCACTATATAACCCCACCATTATATGGCGGGGGTATAATAAGTCCTTGATTAATTATTGTCAGTTCTGTTTCTAATTATACATATAACAGGTGATTGGCGAGCAATAGCCAGCAAAAAGCTTAAAATCTTGAATTTTCACATCATAGTACTTGATTAAGCCGGGCTTCCACTGTCGCGAATGTAGAGGAGAATGAGCTACGATCAGAGGCGAATGAACAATCGTGTCACATTCTTGTCTGTTCTCATAGGCACACGATAGCGCCGCGAATGCAACAAGAATATGCTGCACGTCCGCTACGATAGTGAGGCGATTGTGATAAGAATAGAGAAGAATGCGACACGAATGCGCCACGATGAAAAGACACTGAGGCGAATGAGAGGCAACTGCAGGAGATTGAGACACGACTTTAACCCGATAGCGCTGCGATGCAGGAGATTGAGACACGACTCTAACCAGATAGCGCTGCGATCATGACAAGAATGTGACATGAGCAAAATCAAAATCATTTGACATATCCAGGAGCATCAATACTCTTTGTTGACTTATACCTCTTTCCAGGTTGTTTTCTCTTGAAAGGCATTGTCAAAGTTTTCAAAATATTGATCCGCACACTTTTACATCAACTCTGAGATAATTATTATTGTCAATGTTGTGTGTGTATGTAGTACTATCGTGGCAATATCGTGTCACTATCGTGTCAAGATCGTGGCTGATTCGCGTTGATTTTTTCATTCGCGTCACATTCTCGGCGCATTCGTATCACATTCGTGTCAGATTCTTTCTTGTCGGGGCTCTGTCGGGGCTCTATCGTGGCTCATTCTCCTCCACCTTGGGAACAAGAATGTACAGGAATGTGAGGAGAACTCGCTGCGAATGGAGGAGAATGCAAGGCGAATGCGCTGCGCATGTGCCACGAGTGTGTCGCGAATAAGAATTCAGACGCGAATGTTTTAAACAGTTTAAAGCATTCGCATTGGTGCCGCGATCAGAGGAGAATGCAGGAGAACATGACAAGATAGTGACATGATGAGACGAGAATGCCCGCGATTGAGAGGAGAATGCGCTACGATTTAACAAAATCACCTAATCGTAGCTCTATCGCCTCTGCATTTGCGTCAGTGGAAGCCCGGCTTTACTGATTGTCAGTTCCAATATGTAAATACAACAAATGGCATGCGATAGCGAACCAGCAATTTTTTTTCAGAATTGGAATAAAAAGGTTAGACAATAATGCAGTTTATATCCTCTATTTGGGTCTTTTTTTGTTTCATATTGCTCTTAGTGCCCCTGTTTATTTACAAAGGTGTAATGTATGTGTTAATGATTTTGAATGCTGTTTTCAATAAATGTCAAGTTTGACCTTGTCTGTTGACAATTTTACCCCAAAATCCATAGGGATCCTCCTTTCCTCATGGACAATCAATGTGTGAATTTTCATCACTCTAGGTCAAGAGTCACTCACAATATGGTCTGGAAATGGACAATCAATGTGTGAATATTCATCACTCTAGGTCAAGAGTCACTCACAATATGGTCTGGAAATGGAAATCATTTGTGAATTTTCATTACTCTAGGTCAAGAGTCACTCACAATATGGTCTGGAAATGGACAATCAATGTGTGAATTTTCATCACCCTAGGTCAAGAGTCACTCACAATAAGGTCTGGAAATGGACAATCAATGTGTGATTTTTCATCACTCTAGGTCAAGAGTCACTCACAATATGGTCTGGAAATGGACAATCAATGTGTGAATTTTCATCACCCTAGGTCAAGAGTCACTCACAATAAGGTCTGGAAATGGACAATCAATATGTGATTTTTCATCACTCTAGGTCAAGAGTCACTCACAATATGGTCTGGAAATGGACAATCAATGTGTGAATTTTCATCACTCTAGGTCAAGAGTCACTCACAATATGGTCTGGAAATGGACAATCAATGTGTGAATTTTCATCACTCTAGGTCAATAGTCACTCACAATAAGGTCTGGAAATGGACAATCAATGTGTGAATTTTCATCACTCTAGATCAAGAGTCACTCACAATATGGTCTGGAAATGGACAATCAATGTGTGAATATTCATCACTCTGGGTCAAGAGTCACTCACAATATGGTCTGGAAATGGAAATCATTTGTGAATTTTCATTACTCTAGGTCAAGAGTCACTCACAATATGGTCTGGAAATGGACAATCAATGTGTGAATTTTCATCACCTTAGGTCAAGAGTCACTCACAATATGGTCTGGAAATGGACAATCAATGTGTGAATTTTCATCACTCTAGGTCAAGAGTCACTCACAATATGGTCTGGAAATGGACAATCAATGTGTGAATTTTCATCACTCTAGGTCAAGAGTCACTCACAATAAGGTCTGGAAATGGACAATCAATGTGTGATTTTTCATCACTCTAGGTCAAGAGTCACTCACAATATGGTCTGGAAATGGACAATCAATGTGTGAATTTTCATCACTCTAGGTCAAGAGTCACTCACAATATGGTCTGGAAATGGACAATCAATGTGTGAATTTTCATCACTCTAGGTCAATAGTCACTCACAATAAGGTCTGGAAATGGACAATCAATGTGTGAATTTTCATCACTCTAGGTCAATAGTCACTCACAATAAGGTCTGGAAATGGACAATCAATGTGTGATTTTTCATCACTCTAGGTCAAGAGTCACTCACAATATGATCTGGAAATGAAATTTGTGCCCGACAGATATACAGACAGATGAGTGGAAAGACATGGTGAAACCAGTATACCCATCTCAACTATATTGGCAAGGGTTGGCAGGAGGTACATGTATAATAACAAATTAGTGTACTAGTTCGATAAGCTCCGTTGAAAATGGTCCCTTTATAGCGTAAACAAGGCATTGTAAAATTGACGTGTGACCTAGAAAATCAATCAAATAGACAGCTATCCAAATTTAATTGGTTCAACTGTTATAAGTACCCATGCAGTGATGTATGATGCAAAACCACGCAAAGCAATGCACTATATCCTTAATAGTCTGATACATCAATAACATCACAGTTCATATTATCATTTTCACTCAACAGTTATAATGGCACTTATCACTTACTTTTCACTCAGCAGTACCAATGTATAAAGACTATGAAATCCTTAAAGAACTACACATATAAGCATTGCAAAGAAATTAAAGAAGATGCATATGTCTTTCATAATAAGTAAAATTTATTTCTATCAAAAATAAATGAAAGAAGACTTTAGAGGTAGGTTGCATAAAATGATTGATGGCACTAAGTAATTTCACCAGAGAGTAGACCTTCGTCGTTTGATAATTCTGTCTGTCTCACTCAAATGGTCACTAAGTCTTTTTTTCCTATTTGTTGCTGCGATCGTTGGGGGAGTTTTGAAATTAAATGTAATATCATCATCAATTTTTTGCGAGAAACTTCCCTGAGATCTGTTAAAGCTTAATTTCATATCACAGTCAGGACTGTCCGATGTTGGAGTTGTCTGCCCTTGAGATCGTTTATACACCAGAATATAACACTGACATTGTAAAACTTCGTCCAAAGTACAAAACTTCATCCTAGAATCATTACAGTGCACCCATGATTCTGAAATATAGTAATTGTAAAAGTAGAAAAAGAAATTAGTTCTTATTTAACGAATTTTTCAAAGCCATCTTTTTAGGACTTCCTTACAAGGAGGATTAATGCCAACTTTTAAGATCAAATGTCATAATTATGTGAAATCTACATGGAAACTGCAAACAAAATAGTGGAAGCCTTGTTCATATGACATTATGGTTGCTTCTTTACAATTTATTCCTTTAGACAATGTATACAATACTGGCATAACTGCAAAAATAATCAATTTACATGTATTTCCCCCTACATACATGTATGTGCTTACACTATAGAATTAAAAACAAAGTTATAAAACAATATTATAATTACCAGCTTCTGAGTTCCAGCAGTATGCTGTATAATGACCACACCCAAATCCCCTCCCATGATGTACTATAACTCCCATCAAGTGGTATACACTGCCCCCGGGGTCAGGATTCACACAGAATGGAGTCATGTCCAATGTCTCATCAATGCCAACCTGTGTGGATATTTTCTCTCGATGAAGTCTCCCACTCCATCTGGAAGTACAATGATGAAATTTACTCAACACAAGGAGAGTAAAATGCATTATGTACCTTTGTCATCACAAGGAAAAACATTGATAGTATCAAGAATTCCAATACCAGAAACGTTTGGCTATATATATTTATGTTTCCTTCCATAAAAGTTTTTATTTGCTGCCCTCTTGAAATAAAGAGTTTTTAAAAAGAGCATTATAGAGACATAAAGCAAATAAAATCTTGAGATTCTTTGAACCATATTTTAAGGCATGTCATTTCTGAATGAAAGAATTTCAACGATTTTATAATAACCATATGAAAATATAGTATTCATGTCACTTAATCATTTCATGAAGGAAAATTAATAGGTCCGTGATGAAAATCAAGATTTATGCTTATTTGAAAACTGGGTAAAAAAATACCGGAAATTTGTTGCTAAAAATAGCACATTTGTAAAGAAAATACAAAAAGTGTTGAAATGCACTTATTTGATTTTTATTTTACATTTCTTCATTGTTATACAATAAAACAGGTTAGGAACTTTGTATAAAAGTAGAATTTGATAAAGTGCTACCTTAGGTACCAACTTCACCAATAATTAAAAATTTTCTAGATTTTACACAAAAATAACAAAAATCATCCAAGTTAAGGTAAAAATTTCAGAGATACCGAATTTCAACGATTTTTCCAAACACACATTAACACGTGCTCCTAGGGAAGACTTTTCAAAATACTGAAGAAAAAGTATATGTCCGTGTTCAAATAAAGAGAACAGACGCTCACAAATAGTGTCATTTTGAGGTTTTCTAGAAAAAGTGTCAAAGCTGAATATTTGCCTTATTTTGGGTGGAATTTAAACAATTTATAATTTTTTGGTATTCATCAGCCATACCTAATGAAAAAGCTTTAAAAAGCAATAATATTCCATACGTAAAACAAAATTCATGGGTAATTGCTAACGTAAAAGAAATCCGAACAGTTAAAAAAAGTACCTCCACGTCATTTTTTACAAAAATTACTGCGAAGCATTTTCTTGCGCATACTTTATTCATTTTAGATCAAATTTTCAAACTTGGCCACTTTAATGTGTCTAATAACTTAAAGTCTTAGAAAAGAGTAAGAAATGATACACTGGCCATAATAAATTGAAATATCTAAAAAAGTCAAGCTCAATGAGTGCTAAAACAGGAGATGCGCAAGAATAGTCCAAAATCGTGACCAATGACGCACCTTAAGAGTATATTTCTATATAATACCTGAATCTTTTTAAATGTAATCGAAGTACAGGTGGCATATCACCAAGAAGAAACTGTTTCTGAGCATAGGAGTAAACTGGCACTTTTGGTGACTTACTTTGTGACCAAATACCTGTAATTTTAAAAATAATGATGATGTAATCAAAGTGTATAATACAAAAGAATTCTAGGTGAATTTTGAAATTTGACAAAATTTGTGGCCATTCTAAGAAACAAACATCAATATATTCTTTATTTCCATTTTTTCTATCAAGTTATTAAGAATATGAAACGTATTGGAGAATAACAAGAGGCCCAAGGGGCCACATCGCTCACCTGAGTTGCAGACAAAACAATGATAGTGAGCAATTTGGTGGAGGCCCTTGAGTACTTGCTTCCTGAAAGGTTTCGTTAAATTCTATGCAGTGTATGCAGAGAAGTTGAAAATCAGAGCCCATGCCAGCCTATTTGTTGACTGATCGGCATGAAAAATACAAACTTGGTAGAGGACCTCGAGAACTTGCTTTCTGTAAGGTTTCATGAAATTCTCTCAAGCGGATCCAGGGGAGAAGTTGAAATTGCATCAGAAAATCAGAGCCCTCGGCGGCCATATTTGCTGACCGATCGGCACAAAAAACAAAATCTTGGTCCTTGAGTACTTGCGTCTAAACTGTAAGTTTTTGTAAAATTCTGTGCAATGGTTGCAGAGCAGAAGTTGAAATGCGTCAGCCAATCAGAGCCCTCGGCAGCCATATTTGTAAACCCATTGGAATGAAAAACACTAACTTGGTAGAGGACCTTGAGTACTTGCTTCCTGTAAGGTTTTGTAAAATTCTGTGCAACGGTAATAGAGGAGAAGTCGAAAATGTGTAAGCCAATCAGAGCCCTCAGCAGCCATATTTGTTGAACAATTGGCACAAAAAACACAAACTTAGAAGAGGACCTTGAGTACTTACTTCCTGTAAAGTTTAATGAAATTCTGTGCAGCGGTTCCAAAGGAGGTGTTGAAAATGTGTCAGCCAATCAGAGCCCTCGATGGCCATATGTGTTGACAGATCGGCACAAAAAACGCTAACTTGGTAGCAGTGTTCTCCCCAGGGCGTTTTAGCTTATTTAGCACGAGATTTATCGCCACGCTATCGGGATTAGCACCACCCTATATTTTACGGCCGCCATGCTATATTTTTTCCCCTAAAAATTCGTGCATTAACAATTTTGTGTACCCCTTTGCGTTAATTGATTGATTTAACCGCCACATTCCCAGTTAATTAGCCCCGGCTGTATACAACACGAGGTGTTAAATGTCTTGTAGTCCCCCACAAGCTTTATTTACCTGAGAACGTGTCTGGCTTCTACGGCGCGCGTCAATCTGTCGGAGTGACCAACAAAAGACGACCATTCTATTACGTTGTTCAAGAAAACGTTTTCATCTACTTAGTGCATGGTTGGCACCTTTACACAATAGATAATTGCTGGTCAGAAATGACTTGTTGCGTACCAAGTAAGATCTCCATGCTTCATTGCTTCAATACGATATTTTGATAGTAAAGGGAGCTCTCATTTTATTTCTAAGGGAGAGGGAAGAAAAAACTTGGAAAAAAAAACTACGGATGGATCTTTCTTAAATATAAATTTTACCAAAACAACCGAAAAAGAAAAATCATCATGCAGTCGCCATATGAATGAATAAGGACGAACAAAAAGTGAGTTCGGGATGCGTCCCCGCCCCAATTAAATCAAATGATGGCTCCTGCAGCAGCGAAGGTTCAACCATAAAAAAATCCGGTAACTTTAGGCTCTACGTGGAATCTAACATCCTGAAATGATTACCTTAATACATCAACGAATGAATGGCAGAAAAAACCCAAACAAACAAAACAAAACAATCAACAAAAAAAAAAAAAAAAAAAAGAAAAAGAAAAGAAAAAGAAAAAGATACAGGATAGAATAGGTAAATGAATCAATATATATACGTGTAAATATATCTTTTTTTTTTTTCTTATTTCCAAATTTCGAATACATATCACTGTTAAACGTCTTCAAATCCAATAAATTTGGTTTTTTTATACATCCGTCATTCCAGTACACGGAACAGTATTCCATTACAGCAAACACCCCCTTTCCGCCATTACTTTGTGTACAGTTTTACTGAAACATTGCTTAAGTCATCGGGAGGGGGGGGGGGTTCCAGCATATGGTTAAAAAAACGACAAAATTTGATTTTTTTTTTCAAAGGGAGAAGGTAGGAAGAACTGGAAAAAAACGCTACAACTGGAGATTTAATTAGAATTTTTGATCCAAGGCTCCACACAACTGGGAAAAAAAAAGATCAAGCAACAGTCATTTGATTGAATTCAGATTAAAAAATATGGGGTTGCCCCGCCTCCCCCCCCCCCCCCCCCCACATAAAAGTGGTCGCTCCCTAAAAATTACTGAGTATACTTTTTATACAAGTATTATCTTTTACAAAAAGCTGGCCTTCAGTTAGCTGACTTTAAAAGTTGTAAATTCTAGTAAGAAAAAAAAATCAGAAAACACGAGACCAGTCGCACATTTCCGGGCTTTTGCGTTGCGTTTTTTTTTTTTCAGTGTGTTAGAAATTGTCTAAACAAGAGAAAGGGACTACTTTTTGATAAGCTAGTTTACAAACGAACAAAAAAAAAGTACTTCGAAGTTTCTGTTATTTTTCGAGATTATTTTAAAGATCTGTTTACTCGTGGGTGGTTCCAAACAAAAAATCAGGGGGGGGGGGGGGGGGGGGGGGGTTCAGCATAAGGTTTTTAAATAAATCGTAAAAACGGGATAAAATAAGAATTTCTTTTCAGTTTTCCAGGATTGGTCCTTAACTGCCTAACATCCCTTCTTGTGCATTCTAGAATATCAACACATGCATCACGAATTATTACTGTCCTTTAGAAATTTTGGAAGATAATCACATCACGAGTCCTTTAACAATTTTTGAAAACTCCCTTTTTCCAAGTTTTAAGTCCTTTTTTTTTTTTTACTTTTGATAGGCAAATAATTCCGATTAACTGATAAATGGTCAATGATTAATTTAAACATTCACTCAACTTGTTTTCATTTTCCATAGAGAAATATTGCCCGAGGCATAAAATTTTGATAGATTTAGGGGCTGTATCAGAAAATCCTTATATCTGCCCGATCGAACCATGCACTAAGTCAGTTGGTACACTCTTTTCTCGTCCCCTCGACATGCTCCCTCGCTTCGCTCAGGACCATATCTCGGGGTACTTGAAAATCGTGTACCAACCTTTACATGTGTAATCGCTAGATTGTGTTGACCGGCACGTGTCACATAGTTACAGCGTAACAGTAAATTGGAAATAGAAATACGCTATTATATCATATTTCATTAAAATACGTTTTTAATCCGTCTTAAAGTTCGACATATTACCATGATTACCCGAGCTCGCCGTTTTGCATACAAAATAATTGCCGCTTTTACAAGATAAGAAAGAGGTTATCTCGCTCTCGCAAAATCATTTTACTTAGAATAAATAACGAGTCGGTACGTCCGTATTTTTTTTTTTTTTTTTTTGAAATACGCTTGAATCTAGTCAATAAGAAGTTTAGACGGATTGATGAGATTAATCATCAAAGCGCAACATAGTGCACGGACCATCGTTTTACTGATGAGTCTGAGTGCGATATACAATTGACATAATTATAAAATAGATCTTGATTTCTTGGGGAAAGGGGTGGTGGTGGCCAGTTTGCTCCATACTGTGGGCAAAGTAGAACAATTGTCAGCTTTCTTTGCCAGAGATTACCACAAACAATATTGCAATGGCTAATAAGGAGGGGGGGAGTAAATGTTTCCATATTTGGACCCAATTTTTCAAGTAGGAATTTGTATAAAGATAATTTTCAACATTTTTTAAAAGGTAAAACCTGCCCTTTCTGTGAACCAAAAATTCAGAACACGAGGTTAGACACCCTTTCCATAACACACTTAGATTCACTGATATCAGTGATTAGGAAGGACAGAGGACATGCACCATAGTCCCATTTTGCAAAATGGCCCATTGAAAACTTAGTACTTTTTTGAAGAAATGGCCCATTAATATTTTGGAAAATCATGGAAAATGGCACATTCACAGAATTTCCTTTGAAATCAATGTAATATGCCAAATTCTTACACTAAGCTACCTGGAGTTTTGGTCATGAGACAGTCTCAAAATAATTTTCTCAAAAGGCCCATAAATAATTCAGTCTTAAAACTGTCATGAATCTCTCTTTAGAAATAGAACACCAATGATCTCACTGTCTAAAATTTAATGATAATTGGTATGTAGTTAAGAATATAGTATTATAAACACATTTATTTCATTATCAAAATAATTTTGAACAGTTTAGTAATAAAGCAGCAACACATGAAACAGTATGCAATGATGCAACGCGCAATGACGCATCCCAATGCAAGGTGCACCGCGAAGACTTAGCACCATGCTATCTGAAATTTCTGGGGAGAACACTGGATAGTGATTGGACCTTGAGTACTTACTTCCTGTAAGGTTTCATGAAATTCTGTGCAATGGTTGCAGATGAGAAGTCTAAAAAGTAAAAATCTTTACGTTGGATAACGACAACAACGGGCTATGACAATAGCTCACTTGAGCTTAGCTCAGGTGAGCTAATAAAATAGAAAAAAAAATCCATACCATTGCATTTTTCACACTTGTAAATTTTGCCATCAAGCTTTTCTATTTCTGTGAAAGTGTGCAGCATTTCTGAAGTATAAAAGTACATGTGCATACTATAAATATGGGTTTGATACATTTTATACTCTGTTGAAAGTACAAGTTTAGAAATACTGTCCATAGTTTGTCTATCTCAAGCAGTCCTTGTCTTTTAACGAGAAAAATCTATGTATGATATCAATATTGTTCAAGGTTCAGTTTTAGATTTTTCTCGCAATCAAAGCAAAAAAGTATGAAATTTTTTATGCTCTTTCTCTTTGAAATAGACATGCATATCATAAAATGTAATTATCTTAACCAAATCATTCTTTATATAAATAAAAAATAAATCTACTACTGTATATGTATCCTGGAGACAAATGATACAGAAAACCTGAAGGAGAGAGGGATGAAAAAATAGTCTATTTTTTATCCTCAATGAGAAACATTTATATATCAACTTATAAATATACCAGTACCTGTAACATGGCAGATGTCCTGAGCAGCTCTGGGGTTATCTATGGTAATCTGGTACCGTTCTGGGAATTCTAAAGATAGGTCCATGAACGGCTCTGTTCTCTCCGAGATATTGTTACACTCAAGGCATTTCACCTGGTGGTTAGAACCAATAAACATATTTAAGACTCATTAATAAAATGTACGTAAACATGATACCACACAGCAATCGATGCTTCTTTGAGTAAATTGAGGACTATTTTCAGAAGTCAAAGAATATAATTGTTTCATTCTTTGCTACATGTATATCAAAACACATGTTTTAAATGAAATGACAATAAACTCATCTTCATTGGAAATCAAGCCTTTGTAGGTCAAATATCTTAAAAGTTTTGAACAATCTTATGACCTTTGATTTAGAGACACTTATTTTCAGAGATAAGGTATTACATTTGTAAGAACTGCTATAGATACAAATCGATGAAACTCGAGTTTGGTTTAGCCGTATCCATGAAATGAAGCACATTTAGTTATCTCACAATTTTTAAATCCCCTATCACTCAATACACAAAATTAACATACTCGAGTACATGTACTTTCAAACATCATTAACATACACGAGTAAATACACTTTCAAACATCACTATAAAGGTAGAAAAGATCTCTTGTGTCATACATCGGAAGACAGTTTGGAAAGGTTAAACCAATCAATTGTCGATTTAAATCAGAAAACAATATCTCATGAAAAATGCAATTGTTCACAATACATGTATTTCATAAATAAATGCAACACAAAGGACAGATATGCTTTATTTTTATGCTTAGTATAGAGATCAAAGGACTGAAGGTCCTGAGAGATACTTCTTTTCAAAATTTATAGTCAGCAGATAAATGTTGAATCATTTTATTGTTTAGGTATTTAAATAATGATGTTTTTTTTTTTACATAGGATTCGAAGTTTAATAATAAAAAATAATTATTCATTTCTATGTGCTCAATGTGTTCTTTAAACAGCACAAACTGTTTATATTTACTAGAAGTTGTATACTTTAAATTACAATGTTTTCTCATGACTTAAACCTAGAGTAATTAACCTGTTTGGTTCTATAGAAACTAAAAAGACCATGCATGCATGTCTACATTACTGACAGTCTACCATATATTTGATGAAAGAGTGGTTGCATGTACTTCTAGTAGTAGTTCCAGTGTAACTGCTGGCAATTTCCAAAAATTCGATTACCAGAATTTCCTAATTCTTTCAACAAGATCGTGCTTTGTTTCTACTTTCGTTTCTCATCGTTTCGTCCTAATACAAGGAAGACAACTCTTATAAGTTACTCTTATCAAAAGTGATATATTATTACGCCACCAACGTGTAGTGAAAGCAAGAAATTTATCGTTGATTTTTTGTGATGCATTTACTTTATATGAAATTGATTTTTTTTTCAAGAAGGACAATATCCTTGTTCTTGCATTTTGCATGTGTCAGACAGCAAATTCTAAAATTTGAAAAAGAACTATATTTTGAGGTAGGTTGCAAAGCGGCGGTATCTCAATTGAAGCAGTTACCGTAACAGTAAGAGACTTCCTCAAAGGAAGTATCTTAAAAAACGATTTGCAAGTTTTGTCATCTTTACAGGCAAAACTACATATGCAAATGTAACTGTAACCTTGAAATTAAGGGAAAGTAATACCCCAAGCATTAGCATCTTCCTTTCAGTGACAATTGATTGTGAAAAATTGAAATCTATAGTCAGAATCGGAAAACTTTTGGCTATCGACAATCAATTGTCTGCGACAATTGGTTCATCTGACTACTCTTAACAATACTATGTTACAACAATTGCAGCAAAATGTCTACATGAAACAACTACATAATTAGAAAGGAAGAACCACACAAAGAACCAAACTCTGGAATTAACAAAGTGTAGAGGATTTACAACACTAAATGTATGTGCCCGAATTGTTCTAAGCATTACATGTCTTAATATAAGTACACAGACAATGACATTAAAAAGATATCACTCACACTTAAAGGAGCAACAAACAAACGAAGATGAATAAAGAATAAATTAGATATGGTAAAACATAGAGGAAAAGACAACTGAACATACAATGTATGTTGTAGACTTTGGATGGCAATCTGCTACATTAAGAGCAAATGGAGTGGTTATCCAGATTACATCTGCACAACTCTCCCAATTATGAAGCTTTCCTAAGATGCACAGTTGCTAGTTGGACAAAAAAAAACTCCTTCTCACTGCAAGCATGTTCATGTACTTCCTTTGGGTCAATGATTGTAGACCTTTAAAAGCTAATCACCTCTGAGAAAGATGATACTGTAAACAGGTTTAATTTCATGGTGTCAAAAGTTCAGTTTTCTGAAAGTAGCCAACTGCAGTGGTTTTAATTGTGCAGTATCAACGGTTGCAGAAAAAAACATAGTGTAATCAAAGATTACAAAGCTCACCTCGCGGCAGCAAAGTTCAATTAAAACATATCTCTAAGTACATGTATAATAAGAAAATCACTAAAGTGGGAAAAAGTAGGTCAAGGTCATTTTATGAAAGTTTGATCAAAGATACATCCAATATGCAAGTTTGGTACATGTAGCACTTATACTTTGCTCAATATTGGCCTTTAAAGGCAAAATCACTCAAGTGGAAAAAGTAGGTCAAGGTCATTTTATGAAAGTTTGATCAAAGATACATCCAATATGCAAGTTTGGTACATGTAGCACTTATACTTTGCTCAATATTGGCCTTTAAAGGCAAAATCACTCAAGTGGAAAAAGTAGGTCAAGGTCATTTTATGAAAGTTTGATCAAAGATACATCCAATATGCAAGTTTGGTACATGTAGCACTTATACTTTGCTCAATATTGGCCTTTAAAGGCAAAATCACTCAAGTGGAAAAAGTAGGTCAAGGTCATTTTATGAAAGTTTGATCAAAGATACATCCAATATGCAAGTTTGGTACATGTAGCACTTATACTTTGCTCAATATTGGCCTTATAAGGCAAAATCACTCAAGCGGAAAAAGTAGGTCAGATGCTGCATCCGATGCATGGGTTCACCTCAGCATCTCAAGATGAATCATTTGTGCAAGTTTGGTTACTGTAGCATCAGTACTTTGTCAGATACTGAATTACCCCAAAAACTTTAACCAGACATTGACAAAGTCATTCAACCGGAAAATGTAGGTCAGATGCTGCATCCGATGCATGGGTTCACCTCAGCATCCCAAGATGAATCACTTGTGCAAGTTTGGTTACTGTAGCATCAGTACTTTGTCAGATACTGAGTTGCCCAAAAACTTTAACCGGACGCGGACGCGGACGCGGACGGGGACGCGGACGCGGACGGGGACGCGGACGCGGACACCGGGGTTATAGCATAAGCTCATCTCAACTTCGTCGAGGTGAGCTAAAAATCATACACTTTCGATGTGACGATTTTGTCGTGCAAGCAAACATGTATTTTGGATTGTTTGTATTCATGTTGTTGTTGTTTCTCATGGTACTGCGTACATTTTGCACAATAAATCTTATGTGCACTATACATGTCATCTCCATTCATTTTATTAATGATACAGTTATAATATTTAATATTGTCATACCTTTTAATGTACAAACTATTTTACAAGCCTAAAGCAAAAGCATGTATAGTGCATTAAAAGATTCAGCTGAAAAAATCTTATCATATGTCTATCTTTTTTTGTCTGTTATACAAAATCATTGCGGAGGTTCAATATTCACAGAAAATTCAAAAACAAATAACATAACAAAATTAAAACCACCACAATCATTTCCCTATTTACAGTAATACCTGACTGACAAGCTGTCCTTTGAAGAGTTGATTGATGATGTCCACTTCACTGTTTACAAGACACTCCAGCTCATTCTGTACTTTATCCAGAAGTTCACTAAAATGTTATACAAATTGTTTGTGATTTTAATATGATTTTTAAACCACAGGTATATGAATATATGTAATCAGTGAATACATCCTTAGCTCCATTTTTTCATGATAGAAATTAGTGAGTGGTCTATTGAAAATGTTATTTCATTCAGGACAGTATCTTGAGTAAACTAATGAGCCTTTTCAGGATAACTGCATTCCACTTGTCTTAGACAACAAATTAAGTACTTTTCCCCGCAAAATGACATCAAGGACTGTGATATAATGAAAGTCATACTTGCTGCCCACAAAATACTAGTAACGCAGTTATCATGAAAAAGGCAAATTGTGACATCATTAAATTCTGTGGAAAGCAACGTAAAATTCAGGGAAAACATGCTTCAAATACATGTATGACTTTTCTATTAATAATTTCATTATCAATACCATCCCAAATGGGAAGTAACTCTGCATATTCAAAGGACGGAATATATTTCAGCTGTGATAATAACTCCTTACCATAAGAATTCCTGTGCGTCATGTTGGGCGTGACCTTTAAATGTGGGGATTTTCTGCCAGACGGCCCTGAGGAAGGCATGAGGGCTAACCTGGGCCCAGCGCCCTGACCACAACACACGGAATAAACCATTCACCTCCTCACATAAAGATCTATAGAAAAAGTACAGAAAATTATTGTACATGTACATAAATGAAATACATGTACTTAAATAATACATGTATAATCTTAGAAAAAAAATATATTTTTCATACCATCTTTTAGCAAAACATACATGCAGATATCACATCTATTTATTAATTCGTTTAAGTTTGTAAGTATTTTTTTTCTAATGGGAATCCAAAAACAAAATACTTTTCAAATATGTGTACATGAAAACAATTGTGTTCAAAACCATCAACTGTCATTTGGCCTTTCTGTCAAGAATACTTGTTTCTTATTGTCATTATCTAGTTGTACCAAAATAGCATAAGTATGCGTACTCGTAACTGTGAGTTGTTTCCCTTTCCTCCACTGAGCAGATCAGTCTTTTCTTTAACAGTGACTTTGCCGTAGATCCCCCATTAAGTCCTCCGTATGTAAGAGACTTCTTAGACGACACTGGTGTCATCAGGTGCTGTAACAATGTATGTAGAGATAAAACTTAAGTGTTTATGTTGACTATTTAAGTCACCATAAATGGAAATGATGTTACCAAAAACTCTTACCATAAATGGAAACATTATCTTAACAGCATTGTGTGTTGTCTCTTTATACATTTATGATTCAATCAAAGGAAAATAATGTGAAAAAGGTTACCAATCTATTATCTGTGTGTATCTGCACGTACAAATGTAGGTTGAGCTAAACATTTGTATAACATTGATGTAAAACTTATCAATGATTGTAATATTTTAGTAACTCCAGGGGACTCTACATCCATGTTTTTTTTTTTCTTTTAATGAATTCCCCCTAGCATAAAAATATTACAAATTCTGCTCTGAAGATACATGTACTTGTCTTATCTCACCTGAAAGCACTCCATTGTTGACTGACGACTCAGATATCGAGTGGAACGCGGTGTAGAAGTTTGAGAGTCACTGATGCATGATGGAATTTCAGGCAATCTATGTGAAACCGGAGACATACCAGGAGAAATAATTGGTGACTGGAAGGACTTGTGTGGCTTCAGTGATGATTTTGGAGTGTAGTATAGAGAAGAGCTTTGTGGACTACTTTCAGGGGTCATAACTCTGTCAGAACAAGATTCTGTTCTCTTCATGAAGAATTCTCTGAAGGATTCCAAATGGCTACAAAATGTAATACATTAAGATATAGTCAACTATGAACACAAACAGTTTTCAAGAGAAAAGTAAAACATATGGTAATCAAAGATTACATAGCTCGCCTATACAGCTTTTAGTCAGAAACCAGGTTAAAGTTTTGAAAAGTAGGTCAAAGTCCAAGGTCAAGGTCACTAGGTCATGGTCTCAAATGAAAGGTCTCGTCACAAGGTATCTACATGTGAAATATCAAAGCCCTAACCCTTATAGTTCAAGAGATATAGCCTAGGTTAAAGTTTTGTCTACGGACGACGACGACAACGACAACAACGATGCTGAGTTTATGGCATTAGCTCTGCGGACTCTTTCGTCCCAGTGTGCTAAAAAAATGTCAATATAAAAAACGTGTTTGTGAAACATGGATTCCCCCATTGACAACTTTGTCGGTAAAACAGCTGAAGAGTAGTTCACATTTTGAGGTCAAGGTCACAAGGTCAATTTGGTATCCATGGAAAGGTCCTGCCACAAGAAATTCATATGAAATATGAAAGCCCTGTCACTTACCATTCAAAAGTTATGGCTAAAGTTTAGATTTTAAAAAGTAGGTCAAACTCCAAGGTCAAAAGGTTAAAAAATTTGGTATCCATGGAAAGGTCTTGTCACAAGGAATATACATGTAAAATATGAAAGCCCTATCACTTACCATTCAAAAGTTATGGCCAAGGTTAAAGTTTTTCAAAAGTAGGTCAGACTCCAAGGTCATGGTCACAAGGTCAAAAATTTTGGTATCCATGGTAAGGTCTTAGATTGTTTAGATTGATAAATTTAATCCACATGAATATGTATGAATCACTTAAAACTTGTACATTTCATCCAAATTTCTTTTCAAAAGATAAGAGAATGAAAATTACAAGATGTCATTCAGATATTTTATTAACATACCTGAGAACTTGTAAAACCGAGTTCATATAGCATGTGTTGCCTAGGTTACGTAACCCTGTGACCCCTGGTATAATTGTACGGCGTTTCAGGAAAGAGTTGCTAGGAGACAGAGAGGGACTGTCAGATAAAGCCTCTGATTTCTCCTTCTTTGGTGTATTCATTACCTAACACAAATAAAATAATAGTAAGTAAACCAAATTTAAGATCACAGCCTTCATGATATCTACAGTAACAACAATTAAGCATTGCCAAACTAATTATTCTTTAAAAATTCATTTTAATCACACTCAAATTTGATAACATGTCAAATGAAATCCTTTTACTTTTATCATGTCCAACTTGATACTTCAACTAAGAAAGTGAAAGCTTCAAATCTGAAAACTTCTCTTTGAACATAGGTACATTTGGGCTTCGAATGAAAGTAATGAAACAGAAATAACCAACATACTGTATAAGAAGAATCATTCGCTGGTACTTTCTTTCGCGGGTTTATAAATGTAAACCCTTTCAATTGGACAATGATTCGCGGATCTGCTCCTGCTGCTATTGAATTATGCCTCTGATATTATTATTTACTGAGACAAACTTTCACGGTATGAGGCTGACTGCGAAAGAAACGAAGGTTCATACATAGAGAATAATTCTACGTATACAGTATACAGGTTTGAACAGAACTTGAAGGATCATGATGATGTCGAAGAGCACCGAATGAGCCTATATTACTTATCCAAGTCCTATAGGATTCAATACAGCAAATGTGTTTTTGACAAACCAAAATCGTCTAACAGCGGACAGTTAAGCCAATGAACAGTAGCAAAGTGCAGTAATAAAATTGTTACTCATTCTCCATGGAAATCAGAACAATCCATAGCGACACTTAATTGATTCTAGATTGTAGCTCATGGTGATAAAACCTTACCTGACCTCCTTTGTGTAGATGTACACATAATTTCCATGCAGTAAACACTTTCCTCAGAATACATGTCCTGTAAAAACATAAACATTTTGTCAAATCTTTATATTAATCAATTACAACAATACATACCTATACATGTATATGAGAGCTACATACATGTACATGAATATTCTTTTTCTTTAATTTCATCACAAACAAACATCTAAGAATGTGAAACATATTTTAAAATGCAATCTTTATAAATTTACCTTCTTCAAATACATGTTCATGTATGATGACAAAGTTACTAATGAATTTAATTTTGTTTAAATAAAGCAAAAAGCTTAATCCCAAAATTTTGCCACAATACAATATACTAAATTTTATTGCGCACAATACAATACTTTTTATTAAACAAATTTTCCCTTCCATGTACCTGGGTAAATATGATAGTTTTGCTCCCCTCAAGATGCAATATTTACCTCACCCGTCCAGCTTGATGAATATTGTCTCTCAGGGAGCTAAATAATTGTGTTTATCTCCATAAAAGTGGAATTATTGTATTATATTACACCACTGCAATACTTTATACTGCACCACTACCAATTTAATACCTTCTATGGAATTCAGCTGTGGCCAGCTTATCATCTTCATCACTTTTCTGCCTACAACATCAAATATAGTTCAAACGCACATGAAGCCATGGTAACCATTAATAACTAGATATGTGACATTAATCATTTCATTTCAGCAAGATGATATAGTAAATTGAAAATAAAGTTTGAACTAATAAAAAATTATTCACAAGTGGCTGTTTTTATAACACAACAATTTTCACTTAAACATTTGTTATAAATTTTAGAAACTTTTCTTGTACAAACTCATCATGTGTAAACCACAGGGAAGCTTGTACCTCACAAACCCATGGGACAGAAGAAACGAAAACTTCGGTAGGCGTGTCCTGAAATACTGCAATCTCAATAGGTAGCAACGTTTTCACTTCATGTACTAACCAATGAGCTGTAAGCGCCCATTTTTACAATTTGTTACATTGATATAACAACAGTTCACGACACGTTGAATGGGGAATTTCCAGAAAAAGTGGCACCAGAATTTCACAGATTCAATTTTTCGAGAAAACCTCGTGAATGTTATATTTTTTCAAAAGTCTTTATGAGACGATCATTTTTAAAAAACATGTTTGATTAAAATCGGACTTGAAACAAAAAAGTTATTAATGAAAAAACTTTGAATACTGATTTTTTTAAATTGTTCATGATTTTATTTCTTAGCTTTGAATTTATGTATTATAGGCGTGTTTGGTATCAAATGATTCAGAATGAAGTACTGAAAACGAACATTAACAGAAAACGCAATGAAAATTTGGAATAAAGATCTAGAAATTTTAAGTCCCATTTGTCGGCACTTCAAAGACTTGACCATTTGTCACAGAGTGCTTGAATGTAATTACCTCATCTTTTATTTCAACAACAAGGGGCATGGCTGTATTCAAGAATATGAACAGTTAATTTCAAAGGTTTTCATTTCTACTGTCCCATGGGGTTATAAGAGGTACAATCTACCCCGGGGGTTCACATGATGTTACTAACTATAACTTTCTACTACCATATACAATGTATGATGAAGTTTGAAATAATTCAAATTCATGCTGATGCAGTTCACAATAGACCCTTTCACATTATCTGCGGTACTGAATTTGAAGGCCAGTTCTGGGGGACAAACAATAGATTGCGCATGCACCAGTGACGTAATTCGATTTTTCCAAGATGTTTTCCGCGGAACAAACGAAACATGAGTCCGCGCTAAACGCCCTAGAACAATCAAATGACGTCACTGGTGCATGCGCAATCTATTCGTTGTCCCCCGGAACTGGCATTCAAATTTAGTACCGCAGATAATGTGAAAGGGTCTATAAGAAACAGTAAACATTTTTTCATGAATTTTTAATATGAGTTTTTGAATTTGTAATTGCTTTTCTTTTCTTTACATTTTTCCTGTTTATTGTAAAGAACTACTGCATTATTTGACATATATATTCTTTAATAAATCCCTTTTTCACCCATAATATATTACCAGATATTCCCCCAACTACTCATGGAACTTACGGTGATGTGACGGTAGTATGAGAGTAAGAACGCAGGAGTCGTCTTCCCCTTGATTCCACATCAGAGAAGGATTGTGTTGCTATGGCACTGAGAGCGCTGCGTAGAATCTTTAGATCACCTGCTGCATTGTCATTCAACACGTAATCGTCACATTCATAACTACAAGGAAATCAGACTGTGATACAATGTACAATAAACCATTAAAGTGTGAAACAAATCATTATCATAAATTAGCATCCTGATTATAATTATAGCCTTTAAAATTCAAAGAACAAAAGAAACTATATTGAAGAAAACATGATATACGGTAGGAGTTTATAAAGTGTATGGGCAGCTTTTACCTCAGCCACAAAAATAATGTTCTTTTTGTCTCTGCATTTTCCTCTGTAAAATTTTATATAAATATCATACAAACTACAATTTATTAAATTAAAAGAACTCATCTAATTGGATTATCATTGGGACAAGTTTTAAATTACAGATTCTGAAGAAAGTACAGTGTGCCTTATACATAAGTATAACTTTATGTTGAAAATTACTGAATATCCAATATTGCACCTGGTGGCAGACTTTTGCATAATTAAGTCATAATCACCAATAAAAGCATGGTTTATAAAGAGGTGGACGTGGTAAAAATAAATTTGATTTGACATGACAATGTCTCATATAATTCTACTTTCTATCTTAACTTACCAATAAACATACTTCTCATTTACTTCAATGCAAAGGGGGTGCTGAAAGTGACAAAAATAGTCTCTATTATCAAATAAGTATACTATCAAAACAAAATACCGGAATTGCAGGATTTTCATTTTCAATGTAATACAGTGTATTATTACCATTCATAAAACAAGTAGGAACACTAAGGGTTCAATGTACAGTAAATTTAATTACTTCTGACACAAAACATGAAAGAAATGAGGATTCATTAATTCTCTTGTATAACTATTGTATTTGTAGAGCAAACAACTTTTATACCTGTAGATGTACCGTACTTACAAATATTAAAATTATGAAACAATCTTCTGCTTCTGGAAATTCAAAAGTACATCTATGTTCCATGTTATCATATGGTATATGTCTGATTTCATTAATAAAAGGATGATTTGAAAGCATCATAATCTTCAAGAAATGACGTGCATGTACATGTGTTGGGTATAACATGGTGTAGGTTTTTACTTGTCCTGCTTTACAAACAAATATAAAGTTTTTTTTTAACATTTATAAGTTTAACATTTAAAAGTTAAACATTCACAAAAGAAGTTCTTCATAAAAAGGTAAAATCATGCTTATAATATGCTAATTTCATATAGAGAATAATGGATTTACCGTTAATTTGTGTATTGTTACAGGTATGCAACACACAGTAAGTGCATTTATAGTATACGTAATGCATGTTAGCAAAGCACAAATTATGACATTTCATTCTTCTTTTCTGAAATCATGTTTTTTCTGGGTAAAATTCAGATCACCACAGGTTCAGTTTGCGGTTTAGAACAGCTGTTTCGGCCTTTTTATCAAGATCTTATGCATTGTGACGTCACAAACATTTACATGCAAAATACAACACATTCCTTTCAATAGTTTCATCTCAGGAAATTACACCGATTGTGCATATATAATATTTTAGATACAAGTTGCTACAACATTTTCATTTCTATTTAAATGATTGACAACATCTAGTCATTGATTACACCGACACATAAGAATATTGTAATTACCTGTCTTTCTTTGAAGTGTTTTAGGGCATGTTCTTCATTGTATCTTCCACATGCTACATTAGGGCAGCTTAAACAAGCCTGTAAAACAATCAAATTTGTTAACCGGGCACTGAACATAGCAGGATCATATACATCATGTAAACTTGTAATAAATACATATATTTCAATCATTCATGACTTTGATGGTATTTACATGTAAGGGTTATCATGCCTGTGTCTTACAAACGCTGAAAGGTATCGGCAAATCCCTATCAAAAATTGAGTTTTGCCATGAGGCGTCAACTGAGCAGAGCAGCAAAGCAGGTATTTCTAACAGAGGATTTGCCAATACCCATTGAGCTTGTCTATACAGAGGGCCCCTTTCTAGAAACTCTTCTCTATATTTTACCTTTCTTGAATATTTTCTTTTCTTATTTGAGGAAGAGGATCATGAGTAACAATTCTTTACTATGAAGAAATACATTAATGTCTTTGATTGCTGTTACATATATATACCGGTAGCATGATATAGACCCTTTCACATTATGATTATCTGCAAAACTAAATTTGAAAAAGAACAGATTGTGCATGAATCAGAGATGCTATTTGATTTTTATAAGACATTTTATTTTATTTGTTCTGCAAAAAAAAGGCAATTATAACAATCGCATGATGTCACTGACTGGTGCATGCACAATCTATTATTTGTTTCCCAAAAACCGCAGAGCTTAAAATTCAGTACTGCAGATAATTCGAAAATTATCCTTTATGTGAATTAATAATGCAGACTTGAATTTATATTTGACCTCGCTGAGTTTGATATTGAGCCTATATATGGCTAGTAATGTCTATTTCAAGTCTGGTTGCATGCACTGAATATCATATAATACATGCAACTTATAGAGAGTTCATGAAATGTATCAGTTTTATTGGATTTGCCAATAAAAAATTGTTTGGTCCAACAAAAACTGTGTTGTGTCTATTATTTGGACCGATAGAAATCCCAAAATGACCGACATTTCATAATTGAAAGTCAGAAAGATATCAAGAACTCTGCTTATACAAAAATTTATACGGTACCAAAATTTACGACTAAGCGAGATCAACTTCAATTAAATTTTTGAAACATAAAGTAGCGTTAATCCAGTTTCCGATGTGAGCCACACGGACAATAGGCCCGAGATATCCGAATTTTGCTGGGCAACCAAAAACAACCAACTTTTTTCCGTCTCCTGGATCCTGATGTGGCCTGCATCATCACTCTCAACTCAAGCTCTTATAAGGAATATTTATTTACAGTTACACTTTCTATCAACATGAAAATATGTAAATAATCATCAGTTTTATGTACCCAGACACTCTCTGTTGTACCACATACGTAGCACATCCACTTTTGAGGATCTAAGATAGAGTGATTCCATTTCTTTATCTTTGACAAGTGCTTGCAGCTTTCCATTTTGACACAGAGACCATTGAGGAACTTAAGAATGTTGCAAAGTCTTGTCTCTTAAGGTGTTTAACTTTTCTGTAGTCTGTAGTTGCATTTTGCAGCTGGTTCTCTGTAAACATTTCTAAACATGGTACGACAAATGAAAATATTACCTTCCGATTTTTTACGGATATTCAAATCTCAACAACTTTTAAAACTACTCCCATGTAGGTATATAATTGCTGAAATAGCTAATCTGAATCAAATATTGGGATAAATGCTTACTAGAGGGCGGAAAGCTTGGGGGAGGGGGTAAATAAGTCAAATGTCTTTACAGAGCTTGCAGTTGCTATCAGTTGACTGTTCAGTTCAGTTCAGTTCAGACAGTAATTTCCTCCTTTGACTGAGGAGCACCCCCTAAGGGTTAGATAAGAATGTTTTCTGAAGCTAAAAAATATTAAAAATATATGAGATAGCTAATACTAAAACAATTAAAAATTGCTGTACAGAGGAGGTGCAGATCATGCTTGCCCGATATTGTCGCGTAAAATGTACGTTTGATATAAAAATGTTTAAATTTCTTTAAAATCGGTCTAAAAGTGCATGGGTTAAGATGAAGTATGGTGTGCATAAAGGACAGAGCAAGTGCAGGATGTTAGATAAAATCTTTTTTTTTTTAATGTTCGATAATTAAAATATTCAACTAATTCAATGGTATAGAATTCTAAGGCATGATATGTACAAACAGGAACACACCACCACCCCTCCAGTTTAGCAGACTTCACTGTCCTTTTGCCAGCCATATTTACAGGGTCATTTGCAAAGGATATTTACACGGTCATTTTCCAACTCTCCCCGGAGTATTTACAAGGATAGTGTCAGGGAATATATATTCTCCCACTGTGGACTGGGATATCAATGGAAACGCTGGGAAAAGATATCCTTGTCTTACCCCTATGGGGTAAGATAACATTTTCACGTGCCTTTTGACTGTAACATCAATTGTGACGTCATTCACGATTGCTGCTTTAGCCGATCAAAATATGAAGAAGAATACATAAAATCTCGGTTTTGAGTGCCTTTAGACAGTGGGAGAAAAATAATCAACCCCCAAATGTGATCAGGGACACGGAAATCCAACCCTCGTGTCCAGGATTTGCTTTCGTCCACGACTCGGCAAGCCTCGTCGTGGTACAAGCAAATCCTGGACACTCGGGTTGGATTTCCTTGTCCCTGATCACATCTGGGGATAGATTCTATTAATCTCTGCTGATGGCCTCGACATCCAAAAGTTTGGTTCTATTTGTTCTACTATCCTCGACCAGCCTTCGTGTCGAACAGTCAAGGACTATTTAATAATAATAATAATAATAATAATAAGCTTTATTTAAAGAAGGTGACTCGTTTCTAACAGGTCCGAGTCTTTGAGGGGGCATGACTCATTGTGCATACTACCTAGAGCTACCCTTAGTCTCTCTATATAGGGATCTCTTTTGGGCGATAGCGCCTCACAATGAAGAGTGAAGTGTTCAACAGTTTCGTCTTCCCTGTTGCAACGTGGACAGGTCTTGTTTCCTTGCGTGCGAGATGGACCTGGGGATCAATAGGTCAAAGGTCAAGATCAGAGTTGAAAAATAGTGTTCCCTTGATAACTCAAAAACCATATCAATTTTGGAAATATACTTACTATTCAAGAGGGGAAGACTATTGATCTCTGGGCAATAGCTCAAAGGTCAATAAATCTTTAAGTTATCTTTATCTTATCTTTTAAAATAGTGCTCCAGCTGATAACTCGAAAACCCATTCAATTCTGGAAATATGCTGACTGTTCAAGAGGGGAAGACTATTTATCTCGGGGCAATAGCTCAAAGGTCAAGTACGCTGATTGGTACGGTAAATGTTGGTTTCCAGATGCTAACTGAAGAACAGGGCCCTTTCGTCAATCAAAATCAAAGTGGGATATTATGTGATTTTAGGGTCAATAGATCGAAGGTCAACTTGGCTGGTCACTGTTATAGAAAAAAACAAAGGATAACTTAAGAACCAAATTGTTGAACTGGAGGAGAAGACACTATAATTGATTTTAGGGCAAATAGGTCATGGTCACGTTTTCTTTCACTTATTGTTATCGTAATCGAGGTGTTACAGGGGGAGAACATTTTTTTTCATAGAAAAATTTTCAAAAGTTTTGTTGACATAGATTTGGCATTGGGATATGGGATCTTTTATTCAATATAATGGCAGTGGCGGATCCAGCGCCCCCTTTGCCGGGGGGTCAAGGGGCAAATTTTGCCGATTTTTACTGAAAATGGACCAAAATATACCCGTTTTTGGAAAATTTTGGGTCAGTGCCAGGGGGGGGGGGGGGGCGGACGCCCCCTCCGCACCCCCCTGAATCCGCCACTGAATGGTTACAAAAAAAAGAGTAAACTCCCGAAGACAAGTAGCGATGAATTGTTCCCGATGATAATATTTCTTAGACTTGTGCCCAGTTTCAGGATTTTTCGTAACTTTCGCTATTTAATAAAACGTTCAAAAGTTTTTCCGTTTAGATTACACTATGCTTTCTAATATCATTTCTACATACTTCATCTAAAATCCGAAACAAAATATCGATATTTTTATTTTAAAGAAGAACGAAGCGATCAAAAGTTACGAAAATTCCTGAAGTTGTTCGTAATGTCTTTTTCTAACTTTCCTTTTTATAAATGAAAGTGGGCACACTATGAAATTAAGTGTAAGTTAAAATTTGCAAAAATAAAGAATTTTAACGAATTCACATTTCTAATAAGCAATATAATTTAGCAATGTGTTTCAAAAATGTTACAAAATGTAACATTTTTCTTCGTGACAGTAAGTATTTTTGTGAAACTAGCTGCAATGCCCCAAAAGAAATTCCAAGTTTAGAGAAATTTAGAATACCATCACATTGTCAATCACGTGGAGACGGGAAGACATCAAAGACAGACGAATTATGTCAGTTGAAAAACTTTTGCTCATCATTGAACAGAGATTGAAGACGAGTTCCACGTGATGATGAAATGCAAATGTTGATTATGGGAAAAGGATAAATTCAATTTTATATATATATATTATGAATTGCAACGATGATATATTGAAATCTTGTGTGAACATATCCTCGATCAATTGCGACCTGTGTACATTGCCTTGCTAATTCATTTGTGTGTTTTGGGTTCATATATATGCTTACTACTGTACTCAACCGACGATTAATCGCATTGCAATAAGCTGTGGGTTTCCGATGATTATTACCAAGCCGAATTAACTCATACCATGGGCAGATCTAGGACTTTGTTCCAGTGGAGGTCTAACCTGGCGGGGGATTTCAGCCCAAAAATTAGAAAATATATATACGTTGTATGTTTTTAAAGCGTAACAAATCAGGATTCTTCATTTGTTTCCAAGAATATACACAAATACTTTACCTAAATTTGCTAGTATTTTTTTTTTGCAGTGGCGGATCCATCTTTTGAGTTGGGGGGGGGGGGGGCGTAAAATGATCAGCGAGGGGTCTGGGGATCGCCGAGTTGTAACAAAATAGTGTCAGATTCAAGGGGGACCAGGGGGAAAGCCCCCCCCCCCGGAAGTTCTTGTAGCCTTTTAGGACCCATTTTCGTAACTGTAATTGACCAAAGAATGAAAATTGATGTATTTGACACGTATATGTACTAAGTCAAGAGGTAGTTAATATTTACTAATTTCTATCTCTTTTTTTTTTTTTTTTTGATTGAAAGTGATCGTTTTAGCTATGATTCGCAAATATTAGTGGGTGCGCCCCATGTATACACGTCCCTAGTAGAATCCGCCACTTTTTCGTTAGTTTTATTATGAACGTTCGAAACATAATTTTAAAAGCTCCTTTGTAGTACACGATGAGTTGAGAACTGTAAATGCCGCCGGTATGATATCATAGTAGTCTCGGGATGTCGCCGTCAGGAATTTCCAGGGAAATTTATCCTTGTCTGTGTTTTTCCGCTTAGATCTTGAAAACATTTGGTCCTCTAAAATAGTGTACGTAATAATCCGTGGAAATAATTACAGCGGTTTATACCACTTCTTCAAAAACATGGACTCGCCCGTATAATTTCACCAAAGTGTCTATGTAAGATTTAGCGGATAAATTCCTACTTATTTTGTTTAGAATTACTTTTTTAGAGCCAATTGTATGCTTAATCACATAAGATAGAGGAAAACACTCTAGTTCAGACATTTGTACATGTTCTTACACCCCTGATAATGGAATGTTCCGCACACGGAAATGTCAACATGGCGGAGAGTGAACTGACATCCGCCGAAAACGACAGTGGTAACCGTTTATTATCGGAGGATGTATTTGTTAATGGAGATTCTGAGGTCATGGAGGATACCAAAGGGACAGAGGATGATGGTGATCGTGCATCAATTGAAGAAAGCACACCCACAGAGCCTGTACTTCCAAGGAAAAGCAGCTTCATGTGCAAAGATGGAAGGCCCAGGAAGAAAACGGTTTCCTTCAGTTCCATGCCGACGGAAAGGAAAATAGCAACAGGTATGTGCATAGGCAGTGTTTGAAGTTGACAGTTGATTATTACTTGCAAGATCAAAATATCTACTTTAACAAGGTCAATGCCTCTACTTCTTTGAACGTGTAATGGATTCAGATCCGAATAAGAAAAAAAAAAGGGGGGGGGGGTTGCAGTTGCCACTAATTATTCATTGCTTTATCTCCTCGACAATTGTTATTTTGGTTGTTTAGCCGTCCGGTTATTAAAAAAAACCTTTCTTATCACATTCAGTATGTTCAGATTTGTGTGCACTTCGTGACTTTATTTGTATACAATACAAGTTTCTGTTTGTTTCAAACTGATATTTATAGAAACCTTAAGTTTATATGTACCCACACTAGATAGCAAACACTATACAAAGCCTATTCATCCACTAGTAATGATCCTTCTCTTACCCAAAGCTGAGTCGAATGAGAATCATAAAACAACACAAAACAACTCTGATAATGATTTATTGGTACATGTACTGTCTCGGACGTTCTCATTCATGACATAGACCTTGAAATTATTTCCAGAGTTGCCACATAAATTATCAGATTTATTTATTCATGTATATATTAATGGCAACTTGAAGCAGTGGATTCCAGTTTTGTCACTTGAATGAGGAAAATGAATCAAATTAAATTATTAAAATTCTCAACAATATTTGTATTCCAGTATCTGTTTGAAGTGATTAAAAATGGTAATTGTTCTGGATGAAGTGCAAGAAGATTGAAGCCTAGATACATACAATTTGTACATTTATAAGTAGTGAAAGGATGTAGATCTACACACCTTAAAATAGAACAATTTTTCCTTTCAATAGTAATTGCTTTTTTTAGGAATTAATGTCCAACAAATGTGCTTACAAATGAAGATTTTAGCTACTAGAGCTTATTCTATCCATTTTTGGAACAAGGCCCATGATACTAAAATTAGATTTTGTTGGAGTTTTGCTCAGAATAGGGAATTTCAAGCCAAGAGTAGTAATTCATCAAAATGTGTGACAAAGACCTGTTTAAAAATTTCTTACCTATGGTACAATGTATTGTACTGACAACATTTTGTAGTTACTTAGTATTTTACTTCACAATGTTCCCATTTAGCTTTTGTTTTCATTTTTGTAGCAGTTTCTGATGATAATATTCTTGTAGAATTTAATATTTGACAGCAGTGTTTGCAAATTATGTTTCCTGAGTATGGTTTATTGGAATTTCTGGCTTGGAATGGAAAAAAAAGATACACAGTACATAGTACACTGTATGATTTAGTACACTGTATGATTTAGTACACTGTATGATTTGATATTGGATTGGCCCTAAATTTGTCCCTAAAGTGAGCAGAAAATACCCTGACTGGAACCACATTATAACTGCAGAGTAGCTGGAAATCTCAAACAATCATTCATTGTCCACTTCTGAAACTGAAACCACTAATTATTTAGTGCCGTTAACTAGATTTATCATTTGGAAGGTTGTAACTGCTGACTCTAGCATCAAGTAACATGTATACTACAAGTATTATATGTATTATTGATAATTTAGTGACAGCATAATTTGCTGGGTTTGTGTTTACATGTGCTTGCTTAAACACTGATAATGCTGATTAACTAGTATCTTTTGCATTTACTGAAGATCTACTCATTTTTATGCCATTAGAATTAGGCTTAGGTAGGGGCGTATGATGTAGTTTTTGATGTGTCTGTTTATGGCAAAAACTGTATCTTAATTGATTGTAGATAGGTTTTAACTTTCAAGTGTAAATGATGGGACTTTCATTTGATGTGCTTTAAGTTTCTTGCAACAAGACCTTTTTTCTCGTTAATGCCTTTATCCTTGTGACTTTCACCTTTACATTTGACCCACTGTTGAAGAATGAAAACATTTGAATATAAACTTTGTGACAAGATCTTTCCACTGGTATCCACCTGTGACCGGAGGGGATATAGCATCTTGGCTGTGTGTGTGAGTATGTGACAGTGTGTGTCCGGATTTTCTTGTAAACAGCATAGAAGCCATTTTAGCAACCATCATAAAATTATCAAACCTTCCACAAATGTTTCCCAATGAGGAGATGATGAATCCTATTGAATTTCAAGGTAAAAGTCACAATGGACTTAAGCTTAAAATCCTTGTTAACAGCAGAGAAGACAAAGCAATCATCATACTCTAAGATAATCAAACCTTCAAAAAATGTTTCCCATGGGGAGAGAATGAACTATTGATTTTCAATGTCAAGGAACTAAGGTCAAGGTCACAGTGGACTTAAGCAGAAGAGAAGAAATAGCCAATCATCAAAGGGTCACCAAACCTTGCACAAATGTTCCACATGTGGAGAGTAGGAACCCCATTGATTTTTAAGGTCAAAGGTCAAGGTGACTTAGGTCACAACAGACTTGTCACTTGGGCATAGAAGACATACATGTAGGATTATCAAAACTTACAAACGTTTTCTTTGGAGAGGATGAACACTAATGATTTTCAAGATCAAAGGTCAAGGTCTTTTTGGATTTAATATTAAAATAGGACCACAAAGTCTTCCACAAATGTTCCCAGTGTGGAGAGAATGAACTCTATATTGATTTTCAAGGTCACAGTCACAGTGGTAATAGGCTTAAAATTCTTGTGATTGGCGTAGACAACATGACTATCACCAAACTTTCCAGAAATGTTCCTTCTGATATTGCTTTTCAAGGTCAAGGTCACTTTGGATTTATATTGATATCCTTTTGCTGATAGCATAGAAAATGCATAAATTTGCAAGGGGATGCTATGCTTGTGTTGCCTTTACTACAAAATGTAGGTCCATGGTCTAGTTGCTCTTGTGATATGGTTTTCTGTGTTATTTATGTTTCATTTAAGTGGGTAACCCGTTTTGTTGTAAGATTTTGTGACATAGCATACACACTTAAAAAGGAAGAAAAAAAAAGATCTTGATACATTGAATAGCGTTGGTGATTTATATTTACCACGTTTGTAAAATTATCAATCTCCGCTTAGGCGCTATTTGTCAGAGGTATCAAAAAGTAGGTATAATGCAATATGAAATTATAGAAAACGCGTTGATGTACCATTGACATTCTTCTCACAATTTTCAAGGAAGACTTGAGTGTCAGTAGGTCATCTTTTAAGGGCTGCGTCGATGTGTTTAAAATGCTTGGCACTTTTAAGGTATTTTAAGTTTTCAACATGCTGCTATAAGCCATTAGGGTGACAGCCTTGTCCTCCATGTAAATGAGGCGTGATTAAGGAAGGTTAATGTTAACGTAGGGCCCACTTAAAACATTATTCACGTTTCCTGGTATCTTAATCAACCTCTCCAAGCTTAAATACGCGTCTAATATGTATAATACAATTACATATTGTTACATTTATTTGTACGTATATAAAGTGTCGTATGTATAGATCAATCATTATGATACTGAAATGCACGTTTTGATTTCAAATGTATCCAAGCCTTTGTGATTAGCATCATGCTCCGGCGACTGTATTGGTTCAACCTGTTCGGCAGTTTTTTTTTAACAGATTTGGCCTTTGGATTAAAACTGACATACCAAATTCAACTTTCCTGCTTTAATTAGGGCACATGTAGCCGAGTTCCAACAATTTCGGTTTGTCGTTTGTCTGTTCACAAAATGTTCTCAAATTTCTGAAACCTGGGTCCTATGGCATCATATCCCAGCCATCTTGCTACGTCTTTCGGTATATTTAGGACATAATATTCACATATTTTGGCCACATTTTATTGTTTAGATTGAGGATCACGGACGAGGGTTAATACCTGAAATAAGCATGTCTGGTCCATGCTGTAAATTTATCTGCTCTAAAATGGTGCTAATGAATTTGAAGACGTTAAACATTATTTCATTATTAGAGTCCTACATGAAAAGGAGATGAAATTGCCTTTTAATCATTTAATGTCCGTGCGTCCGTCTGTTCCATCAGAAGACACTTTGTTCTGATGAACAAGACAGAGGTCTTTCATGGTAACCACCATATTGAGGAATAGAATGATGGAGGTCTCAAGATTAGTAAACACAAGGAAAGGAAATACCTTAACGAAACGAGATAAATTTGAAATTTTAGTTACAGCAACCACAGCACGACATAAATAACAAAACCAAATAGACTTTAAGAGGGCTTAATTGATGATAGCAACCATAGCAGACTCTTGAAGAGATCTTAATGGCAGCAATCGGAATAGAACATCAACAACAACGAAACCAAGTCTTAGTAACAGCAACCCTAACAGAACAGAACACACGCATGAGGGTTCCATGACAAACACTCAAATCAAACAATGATATGAAAACAAACATAAGGAATCGGTAGGCTACAAGAGGTCTTAATGACAGCAACCATAAGAAAATAATAAACAGAGGCTTTGAAACGATCTCTTCGTCAGCAACCTTAGTAAACCAACACAGAAATGACAAAACATGCACAGACAAAATAAATCAACACAGAATCAAAGAGGTCTGCTGAACAGCACCAACATCCAATGATCATTGATAGAAAATACTGAATATTCCCAATTTATTAATGGTATTCCAAAAAACCATTCTACCACACATATTAAAGATGTTCTCTTTAGAATCATGACTATAAGGACGTGTTCATGTTATAAAAGACTGGATGAACGAAGGTGACAAGTCGAAAAAAAAAGAACTATTGTCATACTCTTTCAGAGAGTGTTTACAAGCTTAAATTGAACTAAAACATGTTTTAATTTTTCTACACTTTTCAATTAATAAAACTAACTACGGAATAGGGAAAAAAAACAATATGAAGTTACTAGTAGCACTTGGGTACTTGTATAGTGTAAAACAAAAATACTACGGTGACTTTGGTGCGTAAAGTGGCCATAACTGAATTAATCATACACGTGTTAGGCTGTCGGTGCACGTACACTGGTTTACTACATTATAGTACACAGAAAATGAGTGTTAAAATGGCCGGATAGGAGATGTATTGTCTCATTGTGCATCAAGAATTCCATTTAACCGCCAGCCTCGGAGCTTTTATGTCTATGGCACCATAATACAAGACAAATGAGGACTATTTTACACTGTGTCCTTTGTGAATTATAGATGACTTAAGATACAAATTATATCAGGTCAGGGAATCATACACCACAGGTCATTGAAGACACTTACACAAATATCGGGGGAAAATCGCAGTTGTCAAGTTTAACATGTTTAAAGAATATGTAGTCATATAGAAAGAAACCCAAACCATTTTTAGAAAAAAGACCAAAACCTGAAAATTAAGTTACAGAAAAAAGACCAAAATCATTTATAGAAAAGGAACAAAATTTAAATACAAAGTTTAAGAAAAGGACCAAATCTGGAACTTTTTATAGAAAAAGACAAAAAACATTTGTAAATCAATGTCAAGAGCAGCTCAGAGCTGTGTATTCTAGGGAGCAAGGGGTGGCGGTTGCATGTTCATAAGTTAATGGCGTAAGTCCATGGAGAATATATAGATGTACCGGTGATACCAACATCTGGTATGTACGTGTAAAGCACATGTACTGTCACATGGTCATGTTGTCCTTTTCCATCACTAATGTCTATGTATTTGACGTTACATAACGATTGTCACTGTTATAATGACGGAATGGTCATGTGACACATGTAATGACAGACATGTCAGATACAGGTGATGACCAGTAACTTTATGTCAGATGATATAACTAAGTTTACTCCCAAGTCCAAAGACAATCATCAGACATTCAGCAGCGCACGTACAGCTTATGTACATGTATATTTTAAAACATCTATTAAGGAAATAGATAAAGTGCCTGTAAAATAATATCCGGTATTAGGTGATAAAAGGTAATTGCGACCACTAGTATTAAAAAGTCATAAGCATTGGGGTGTACAGTATCGAACGGGGAGAGGGGGGTTGCTATATGTACGGTCGGTCATTACAACAAGTATTAAAGAAAGTAACTGTTAAGAATCACAAAAGGTAAATATGAAAGCTTCAAGTATATTTTAGGAAAGGTAATATACAATTTCATTTAGTGTAAAATGGGATAACAAACCAATATAATCACTTCTGTCAGTGTATCTGGAGAGAAACACGTATATATCACTGGAATATGATCACCTTAAAACGTATCACTGGAATATGATCACCTTAAAACATGTATCACTGGAAATAATCACATTAAACCATGTATCACTGGATTTTAATAACCTTAAACCACGTATCTCTTGAATATGATCACATTGAACCATGTATCACTGGAAATAATCACATTAAACCATGTATCACTGGAATATGATCACCTTGAACCATGTATCACTGTAATATAATCACCTTGAACCAGGCATCACTGAAATATAATCACCTTGAACCATGTATCACTCTAATATAATCACCTTAAAACATGTATCTCTTGAATATGATCACCTTGAATCATGTAGCTCTGGAATATGATCACCTTAAACCATCTATCTCTTGAATATAATCACCTTAAACCATGTATCTCTTGAATATAATCACCTTAAACCATGTATCTCTTGAATATGATCACTTTGAACCATGTATCTCTTGAATATGATCACCTTGAACCATGTATCACTGTAATATAATCACCTTAGACCATGTTTCTTTCGAATATGATAACCTTGAACCATGTATCACTGGAATATGATCACCTTGAACCATGCATCACTCTAAAATAATCACCTTGAAACATGTATCTCTTGAATATGATCACCTTGAACCATGTATCACTCTAATATAATCACATTGAAACATGTATCTCTTGAATATGATCACCTTGAACCATGTATCACTGGAATATGATCACCTTGAACCATGCATCACTCTAATATAATCACCTTAGACCATGTTTCTCTTGAATATGATCACCATGAACCATTCATCACTGGAATTTGATCACCATAAACCATGTATCACTGGAATATGATCACCTTGAACCATGTATCAGTGGAATATGATCACCTTGAACCATGTATCACTGGAATATGATCACCTTAAACCATGTATCACTAGAATATGATCACCTTGAACCATGTATCAGTGGAATATGATCACCTTGAACCATGTATCAGTGGAATATGATCAACATAAACCATGTATCACTGGAATATGATCACCTTGAACCATGTATCAGTGGAATATGATCACCTTGAACCATGTATCAGTGGAATATGATCACCTTAAACCATGTATCACTGGAATATGATCACCTTGAACCATGCATCACTAGAATATGATAACCTTGAACCATGTATCAGTGGAATATGATCACCTTGAACCATGTATCACTGGAATATGATCACATTGAACCATGTATCACTAGAATATGATAACCTTGAACCATGTATCAGTGGAATATGATCACCTTGAACCATGTATCTCTTAAATATGATCACCTTGAACCATGCATCACTCTAATATAATCACCTTGAAATATGTATCTCTTGAATATGATCACCTTGAACCATGTATCACTCTAATATAATCACCTTGAAATATGTATCTCTTGAATATGATCACCTTGAACCATGTATCACTGGAATATGATCACCTTGAACCATGCATCACTCTTATATAATCACCTTAGACCATGTTTCTCTTGAATATGATCACCATGAACCATTTATCACTGGAATTTGATCACCATAAACCATGTATCACTGGAATATGATCACCTTGAACCATGTATCAATGGAATATGATCACCTTGAACCATGTATCACTGGAATATGATCACCTTTAACCATGTATCACTAGAATATGATCACCTTGAACCATGTATCAGTGGAATATGATCACCTTGAACCATGTATCAGTGGAATATGATCACCTTAAACCATGTATCACTGGAATATGATCACCTTGAACCATGTATCAGTGGAATATGATCACCTTGAACCATGTATCAGTGGAATATGATCACCTTAAACCATGTATCACTGGAATATGATCACCTTGAACCATGCATCACTAGAATATGATAACCTTGAACCATGTATCAGTGGAATATGATCACCTTGAACCATGTATCACTGGAATATGATCACATTGAACCATGTATCACTAGAATATGATAACCTTGAACCATGTATCAGTGGAATATGATCACCTTGAACCATGTATCTCTTAAATATGATCACCTTAAACCATGTATCTCTTGAATATGATCACCTTGAATCATGTATCACTGGTTGGAGTAAAATTATCTTAAAAATTGTATCACAGTTGGGAATATGATCACTTTAATGGCTTAAAATCATGTGCACTGGTTGGAATATCATTATGATAACCTTAAATTATGTATCTCACTTATGATAACCTAAAACCATGTATTACTGATGGGGATGTGAGCACCTTAAATTCTATTAAGTATCATGGGATGGTGTTATCATTAGTGATTACTAGGACCATATGCTGTTCACCGAATCAAATGTCCCTTCTACTTCGACTCGTATAGTATGTAAAAAAACCCAACTTTTCTTAAATAACAGTTTCATCCATGTTTTTAATATCGTTGCTCGGTATTTGATTTTTATTTTAATTTAGTGTCAGTTTGAAGAAGTGTCATGTATTGATGGACTTGACCTATCTGCAATCAGCTAATTTAACAGAGGCAATATTCAAGAGTGCTCAGAGTGACAAACAGGCCAGAAAAACAAGTCTTGTAATATTAGAGGCTGGATGGACGTTATTTACACAATGGACAGAAGCCTAGACGTGACGGCTAATTGATTGATGTCTGTTTGTTTTATCAGTGTAATGGGATTACTGTCGGTCTGCGATAGAATTATTAAAGAGACTTAATGGCTATTGTATGGGAGGACACCGCCACTGACCACATCCGCTTAATAAGCGATTCTGAGACTTACCTGTTAATTGATAATTTACCTGACTATATAGTGTGACCTCTTATCAACCTCTTTACTTTTATCAAATTATTGAATCAGAAGGGAATCAGATGCTAGTAGTTCTATGTAGTTTCTGTATTTCTGACATTGGACTGTATGCGTAAATATTTTAGAATTTAGGAGAAACTCAATGTCGTCTTTACACAGCCAATTGTGCCTCATATGAAATTCATGTGAAATTTACATGAACTTTACATGAAATTTCACAGGAAATTTATGTGAAACGAGCACGAACATGAAATTTACATGAAAATTTTCACATGAAATTCATGTGAAGATTTTTACATGGATGTTATGTGAATTCTGTTTCCTGTCAAGGTCACTTGGAAAAATTCATGTGAAATTCATGTGAAATATTTTTCACATAAATCTTATGTGAAATTTATATGAATTTTACATAAACTTTCATGTGAAATTTACATGATGCTCATTTCATATGAATTTCATGTGAGGCACAATTGGCTGTGTAGACTGTTTCAATGATGGGCTTCAACAGTTTAAAACACATCTTTTGACTTTGACTGTTGATATACTGTATCAAAAATCATTTGAACTGTAAGGGTTGGGTCTAAGTATATGGGTTAGCCACATGTTTAGTTATACGATTTTGAGCGATTGAGATATACTGTGACAGAATGATAGGATGTGGAATCTTCTGCGCTCCGTTGATTTAGTTCCATCTTCAAGGGAAATAATTCATATCTAAATTCTCTGATGTATGATAATAATATTCATACGTTATAACGTTAATAAGTGCAAAATATCGCCAGTCGAGTGTCAGACAGTTTATTTTTGACATATGTCAGTTATTTATAAATCTGCAAAGATGCTTTGTATCTGAACTCATTACTTCATTATATATCTTTAGACTGCTTACATCAATAAGACAAACGAAGACAGAGAATAAGAGCTTTCATACTAATGTCATCATTTTGGTGATTTAATACGATGACGTCATTTCAAGAATTCATACCATAAGCAAGGAGAATAATTGTCAAGACATATGGGAATATTTGTTATGTCCTGCATATAGAACAGTATAAGAATAAAACTTATACGTTATTAAAGGTGTAGACACGGTTATTATGATAGTCTACAAAGTGTCTTGTGATACTGAAATTACAAATGAAGTTTTGATTGGTTCATCTTACTTAAAAAATCTTTGCCACAATTAATTAAAAAAAAAAGAAATGCTATTGAGGCAGTCAAATTAGGGACATGAAAATTGAATATTAGAACGAAGAAAAAAATATGTAATTGAATAAATAGGATTTGAAGAGACAGTTAAGAAAAGTACGAATAGAAAGAAATTGGTATATATTTTCTTATTCAGATACAGATTCTTTGAATTTTTATTGGCTTTCAATAATTTCCATAGCTCTGCCTTCTTGTGCTTAAAGAAAATAAAATATGCAGTTGTTTCTGATTTGTATTTGCGTACCAGCTTCATGAATACTAAAAGTACACCATGTAACAATCAGAAAGCAATGAAGTTGTCTGTGTTAACAATAAGGGACATTGATTGACATTACTGACTGATTCCTACGTTCCTGTCGGTATTACGTCACCGTCGTACAGTAATCTCACCTGTCCGTTATGAGCTCTAGTTTTTGCACGTTTCTCTTGTCTTCAGGAGGAATTCAGAACGCTTAGTGTTATGTCGGCTATAAAAATCTGTTTGTAATAAAGTATCAAAGAATACACCAAAACTTAACCCTCAGTGCAATATCATAATGATCATAGATCACAAAAAACAGACACGTTGACTTCTTGGCATTACCATTATTACGAAGTATCATGATTTTGTTCGTAAAGTTTTTTTTTTTTGCAAATTTGTAAATGCGGTTGCAGACATTTGGCAATTCCTGATCAATTTGATTTGTTTTCTTCTGATTTAGGTTGACGTTTACGATATTCGATCAGTTTTAGAGGGCATGTTGAATGAATATTGATGTTATTGCAAGTTGAAATGGAGGAGGGTGAGGAAGAAAAACATACTCACTTACTAGAATTGACGTTATCTTGAATTCTATAGATAACATCCTCTCACCCTAAGCTGGAAGATAACCGTTATATATGAGAAAGATCAAGCTATATGGGGACATGGTCGATCACTAAGAACCAGAAATATCGGTAGTTGTTTATGCAAAAACGTAATACCAAGACGATGTCCGATTACAGACCATGTAACAGTCTAGTACTCTATGCAACCCACGCGCGTCTCAAGACTATATATATATATATATCATTGTGATGTCTTTATGGTACACATATAAGCTGTTTGAATATGGTCACTGAAGCCAAATCAATCGGATTTTTGTACAGGGTCTTTCTCATTGAATACCCCTGTAATAGAGAGGTTGAAGTGAGGACATATTTTTATCAAACAAGTGTCTTTAGCTTGGGGACTGTATATGTTGTTTGGTTCTTTGTGTAGTTCTTAGAGGAGCATGCTTGGTTCTTTTAGGGGGAACATACTTGATTCGTTTCATAGGAGCACGCTTGGTTCTTTGAGGAAAATGCTCGTTTTTTGGGGAAACTGGTTCCTTGCGGAAGATGCTTGGTTCGCTTTGGGAAACATGCTTTTAAAACACGGTTGGTTAGTTGGGGGAACGCGTGCACTTCGTTCTCAAATGAACATGCTTGGCACTTTGAGGAAACTGTTTGGTTCTTTGCGGAGACTGCTTGGTTCTTTGCGGAGACTGCTTGGTTCTTTGGGGAGACTGCTTGATTCTTTACAGAGACTGCTTGGTTCTTTTGGGGGACTGCTTGGTTCTTTGCAGAGAATGCTTGGTTCTTTGTAGAGACTGCTTGGTTCTTTGCAGAGACTGCTTGGTTCTTTGCAGAGACTGCTTGGTTCTTTGCGGAGACTGCTTGGTTCTTTGAGGATACTGTTTGGTTCTTTGGGGAGACTGTTTGGTTCTTAAGGCAGATTGCTTGGTTCTTTGCGGATAGTGCTTGTTTCTTTGCGGATATTGGTTCTTTGAGGATACTGTTTGGTTCTTTGGGGAGACTGCTTGATTCTTAAGGCAGATTGCTTGGTTCTATGTGGATAGTGCTTGTTTCTTTGCGGATATTGGTTCTTTGAGGATGCTGTTTGGTTCTTTGCGGAGACTGCTTGGTTCTTAAGGCAGATTGCTTGGTTCTTTGGGGATAGTGTTTGTTTCTTTGCGGATATTGGTTCTTTGCGGATACTTCTTGGTTCTTTGCGGAGACTGCTGCTTGGTTCTTTGAGGGAAGATGCTTAGATCTTTTCAGAAACATTCACAGTTCGTTGGGAGAACATATTTGGTTCTTTGAGGTACATGCATGGTTTTTGAGTCCAGAAGTGCATCTGAAAAATATTTACTTCTTACAATGTAATAGACGTAGTTACAATCTACAAGTATATGAACTGGTGGTTTTCTTCTTGACTCATAATCCCCCGAACTCTTAACTTTGATTGATGCATTGGGTATTACAACATTGCATAAACAAAAATTTGCCAATGTAAACAGAGGGATGAGAGACAATTTAAACAACGTTAAATTAACTAAGATGGAGTCTATTCTCAAACTCAATTAGGAAAGGGATTTAGTTTGTGGAATTGGAAAGCATTCAAATGGTTAAGTCTTGTCTACTAGAGCAGACCAATCAAATATTGGAATTACACACTCACAGACACAGTATAGTGTTGTATACTGGTTCATAATGGCGCGATATTTTCTACTCTTTCTGTGTTTACTTGAAAACAAATGATAAAGAAGCAGATCTTTCAATGTCTAACAGCAAGGCTTTTCGAATTTATTATGTTTAGACCAGTCAGAAATTAAATAAGTTCCATCACTCATTGGTTCTGTCAGACTATTTTTAATTTTTTTAAAAAATGATTGTTCATGTACTAGTATTCCATCTAGCCACTTTAAACTAAAGGATGGAGACCCAAACCACATTTTCTTTAGAAAAAAAAAACCGCATTTGAACATGGTAGTCGGCGTCACGATCTTGTTTTCATGATCCATGTTTTTATATCATTCTCCGATCTGAAAATATTTAATCAAAGAGAACATTGTAGATGCGTAAGAAGATTACCATATAAATGTCACCTTCGTTTTACTCCAATATTTATTTTTGCAATGCTCACATGCTCATATCTCGCAAAATATCTCAGAATATGAGACACGAGTTTCATATCTGACTTCATCTGTCTCTATAAAGACAATGTAGTTTACTATAGAGCTGTATGAGTTTTTAGGGGTGTATGTCCCTGTGTGGGAGCCAGTGATATATGCACATGCTTCTCAAATTATCTCTGATGACAGTAACTCTCTTTATATTTTTCAGCCCAAGACTGTCTACAATATATGCAGAGTGGTAGTGAGTTAATCAAAGTTCGCTCAAATAGTCGTCAATATCACAGGATCTTCACGCTCAACTCAGACATGACCGAAATCAGGTGGCAGCCAACATCAAAGAAACCTCACAAAGCAAGAAGTAAGTCTTTATTGATACAAAAGGAATAAGGAAGGAGAAGACAACAAGACGCCCCCCCCCCCCTCCACAAAAAATACCCCCGACTTTGTACAAAAGACAGCATACAAAACATAAATGTCACCATCTGATGCTGGAATCTTGTTGATATTGTGATATCCGGATGAGGTGTGAACAACATGAACATGGATTTCGCCCCCCCCCCAACATGTAGTATTACAGTGACCTAACTGTGAGGTGAATTATACACTGTAGATAACTAGATCAATCTCTATATTAACAAAAGCTATATGAATGCATTTTATAATCAAAAACTGCTCATCATGAAGACCTATATGAATGCATTTTATAATCAAAAACTGCTCATCATGAAGACCCATTGCTACAATACATTATAGAATCCGTCTGTCTGTCAGTATTCTCTACATTACGTAAAAGGAAGTCCATAGTGCGTGTCATTTGTACATGTAGCCCATAGTAAGACTATTACTCTATGGTGTGATACTGTTCGTTCGTCTGCTTGTATGTAGATAAGACTAAAAGTGAACGTCTAGCAATAGTTATATACTTAAATTACCTAACAAAGATATCAGAAAGAAAAATCTCCAACAAGACTTAGAAAAGGACACCAGCTTTCTTCTCTGGAAAAAGAATATGAAGAACTATACCAGCTGCCAGTGGAATCATATTGTAATGTTAAGGAATTGAGACACTATGACATTGTAAGTTATTGCTTTGAACTGGATGTGATGATCTGGAAATAAGTTTAGAGAATTGACAATGGCAGAAATTGCTACGATACAAATTTGTATTTAATTATTATTTAGTCATCGCGCTAAATGGAATCCAACAGTCCCCTTGGCTAAAATTGAATCAATGAGAGCGATTATAGAATAATATATAGATAGTTTTGATCCCAATAAAGGCAATAAAATGAGTTTACACTCTCTACATAAAAGACGTGAGTACCTCAGCTCGTTCTGGTTACAAAGAACAATATACAGAACCATATACAAGTAATTTGAAGTCGTAGGATTTTTACACTTAGACGAGAACAACTTGTGTATTATGTGAATATCCACAATCTTAACTGGGTACAGTATGTCAACCTTTATGAAGTGGATTGTATCTTTCAATATGAAATTAACAGGGGACACGAAATGTGTATAAATAAGAAATGAATGATTTACATCCCAAAGATACAAAAAATGTCACACGGGATATTTCACAAAAACAACCTGAAATGGTGCTTGATTTCCTCCCAATGTTTATGGAGATATAAGGAAGTTTTCCCGGAATGCTTCCCTCATTGACAATAACCTATTCTTTGTGTAATGCAGGCCACTTCCTATAACGTGACTCCTGGGGTCACCGTACATTCTATTATTATAGATATATTGGCAGGGAAACGTCAATGTTGATTTATGGCAGTATTTTGACCCATCGTTTATATGGCCTGATCATAAACTTGCTAGGGGAGGGACATTATAGGAAATTCACGGTCTACTGCACTGCGGTTAGAAGGAACCGTAGGTCTCCGATGAAAGGGGAGGGGTGGTAGGTAAAACGGAATGTATAAAGTTGGATTTTTGAATGCTTGCAAGTGTGCTGCACGTCCTGTCCTCGACCCTTTATTAGACTTACGTCTAAAAATTCAGTGATATCACACCCAGCGGGTTTGAATGCTTGAGAGTACGATTTACTCGGAATCAATTAACCTTTTTCACTGAATTGCTTTTTCTTTTGGGACTGGTAGCTTTTCATTTCCGGAACTTTGTAACACTTTATGAGTAAATTGCTTGTTAATTGTTCTTTGGAGAATCGAAAAACTATCTAGTTGTCTCACCTGTTATTGAATAAGATATAAAGGCGAGTATATGATAAAAATGACATTTGACGCGTAGTTTGTGATATTGTTAAGTGCCAAAGTACACAATATTGATGGAAATACTGAACATTGTGTTTTTTTTCATTTTCAATTTAAATTAAGAGAACATGACGCTCATTGCATAGTGACAATTAAAGAAGGGACTTTCGCACTTTCATTCCTTATCAGTTTCCTTGTGGGGACATGGCCTAATCATTATTGGTTGGGTTTGCACATTGGATTAGGGCATATGAAATGACAATGTTATTACGGAGTGTGATATGCTTGGTATTTGATATGCCTTCCCTGCTGTGAATGCATATATTAGAGATTTACCTGCAGCATGGAGCTTTATCAATGTAAGCCACCTGCTCCCCAGTCTAATTACCATACCGTCTGATAGAGTGCTACAGTAAACTCTGCCTGTGGGGTCTCCAAGAATAGACCTCCAAAAACATTTAACAAGTGAGAAATATATCATTTACTTTGTAAGACCACCATTGCTTATATCAGATTTCGAACTATGTGTATTATGATGTCTATCTAACAAGTCGGATTTTTGTCCCATGTTTCTTAGTTCCTTCGGCGTCTGCTTATACTAGTAGTAGCATGTTATGACAGAATCTTTCAAAACCAGATACATGATCAAATATGCTTTTCTATTGGCTGTTTTGTTTTAGCTATTATCAATTACAGGCGGATCACTTTAATCTAGCTTTCATTCTGAAAACATTTAAAAAAATTAATATTTAAGGTAAAATTGATGGCCTCAAATTCGCATGATCCAAGGAATTGTCTTTCCCTTCATTTAAATCAAGGTCATATATGTTTTTGACGTCACTTACTGTCACTTAGGAATATTGTAACCCTGACCGAATTTATGATGGATATGGTATTAGAATAGAACACGGCAGTGAAATAAATCAAATATGATAGACAGAAACGTTGTTTTATGGTACATGTGATATAAATGCATTCTAAAATTTCATAAAGTTCCATAAAGCAACGACCCCATTGTCTCATCTTTATTTTGAAGGTTACCCTTTAGACTTGGTATTTCATTGCTACATCCAGAGGTGTTGGAGATCCCCTCGTTATCCAAAGAAGTACCTATCAGTTATTCAGTCTCAAAGTCGAGAAGGCAAGGCGAAATCATTAGAATTTGCGAACCTCGGAATGAATAACATTCCAAAGTGAGACCAGGTACCTGGGGAAGACCCGTCGCAACAGCTCCATGAAAACTTGTCAAATTCGGCGATTGTTTCAATGAACATATTGATATACATATCGATGATAAATGATATATTTTCTTGAAAAAGGTCTTTTCAAAATAGATAATTTTGATGATGTATATGACAAATGAGTATGCCATATCAAATTCAGTACTACATAACCTTAGATTTGACATATCTATTTTGAGCCATATTCTGACTTGCTCTCCCAAATCTGACTTCAGGGCGTTAGACTATCGGTCTCTAATGCCCAGTATTTGATACAAATAAAGAACCGGCAAATACAATTAGGACAATCACTCGTAAAGCATTCCTGGAGAGCAGACAAAACAAATAACATTAAGTGATTCCTGTAGCTGGGGTTAAGTTAGTTATGGTGGGAATGTCACTCCTGAAGGATCCGAGTGTTGATTATATATAGCGGTGATTACTGGAGGATGAGGGTGAACTACACCAGCACTGCCTGAAGGACCGGACCAATGGCCTCTTGTCATGCCAGTCTCCCATTTATAACAGAATTAGGCATGTTCTCCTACAAATAGAAAGTATTAGTGAAATTGAGCGCGATTTAGTGAGATTAGAGTCCTGTATATACTGTCGTAATGTCGCCCGCAACACAGGATACTTTATCCGACGTCTGTCTGTCTGTCCTCTGTCTAGTAGACGCATTTCTTATAAATGATTATATTACTTAATATACATTATATACGACCATATAACTTACAGGAATGGTCAAGCATAATTAGTGTCAACGTTTAATGAAGGTCAATGTCTTATTCGAGGTCAAGGTCACATAATTTTGGTCAAATATTATCCTGACGTCATGATCTGTTCTCTATTAGAGTCTAGACGTATTCAATATGCATTATAACAAATATGCACCGATTAGAGTACGTTTGGCCGCTGTGAATATTGATACCTTGCCCTACACTATAATAAAGGGAGAGAATGGGTTAGATAACAATTGATTCCCGTGTAGTATGATCCGTGTGATAACTGTAATAATTGGAATCTCCATTGATTTTCTCCCGTTTCCTTGTAATTAAGATAACATTTAACGGATAAGCATAAATCAGGTCCCCCTGAACCATCGGATTGCCAAAGTATGAACAAGATAGCCTGGTTTTATGGGATAGGGGAGTGGAGATACACGATCTGTTAAACAGCAAGTGTCCCTCTGTTTGTCCGTTAGTAAGTCCGTCTGGTATGTAGACTACTAGTGCACCTTTTAAAAAATACTTAAAAATAGAAATGCATTTGATTAGTGCACCTTTCTCTTCGGCTGTCGGAAGTTATATATACTCGACATGAATAGTTTTAAGATTAAAACACTATAATATAAAGAATATGTAGAATTTAAGATTTATGATAATTAATTGTGAAATTTAAGTATTATTATCCAAAATTAAATATTACAGGTGAGATTGTGAAAAAAATTGATGTTGTAATAAACATCAGTGTTTTCTAAATGATGCGATAACTGAGCATTTATATACGTAGAATTCTTTTGTATTCGTGCTTTTCCACTTGATAAAGGCCGAGTGGCCGAAAATTTGTGGATAGAGAGTGTTCATTGTTATTTATTATATTAAACTTCCCTACGGAGGACACTATTTCATTCTTTATTATAAAGGGGTTGGATATTTCCATGAATAAAGCAGATACGAGTATATAAAAAATCATCTAAATTGGAGGAACATGCAGATATCTTTCATTCAATATTTTATTGCCATAAAATACAGGAAGTTTATGATAAAATAAAATAAATAAAAAAAAAAAAGAGTAAAGCCCTGGTCACAACCCGCCGTGCGTGCTTTTAGGACGTGCGTGTTTGTGGAGGCTACGTGTGCTACGTTTTTTTCTGAAGACGCAAGGAAGGAAGTGGCAAGAGCACGGAAGGCGTGCGTCACGCACGTCGCACGCTCGGTTATATGGACGGTTACATGCATCATATGTAGCGCAAAAAAGTAAGTGCGCTGCACTTACTTTCGACTTGCGGGCAACTTGCTTACCCCGTACTTTCTCCGTACGTCTTCTACGTTATTGTAAGGAATACGAATTGACACGTACTGCTAACGCACGGAGTCCTCACTTCCTTGCGTCGAAGGTGCGTTGCACGTACTTGCAACGTACGTGCAACGTGCGTGTCGTACTTCTTGATGAATTCTTAGACAGCACGCAGACAGGACGCAGCGAAAGTTCTGTATGCACTAAAACTGCTACGTCCTGTCTGCGTGTTCCCAAATCCACAAGGAGGACGTACGGGACACGTACTGATAACGCACGGATACCTAAGGTTTGCCTACGTTTTTGCACGCAGACAGCACGTACGTGCACGTACGGCGGGTTGTGACCACCGCTTAAATGTCACGATCGGCAACATTAGGGTGACATATAGGGATCACATTGTTCGGCGTCCGTCTGTCTGGTGGTCATACTTTCAGATATAAATGGTAATAATTCCATTGACCATGAAACTTGCAGAGATTGTCAAGCATGATGAGTGTCAACACTCAGTGAGGGGCAAGGTCACCTATTAGGTCAGGGTCAAGTATTCAGGGTCAAAGACGGGACCCGCGATATTACCTGTGTACAGCATTTGGTACTGATCTTTTTGAAATACGATATTTATGTCTTGATTAGAAATACATGAAAATAACTAAAAATATGATATAATTTCAAACATTATGTATTTTATTAACAGTTCTATGTATTTTATTAACAGTTCCAATAGTCGACATCAAGGAGGTTCGGGGAGGGAAGACGACAGAGGCACTAAAGAACAGAGAGATAGCAGGGATCTACCAGGATGAGTGTGCCTTCTCCATTATATTTGGTGAGGACTTTGAGTCCATGGACCTTATAGCCAACACTCCGGACGAGGCCAATATCTGGCTGACCGGTCTGACGTGCCTCATTAACGCCAGTACCAAAACTAGGACATGTAAGTAAATACGGGGATGGGAGGGGGTGAGGACTCTAAGTCCATGGACCTTACAACTAACACACCCGACGAGGACAATATCTGGCTGACCGGTCTGACGTGCCTCATTAACGCGAGTACCAAAAACCAGTAAAAGTAAACACGTGGATGTGAGGGGATGATGACTTTGAGTCCATGCACCGTATAACAAACACTCCGGACGGGGCCAATACTAATATCAGGCTGACCGGTCTGACGTGCCTCATTAACGCAAGTACCAAAACCAGGGTATGTAAGTTTACCAAGAGATACACGTGGCAGGGGCGGTGGATGAGGTTGTTGATTGGGCTGAGAGATTAGAAATCTTAAAATAGGTTAATGCCCGAAAAGGGAGCAATAGTAGTAGTACATTATGAGTACAAAAAGGACAGAAGTCCCGACCGGTCTGTTACATCCTTTCGTCTTTCATCAATCTTCATTTTGTTGTCATCCGTCGTAATAATGTAACTTCTGACTACCATGCGATGAAGCTATCATTCTCACTGTATTAGATAATGACATGTTCATTAAGAATGAGTTACGGCGTCTGATTTACGCCCATTATCCAGCTCGGATTCTAACGTAAATCACAAACATAAAGCACCGGTTGTATACAAAATTAGAGTGATAGAATTTTAGCAATGTTTGTTCTCTCGTTGTCGGGTTACATTGGGACTCAAGTGATGGAATCGGGCTAAAAGATGGTGTAGTTAGTGCTGGTCCGTGTGGGACTTTGGGATGAGATGTCAACCTGTCACTCCATGAAATTACATGCGAAGCATGTAGTTTTATTTATTATAAATATATAGGTCTCTAAGTATATACCATAGATTAAGGTATCAACTACTGTAATACATTGTATAAGCTTTTTAGTGTTGGTATTAATTAAACTAAATTATTAATATACTTATTGTCAAGTCAACTCTGAACCTTTAGAAAAAAAAAACATTGGTTTACTTTGTAGCTATTTGATCTTATGTCATATGTCAAGGTCATGTTTTTTTTTTCGAATGATAAGAATTATATTGTCACAGACACAGAAAGCTGGAAACGGAAAAGAATTATATTGTAACAGATACAGAAATCTGGAAACGGAACTTTCTTTTACTGTACTTTTCAATTCCACTCCTATTATTAATAAGTTCCACTCCTATTAATTAATGAACGAATTAAGTTACTATAAATGTAGCAAGAGCATCTTTTATTTACTCTAGGTTATCATTGAAGATGATAGAGTGTTTTGATCTGATATCCTCTCATAAACGATAATACCACTATCACCACAGTGGCTTTTACATGATTCATTTAACCTACATCAGCGGTATAAAGACTAATAGCGTGTATAATTAGTGTAGCTTCTCCCCGGAGCACATCCGTTACCTTATCCGACCTCATTCTCTATTCTCACACTGTTTACAATTCTTACTTATAAACATCTTTAGGGGTGAGGAAGTTTTATCTTGTTCTTGATTTCATGATACATTTACTCTGAAAATAAATTCTAATGAAGTGCTCAACAGAAAATCTGGTTGCATTTGGATTTTTTCCCCCTCAAAAACAAATTGTCATTCATTCTTATATATGACTTGAGATTTTCTCCGTATAGGTACTATAGAACTCGCCTGATGTAAAATCTCCAACAAACTTTCAAGTCCTCTAAGATCCGCCCTTATTCGTGCTATAGAACATCTCCAAGAAATTTTCAGTCCGCTAACCTCCGCACATTGTCGTCTGCAGAACAATATTAGAATAGAAATAACAACTAGCTAGCCGTGGTTTATTGTCTAGTAATTCCCCTTCGCGGCTCGGTTATAATTTTATTGGTTCATGCGACTAGGGGAATTACTGGACGATAAACCACGGGTAGCTAGTTGTTATTTCATTCATTTATTCACTCATTGTTTTCTATAAATTTTTCATTGGATGTACTTGAATCCATAGCATCAAACTATCAAAAAAAATTTTTTTTCTATCCTCTTTCGTTGCACACTGCCATCACATGTCACATCCATAAGGAATGGGTAATATTTTTAGTTGAGAAAAAAAAAAACTAAATACTTTGTTATTTCGGACAAGATTGGGTACGACAGAAAAAAAAATAGATTCTGAAATAATGATGAATGAATCTAGATAGTTCATGTATAATTACTCTATGCGTTTTAACAGCATGATAATGATGTACCGGTATACTGAAATTATTTCAAATGATAACCCGGGATTTCCTATGTCCCACATTTCAAAAATGTGCGAATTAAGATGAAGTTGGTGTATTACACAACGGAAGCCGCTACAATGCCATGTTTATCGTATCTGACAGTAATTGTTTATTCTTTCTCTGTTTTAGCACCAGAGGCTATAGAAGAAATGCAGCAGATGAGAGATGCATATCCTTTACGTCTTAATGATTCAATTACATGTAATCAAATCCCAGCCTGCTAGTCCCTGATTTCTTCTCATGTGATTCGACACAAATCTTATTATACCTGTATAATGATGTCAAACAGAAGAAAGGATCATACTTCGGTGACTTTCTTTACCAGCTCACATGATTATGCTGTACTTGATAATCTTCAGTAATAAAACTTATTTTTAGCTCACCTCACGAAGTGAGAGGGAGCTTTTGCTATCACCCTGTCGTCGGCGTCTGTGTCCGCGTCGGCGTCCGCACTAGTATGTTCCTTATTATAAGTGCTAGGAAATTCAAACTTGCACATATGATGCGTCTTTAAGAGTATATCACGAATCTACGTTCAAATGTAGGTCATGACCTATATTTTCCGCTTGACTGCACATGTTAGGAAGATTTGGGTATCAATGTTAAGAAGTTTTATTTCTCTATTTTAAGTGCTAGGAAGTTCAAACTTGCATAGATGATGCGTCTTTAACAGAAGATCATGAATCTATGTTCAAATGTAGGTCATGACCTATATTTTTTGATGGAGTGCACATGTTAGGAAGATTTTGATATCAATGTTAAGAAGTGTTATTTCTCTATTTTAAGTGCTAGGAAGGCCAAACTTGCACAGTTCATGCATCTTTATGAGTAGATCACAAATCTATGTTCAAATGTAGGTCATGATCTATATTTTCCGCTTGAGTGCATATGTTAGGGAGATTTGGGTATCAATAGAGTACACCCATTCATGCAAAATTTGGGTCAATAAATGAAATACTCTACTTTCCTTTTCTATTTTGTTTTGTGTGGTATCATATTTGTTGGTTCACACTAGGACAGGTTTTCAAATTCAAAACTGTGTAATCTTTGACTCCTTTCTGTTTCCTGTCATGATAGAATGCTGCCATGAGGTGAGCTTTGTAATCTTTGATTACACTATGTTTATTGTTAAACTAAGGTGGGCATCAGAGTCAGATAGTGGTGTAACGACATATCGTTTGTACTCGTATCGCGATACAGTAGCTTGACGATACGTATCACGATACATCTACCCATTCAAACGATTCACAACGATATCATATAGTATTTTTTTAACAAAATCAATCACAGTAGAACAATAGAGACAATTTTTTTCTGCATAATTTACTGATAGTGTTGGAAAATTTGTGTATGATAACACGAGAGTAACTTGAACGTCATTTGTGCATATACAAATTACAGATTAGTTCTCTGTTCTGATCTAGTCTTACATAAGACTCATTTTATCGTATGAAATTATAGTTCTTATGTCAAATGAAAATTTTCTTTTTTGGGCATTTCATACATGTAATGCATGCATATGCCTTTAACTGGGCCCAAATTGGTAATAAAGTATCTTGTATATTCTTGTATAATGCACATTGTATAAAGCCAATAGTATATTCCCATCATTATGTAACTTGTGAGAACCCTCTTTATGCTGTTAAGACTAAAATTGATTCAAATATGTTCAGTTTTTCTTTGGATTCAAGGAATATGTGAGTGTTAGTGTATCATGATACGTATTGTATCGTGAGCGTACATCCCTAGAATCAGACAAAGCCCCCGTATTGAACTTTACTACAAGTGCAGAATGTATCTTTGATTGGTTGTCCTATTTTTTTTTGTCTCTCAACTTCTTGATACAAGTTTACTAATTCTATTGTCGCAAATACTCGATGTTCTTCATCTATCATATACAAGTAAGGATATGTGTGTAAAGGGGGAAAGGGGTTGTGTAATTCCTTAAACATCTGCCCCAGAACCTTTGCGTGTATTGACAAATAGTACTAAGCGTCGTTTTCAAGAAAATCCAGTCATTTTATCCTTGACATTTGAACTTGGTTACTGGAGATGTTTGAGAGCGAGGCTAGAGAGGAGACCAATGAGAACACACTAGACGAGAAGGGCGTGGTCAGATTGATGACGAAGCTCAATAATAACATTGCTCCTGCTAGGATACGACAGAAACTCAAGGTCAGTATAATGTCATCGCCATGGTTGCATGATAATTTTATTCTAGATTTATAGAAAGTTTCTATTGCTCCAGAGAATAGCATATTCCTCAAAAATGAATTATTAATATTTGGCCGTATACAAGGAATATGTCTATAGATATGACAGTCAGTTCATTTATTTCTTTGTGATCTTTGGCACATCAAACATGATATAAAAATACAAATATTGATACGGACAGAGTTCAAGGTCATTTTGCCAAGGAAATGAGATCAGACGATGTCAGGGTGTATCACAGACTTAGTATCTGGATGTGACTGGTAGACAGAAACTCATTCTCTTACTGAGTGATCCTTCACCACTTGATAAATGAAAAAATCTCAATGCCCCGTCACATCATCTACAATAGGAAAAAGTCATAGCGTTACTATTAACAAGAGTTAGATGATGAAATCGATAGGCTTAGTGTCGTAATTGAAAATTAATGAACCGTTTATCAGTTCCAAGAAATATCACATGATTCTTTCAAACTGTGCTGTTGTCAGCTTTCTACTTTGGAATTATCTTCTGTTAATTATTCTCAAGTACACTTTCATGACAGGTACAGAAAAGGATTTTTTTCCAGAAACAAGATTGAATAACTTTGATTAATGCCTAGATGTTGTCAAGAAGAAAGAATATAAATCCTTAAAAAGATATTAAGGATGATTAAGAATATTCTTGAGTACGACTTTTCCGATTGACCGTCTTTTACCCACTTGGACATCACTGGATTTGACATGTTTCTGTTTGGCATTTGCGGCGGATGTTGCATGCTGCCAGAGGACGCTCACTCCTCCCGGGCACCTGATCCTGTCTCCATTTCGGAGGTTCGCGATTACTTTTTTAATGGTGACTTACACAATTATACCATATTCCCCAAGATCTATGACTCCGTAACTACGATTGGTACATCTTAGTACTATATTAAAAATTTAGCAATAGAATTGGCAAAAAATCACGCTAGTTTACAATTTTTCCTTTTGTCTATGCCTTGATTTTATTTTATTTATTTATTTTTTTTTTTTTGGCAATTAGAACTTTTTAATCTTGGTAATAATTTTTAATTTGTAATATGTAACTGAATTAAGATTTGTTTTCTCGATAATGGGTGTTTGATTTTGCCCTGTCTTGTCTTTTCCCCTTGTGAAGATTATATGATTGTAGATTGAATAAGACCAAGCTGTAATTTGCGGAAGTGGAGGCTCACAATTCGTTTTGTATGTCACATGTAACTGAAGGCAATTTATGTTTTAGGCAAAAACTATTTTATTATTAAGAAGGAAATAGAGGCTCAGTCTGACTTTTCTGTATTTACTGTCCAGACAAATTCTCGTTTAGAATTTATATTATTCATGAGCTCTATGGAAGCAACTCGACAGGATCTGCATTAGGTTGTATTTACTGGACAGAGCTCGTTAACATATAAAGGATTATGTCTTTTGTCTGCAGTCTGCATCACTCCATCATACTATGGTCTATATCTGAGCAAGTCTGGAGAAATCGTATTTGTCAGACGCCTTTTTTCACAAGATTATGCCATTATAAGGAATACTGAAAATGAGGGATTTGTGCCAGTTTTTAAAAGCATATTAGATCTTACACTCCTTCAGAAAAAAGAAAGATTATTACTGTTAGAAATGATTTGTATAGTGACATTGAAAGAATACAAAAAATATCAAATGAATATCATTTAATTGTGTTTCGTAATTACGTTTACGTCTACAGTGTATAATGATTTCTCCAACACCACGTCTAAGATTAAATTTTGATTTCTTCGATGGTCACTGGGGGGTTATACCTAATGAACACCTACCAGACTGAATTATTTGCTTCAATAAGGACAGAAGTGCTCTCAGGATACATACCCCCCCCCCCCCCCTAAAAAAAGAAAAGAGAAAAAAAACCCAAGTATTTATATCCAATCTTGGATTCAACTTTATGTATTTGTATGTCTGATGCCATATTATTTTAAATTCTCACTCTATCTATTTTACAGGAGATAGAGTTGAATCGGAGTGAATCACCGGGGACGTCGAGGGGTCGACTGAGTAGCGACGAATTTATATCACTTTTTAAGGAAATCTCAACTCGTCCTGAGATTTACTTTCTTTTAGTACGGTAAGAACTTTTCTCATTACTGATGACAGTATAAACTTGTATATAATACCACCCGAACGTAAGAGTCATTTTACTTATATTAGGATATTGAATAGTTTCCGACCCAAATTTAGCACTATAGTAATACTTACTGAGTACGGTCGGGAAATATTTTTCTGTACAAGATTTACTTGCGTGTTGATGAAAGTATGTACTATAATTAAGAGAAGTGTTAAGGTTAGCATGTAAAATATGTAAAACTAAGGTAACTACCTCCCCTAAATACAATAAGATACTTCGTACCGGAGTGCGCACCCTACCATCTTGGAGTTGATTAGGTAACATAAGTTTTGATCTTGTATGATCCCATGTAATATATTTTGCTGGCTGATTCCGGATTTGTTGGGTTGTACGGTCCATTATTGTTTATTGCTCATGTTACTGTCGTATAAGGAGTTATTAGTATTGAGAAGTCACGAAAAGAGAAATTGCCTCTCAGTAAAACCACAAGCTTTTCTTTTATTTACCTAATGACGGGAAATTAAATCGATTTGAAATGAAAATAGGATTGAATTGATCATATTTGACATAATATTGTGGGTTGGCATTTAGGAGCTGAATCTAGAATAATAACATCGCGGATAATGAAATGTCTGTTAAAGATTACGGTATGATATGAGACGTATCTTATATTTTTTAAATGTCATCATTAGTGTATAGACATAGGAAACCTGTCCACGCTGTCAGATATAGATGGCATTGAAGTCTAATCATGGAAACTAGAGAATAGCAGATATTTTTTTTATACATACGAGATCCACACCGTTATCATGTCAGAAGATAAGATTAGTCTAAAGTTAGCTGAATGTAAGAAATACCTGGAATATCGTCTAGTGCCACCCGTTCGTCTGTCCGTCCGATTTTTACAATTTAAAAAATTTAGACACGACACGGACTATGACGTTTTTTTTTTTCATATATAACATGTAACACGCAAGTGTATATATGTCGGCCAACCCGTGGTACTAGTGCGGTTCGAACCAGCAACCTTTCGGTTACTGGCACGACACCTTTACCACTCGACCATGGCGCCGGCACACTGTCTTTCTTGATTGAGCAAAAATTCCAAGTGTAGAGGACATAAAAAAAGACTCCCATGTCTCTGTATGTGGTCATGAAGTTTGAGTCTTAATTAACTTAATACTAGTTTATTTCAACTTTTAATTTTCGACTAAAACACTGACACACTTGAAAAGCAACACACATTTAATGTTCAGGGATTAAAAGATTTAACATATACGGAACAATTTCTTTTTTAGCTCACCTGAGCCATAGGCTCAAGTGAGCTATTGTCATAGTGTTGCGTCCGGCGTCCGGCGTCCGGCGTCGTCGTCGTCGTCGTCCGTCGTCGTCCGTCGTCGTCCGTCGTCGTCCGTCGTCGTAAACTTTTCACATTTTAAACTTCTTCTCCAGAACGGCTGAAGGGATTTTGATGAAACTTGGTAGGTATGAAGTACTCATGGTCCCCTACAAGTGTTGTTGTTTTTCGTCCGGATCTGTCAACAGGTGGCGCCACCACAGCCAAAAGTAGGTCACGGGGGGTACCCTCCTTTGACAAACTTCTTCTTCAGAACCGAAGCATGTATCGACAAACCGAAAGCATCAGGATGATCTAGAGAGATGTCTTAAGAAGTGTTGTTATTTTTGGTTCCACTTCGAAGTCAAATTTTTGACGCGTTTTTGACGTCTTTTCGGACTTTGTCAGAAATGCACATTTTTGCACTATTTCTTTAAATAACTCAATAAGTGTATGATTTTACACACTCATTTACTACATATTTATCATATTTAACTTACTTAATGCTTTGATATGTATTTTATGCTTAAATTTTATTTTTTTGATTTTTTATGAATTTTTTTCTTATGTAAAAAGGAAGGGGGGGGGGGGTTGATTTTCATACATTTTCTGCTTCTTTTCTATAACCACTCTTCAGATTGTCATGACAATTTGTAGGTATGAGGTACTCATGCATGGTACCCTACAAGTGAAAGAATTTTGTCAAGATATCCACTTTTGGATTTTTAAGGAATATTTTTTAAGATTGTACATAGGTATAATGTATGTTTTCCATGCCAAATGGACCCATGGGGAGTAGCTTCAAACCCCGGCGGGACCCCAACAATTTTTTTTTTTTCCTTTTTCAGTTTTTTTTCTCTTTTTATTTTTATATTTATCGCTAGAAATGAAACTGTGAAAGAATTTTGTCAAAATATCAACTTTTAGATTTTTAATGATTTTTTAAATAAGACAAGCTATAGCTAGTTTGGCTTTGTGTACTTATTTTCATACTTCGAATTAACTTGGCCACATACGCTATCAAATATACTCTGAATTTATTTTTAAGATGTTGACTTTTTGTGTCGCCTGCGAAGCACAGCGACACTTAGGGATCACTTTGTCCGTTGTTCGTCTGTCCGTCCATCCGTCCCTCCGTCTGTCCGTCTGTCTGTCACACTTGGGTGTCACACCCCATAACTTTTGATTGGTAAGTGATAGGGCTTTGATATTTCACATGTGTATTCCTTGTGACAAGACCTTTATACACAAATCATAATTTTTGACCTTGTGACCTTGACCTAGATATTTGACCTACTTTTCTAAAAATCTAATATTGGCTATATCTCTTGATTGATTAGTGATAGGACTTTGATATTTCACATGTGTATTCCTTGTGATTAGACCTTTCTACACATATAATGTTTGACCTTGTGACCTTGATCTAGATATTTGACCTACTTTTTAAAAAAAAACCAAGATTGGCTATATCTATTGATTGGCAAGTGATAGGGCTTTGATATTTCTCTTGTGTATTCCTTTTGACAATACCTTTCTACACATACCATAATTTTGACCTCATGACCTTGACCTAGATATTTGACCTACTTTTCAAAAAAATTAAGATTTGCTATATCTTTTGATTGGTAAGTGATAGAGCTTTGATATTTCATATGTGTATTCCTTCTTGTGACAAGGCCTTTCTACACATATCATAACTTTTGACCTCATGACCAAGACCTAAATATTTGACCTACTTTTCAAAAAATCTTAGATTGGCTATTTCTTTTGATTGCTGAGTGATAGGCTTTGATATTTCACATGTGCATTCCATGTGACAAGACCTTTCTTCACATACCATCATTTTTAGCTCACCTCGACGAAGTTGAGTGAGCTTATGCTATAACCCCACGCGTCCGCGTCCGTGTCCGCGTCGGCGTCCGGTTAAAAAGTTTGGGGTAGCTCAGTATCTGACAAAGTACTAATGCTACAGTAACCAAACTGGCACAAGTGATTCATCTTTGGATGCTGAGGTGAACCCATGCATCGTATGCAGCATCTGACCTACATTTTCCGCTTGAGTGACTTGGTTAAGAAGTTTGGGGTAGCTCAGTATCTGACAAAGTACTGATGCTACAGTAACCAAACTTGCACAAGTGATTCATTTTTGGATGCTGAGGTAAACCCATGCATCGGATGCAGCATCTGACCTACATTTTCTGCTTGAGTGACTTGGTTAAGAAGTTTGGGGTAGCTCAGTATCTGACAAAGTACTGATGCTACAGTAACCAAACTTGCACAAGTGATTCATCTTTGGATGCTGAGGTGAACCCATGCATCGGATGCAGCATCTGACCTACATTTTCCGCTTGAGTGATTTGGATAAGAAGTTTGGGGTAGCTCAGTATCTGACAAAGTACTGATGCTACAGTAACCAAACTTGCACAAGTGATTCATCTTTGGATGCCGAGATGGACCCATGCATCGGATGCAGCATCTGACCTACTTTTTCCGCTTGAGTGATTTCGCTTTTAAAAGCCAATATTGAGCAGAGTATAAGTGCTACATGTACCAAACTTGCATATTGGATGTATCTTTGATCAAACTTTCATAAAATGACCTTGACTACTTTTTCCGGTTGAGTGATTTTGCCTTTAAAAGCCAATATTGAGCAAAGTATAAGTGCTAGATGTTCCAAACTTGCATATTAGATGTATCTTTGATCAAACTTTCATAATATGACCTTTACCTACTTTTTCCACTTTAGTGATTTTGCCTTTAAAAGCCAATATTGAGCAAAGTATAAGTGATACATGTACCAAACTTGCATATTGGATGTATCTTTGATCAATCTTTCATAAAATGACCTTGGCCTACTTTTTCCGCTTGAGTGATTTTGCTCTATAAAGCCAATATTGAGCAAAGTATAACTGCTACATGAACCAAACTTGCATATTGGATGTATCTTTGATCAAACTTTCATAAAATGACCTTGACCTACTTTTTCTGCTTGAGTGGATTTGCCTTTAAAAGCATGTACTAAGAAATATGTTTGAATTGAATTTTGCTGTCACGAGGTGAGCTTCGTAATCTGTGATTACCTATGTTTTACCTCGTGCACTTGCCCTATATATTTGACCTACTTTTCAACAAATCTATGATTTGCTATTTCTTTTGAGTGGTAAGTGATAGGGCTTTGATATTTCACATTTGTATTCCTTATGAAAAGACCTTTCTAAACATTCCATAATTTTTAACCTAGTGACCTTGCCCTTGATATTTGACCTAATTTCAATAAAAAAAAATCCTCTACGCAGGCGACACAAGCATTCCTTGGATTGCTTTTTTTTTCATACATGCATATTTCAGAACAATTCCCCTATTTAATGATTATTTTATCTGTCTTATTTCTGTATCTATGGTAAACATAGTCGCCATTTATCTTGTGTTACAGATTTGATTGGTTCAATACCTCCTTGCCCCTTTAGTAGGGGTAACTACAGGAAATAAAAAGGTGCACACTAAAAATTTTGCCTGAAATGAAATGCCCGGAAGTCTGTAAAATTGGTCTTTTTTGATTGCGAATCTTTGGCACGCATAAAAATGTAAAGAAAAAGGGGGGGGGTCATGCATGTCCTTTTTTCGCAAATTTCACTTTTTTTACAGGAACTCTGCGTCCTCATCGAAAATGTTCCGAATTTTGCATATTTTCAAACCTATCTGTAGATTGCATAAAAGACAAGATCAAGTTCGAAGTTAAATTTATCATGACTATTGATTCAATATGCTAAAAATACATTTCCAAGCGCCGCATTTCAGCATATTTACCGAAAATAATTTGTCCAAGTGGCTTCACTGGGTCATGAGGTTTGATACACCGTACACTGCTGTTTGGAAATAAAATTGGCTCAATTTCTGCACAACTCACTTGAATTAATATTGTCCGCTAACAACTTGTCTGTGTTAATTGGATTAACACGATTTTGACTGTACGTTACATGTATTAAGATGAAATCAATACTATTCAAAAGCTCTCATTCATAGATTTCTGTATAATTTAATATGAATAAAGGCAAAACCGAAAAGTCTTTGTTTTTTATGCTTCCGGAATCAAAGATACGGGGGCATATAGTTTTTGGCCTGTCCGTCTGTCTGTTTGTCCGAAAAACTTTACATTGGGCATAACTTTTGAATGGAAGGTGATAGAGCTTTCATATTTCACATGTGTATTCCTTGTGACAATACCTTTCCATTGATACCAAAATTTTTGACCTCGTGACCTTGACCTTTGACCTACTTTTCAAAAACTTTAACATTGGGCATAACTTTTGAATGGTTAGTGATAGGGCTTTCATATTGTACATGTGTATTCTTTGTGACAAGATCTTTCCATTGATACCAACATTACTCTGACCCTGACCTCTCACATACTTAACAGAAAATGATGTTTATACCAACAAAGATGCCACCGTGGGGCATTCATGTTTCACAAACAGGCTTTATTATTTTCTGGCATACTAGCTATTAATAATGAAAGGTTTGGTGTTCAATTTTAAATAAACTTAATTTATGAAATCATTTCATTGTTTTATTCTGTTTCTGTTGCACATTAATGTGGAATTTTACAAAATGATTTTATTTTTGATGTTGCATAATCAAACTATACAAGCTGGGCATATGACTTTGGATCGCATAATCCATCTTTTCAAATCAGTAAAAAAGTTGTTGTTTTGAAATGTGACTATTTTCTCTTGTTTGTACTTTTAAAGGTTGTCTGGAAAAAAAACTTGTCTGCATCCGGCAAAAATCTTGTTAGGAAGGTTGTGGGCTAAAATCCTGGTACTGGCACTATCAGTATTCAATGTCAGTATGTCAATTAGAGCGTGCATGGGTATCAGGTGAGCGTTGTGCCCCCTGGGGCTCTTGTTTACTGTTTATTAAATCAACTACATTAATTAAACCTGTATATTCAGATTAAAATGCAGATATACGTGTTTGTTTTAGATACGCCAGTAATGCAGACTACCTCACCACCGATGACCTCCTTCTCTTCCTGGAAGCTGAACAAGGGGTAAGCATTGTTTGATTGTCTATGTCTCTGTGTGAACATGGGGTAAGCATTACCTGATTGTCTATGTGCATGTCTCTGTGTGAACAAGGGGTAAGCATTACCTGATTGTCGATGTGATTGTCTCTGTGTGAACAAGGGGTAAGCATTACCTGATTGTCTATGTGATTGTCTCTGTGTGAACAAGGGGTAAGCATTACCTGATTGTCTATGTGCATGTCTCTGTGTGAACAAGGGGTAAGCATTACCTGATTGTCTATGTGCACGTCTCTGTGTGAACAAGGGGTAAGCATGACCTAACTGTCTATGTGTTTGTCTCTGTGTGAATAAGGGGTAAGCATTACCTGGTTGTCTATGTGCATGTTTCTGTGTGAACAAGGGGTAAGCATTACCTGATTGTCTATGTGCACGTCTCTGTGTGAACAAGGGGTAAGCATTACCTGATTGTCTATATGTGCATGTCTCTGTGTGAACAAGGGGTAAGCATTACCTGATTGTCTATGTGTTTGTCTCTGTGTGAATAAGGGGTAAGCATTACCTGGTTGTCTATGTGTTTGTCTCTGTGTGAACAAGGGGTAAGCATTACCTGATTGTCTATGTGTTTGCTCTGTATGAACAAGGGGTAAGCATTACCTGGTTGTCTATGTGTTTGTCTCTGTGTGAACAAGGGGTAAGCATTACCTGGTTGTCTATATGTGTGTCTCTGTGTGAACAAGGGGTAAGCATTACCTGATTGTCTATATGTGTGTGTCTCTGTGTGAACAAGGGGTAAGCATTACCTGATTGTCTATGTGCATGTCTCTGTGTGAACAAGGGGTAAGCATTACCTGATTGTGTATGTCAATGTCTCTGTGTGAACAAGGGGTGAGCATTACCTGATTGTGTATGTCCATGTCTCTGTGTGAACAAGGGGAAAGCATTACCTGATTGTCTATGTCCTTGTCTCTGTGTGAACAAGGGGTAAGCATTACCTGATTGTCTATGTGTGTGTCTCTGTGTGAACAAGGGGAAAGCATTACCTGATTGTCTATGTCCATGTCTCTGTGTGAACAAGGGGTAAGCATTACCTGATTGTCTATATGTGTGTCTCTGTGTAAACAAGGGGTAAGCATTACCTGATTGTCTATGTGTTTTTCTCTGTGTGAACAAGGGGTAAGCATTACCTGATTGTCTATGTGTGTGTCTCTGTGTGAACAAGGGGTAAGCATTACCTGATTGTCTATGTGCATGTTTCTGTGTGAACAAGGGGTAAGCATTACCTGATTGTCTATATGTGCATGTCTCTGTGTGAACAAGGGGTAAGCATTACCTGATTGTCTATATGTGCATGTCTCTGTGTGAACAAGGGGTAAGCATTACCTGATTGTCTATATGTGCATGTCTCTGTGTGAACAAGGGGTAAGCATTACCTGATTGTCTATATGTGCATGTCTCTGTGTGAACAAGGGGTAAGCATTACCTGATTGTCTATGTGCATGTTTCTGTGTGAACAAGGGGTAAGCATTACCTGATTGTCTATATGTGCATGTCTCTGTGTGAACAAGGGGTAAGCATTACCTGATTGTCTATATGTGCATGTCTCTGTGTGAACAAGGGGTAAGCATTACCTGATTGTCTATGTGCATGTTTCTGTGTGAACAAGGGGTAAGCATTACCTGATTGTCTATGTGTTTGTCTCTGTGTGAACAAGGGGTAAGCATTACCTGATTGTCTATGTGTGTGTCTCTGTGTGAACAAGGGGTAAGCATTACCTGATTGTCTATGTGTGTGTCTCTGTGTAAACAAGGGGTAAGCATTACCTGATTGTCTTTGTATGTATGAAATTTTTGACAGTGAGCATCATCTAGCAAAAGTTTTAGTGATTGATGTGATTATTCCCGTCAAGGCAGTCTTAGTTCGGTCCAACTACCGTGTAAAATGTTGAAGAAAATGCCGGTACATATGCAGAATGATAATGTTCTATAAAGTAATTTTTGTTGCGTTGTTTACGTGAGACAGCGAGCTGAATACATAGCTAGCTTACCGTCATTTCCGTAAAGCTTCAATCATCCTGAGGTCTGACGGAGCTTGGTCTGTCATGAATAGGAACCTACCTACACGTAAACATCCCGACTGTATAGTAGGTTAATGTTTCTTGCTTTCTGCTATTAGATTTATATTGGATCGAAATCCACAAAAATGGTAGCCCCTCTCTGTGAGAGATTACAGCATGGACAATGGTACAGTGATTAGGTTTCATTGATTGCTAACCACTGAGGGATTCCCGCGCTCCCAGACCATTTTCGGTTCGCGCCATTTCTCTGTTTGTCATCAAGTCGACCATAATTAACTCGATTACACAGGACAACTGCCATTTACCGCGATACTCCAGGAATCAGTTAACTTACGGATCTTTTACAAGCCTTTCAAGGCACTGTAGAAAGAAACGACATTTTCTGTTGTTTCGACAGAATTGTGTCACATTAGGAAGCTGTTACGGGCTTCTTTAGGGAGATGGCATAAAGTACTACTGACATAGATACACTTTTAGACGTATTCTGAGATGAAAGCCACCCACTCATTCTGAGATGATAGATGGTTCGTGTTATAGTCATATACGAAGAAAAAAAAGCCTTACGCATATACATGTGTATTGATTAGGGATCGGAGAGAGCATAATTACTTAAGGTGCTCAGAGAATTTTATCAAACAGTAAATATTAGGGTTTTATTTGAAGGGAATAAAAATTCCTTAAATTATCGAGAATAGAATATAATTTTCCATCATTCAATGTCATTAATTTTGAGATTGGTTTTTGGATGAAAAAAATGTCAACTTCAGGGATCAAAGTTCAGGGTCACAATAAAGAAAAAAAAAACCCAGACAACTTGACGAGCAATATCAGAGAATATCTCAGTGGTCTCAGATTAGGAACGAAAAATCGAGTCGACCTATCCGTGCGTATTTTCCCTCTTCAAAATTGAGGGATATAAAAACTCTGCATTAGCAATATGAACACTGGTTATCAATCGTAAGAAGGAAAGAAGATCCCATGAAATACAACTTCGATCAATCTTGATTATGTCTAATTGTTCAGTTAGTAATTTAAGCAAAAAAAAAAAAAAAAAAGAAAGAAAAAAAAAGACAATTTATATTATTAGAAAGAACCGTTGACCAAGTTATTTCTTTCTTTTAGATGCAGAGAGTAACAAAAGACAGATGTATAGAAATTATCAACAAGTACGAGCCTTCAAAGGAAGGATGTAAAAGGGGCCAGATAGGTGTTGATGGTAAGATGGGAGGGATGGTTGTGGATTGTAAATAAAATGTTTTACATAAAATTGACAAAGTGTGGATTAAAAGAGATAAATAGTATTTTAAAAATACGTTCATGCAGTTGTTGATTGCAATTAATCCTAGGTGCTAAAAAGATGTGGATTGTAAGGTGTATTAAAAAGGATTATTCTACACAATAGTGAGGAAATTAGACTGAAATATGTTTTTTAAGAAAATAAACATAGATAGGCAATTTTTAAAAATAAACAAACTAAATTAGAGGCATACAGTTGAAAGTACCAAGCAGGGACTGTTTTCACAATGTCTTTTTCAAGATCTGAACAAGTCAACTAGCGTACATCTTTAACCAAAGTTCATGAATTTGTATTATGAATTATTGGCACTGAAAGGGGAAGGGAAATAATAATAATGAACTTCCGATGCTTCCATTTGGCTTATCTGCTGTAAATGTTACTCTGAATGGTGCCCACAGGTCCATGACATTGGATCACTATACCTTGTTTTAATCATATAGCATCATTACTGAAGTGAATCCTGGGTCCTCTATAGTTGTTGACCTAGTTCTCTATACAATACCTATTTGAACCGTGAATGAAGTCATTATAACAAATTTTCAACCTGTGACAGCCCGCGGTTCCTAACTTAGCTCTTATAATTACAAATGTGGGGGGAATCAGTCTAACTTGAAATGTAATTGCTACCGTATGAGGGAGTAATGGATTTTTCTTGTATCATGCAGACATGTTTTATAAAATCTTTCATTATGGCGCCTTGAACTCTTTTGTTTTCATGGGAGAAATTGAAATGAGAAAATTAGTCAATAACATTAAGATGAAAGAGACTGATTGATTTTATTTAAGATAGAGAAGAAGTGTACGTCAAAGAAAACAATTAAACTGTTGACATCAGGAACATTTTGTCGTTGATATTGTTTTTTATGCCCCCGGAATTAAAGATTCGGGGGCAAATAGTTTTTGGCCAGTCCGTCTGTTTGATTGACTGTCTGTTAGTCCATGGCAAAAACTTTAACATTGTGCATAAGTGATAGGGCTTTCATATTTCACATGTGTATTCCATGTGACAAGACCTTTCCATTGATACCAAAATTTTTTACCTTGTGACCTTGACCTTTGACCTACTTTTCAAAAACTTTAACATTGGGCTTAACTTTCGAATGGTAAGTGATAGAGCTTTCATATTTCACTTGTGTATTCCTTGTGTCAAGACCTTTCCATTGATACCAAACTTTTTGACCTTGTGACCTTGACTTTGACCTGTGAACAACTTTTCAAAAACTTTAACACTGGGCATAACTTTTTAATGGTAAGTGATAGGGCTTTAACATTTCTCATGTGTATTCCTTGTGACAAGACCTTTCCATTGATACCAGACTTTTTGAGCTTGTGACCTTGACTTTGACCTACTTTTCAAAACCTTTAACATTTGTGCATAATTTTTGAATGCTAAGCGATAGGGCTTGGATATTTCACATGATTTTTCCATTGATACCAACTTTTTTTAACCTTGTGACCTTGACCTCTCACCTTCTAAACAGAAATTTTTTGTTTGAATGCAGTCATTCAAAAACATATAGAACTTTGGTTAAATGGACTTTATACAAACAAAAATGCCACTGAGGGCATTCATGTTTCACAAACACAGGTTTTATTTCTTTTGTTGCTTGGAAAAAAAACCATTTACTAGATAAGCAGCCTCTTTGAAGAGCAAAATCTAACAAAAAAAAAAGTCAAGGTTATGATGTGATTTAAAAAAAATATGACTTTCAGAGCTTGATTTAGTTAGTTATTTTTTGCCTTACAATTAAAGCAATAACTTGATAATCTTGTATGATTTAAGCACTGAACCTCCTAAATCAACTATCAAATGGAAGATAATCCTGCTTCTTCAAAGAATTTCTATTCATCAATTTCAGGTTTTACCCAATATTTATTGTCAGAGGAATGTGATATATTTGATCCAGAGCACCAGTCAGTCATTCAAGACATGTCCCAACCACTTAGTCATTACTACATAGCCAGCTCACATAATACGTAAGTAATGGTACATAGCCAGCTCACATAATACGTAAGTAATGGTGCATAGCCAGCTCACAGAATACGTAAGTAATGGTACATAGCCGGCTCACATAATATCTAAGTAATGGTACATAGCCAGCTTGCATAATACGTAAGTAAAGGTACATGGCCAGCTCACATAATACATAAGTAATGGTACATAGCCAGCTCACAGAATACGTAAGTAATGGTACATGTACATAGCCAGCTCACAGAATACGTAAGTAATGGTACATAGCCAGCTCACAGAATATGTAAGTAATGGTACATAGCCAGCTCACATAATACGTAAGTAATGGTACATAGCCAGCTCACATAATACGTAAGTAATGGTACAAAGCCAGCTCACATTATACATAAGTAATGGTACATAGCCAGCTCGCATAATACGTAAGTAAAGGTACATAGCCAGCTCACATTATACATAAGTAATGGTACATAGCCAGCTCACGTAATACGCAATCAATACATGTTGTACATAGTCAGCTTACTTACGTAGTGGTATATAGCCACTTCACATGATACATAAGTAATATTAGTAGTACATGTATATTGCCTTGATGTATGTTGACTTTTTTTTTAATATATATATATATCCATAAGGAGTTTACCAACTTCATATTATTAGTTATACAGTGTTTTACAGGGGGGATACAGAAATATATTGGGTCGATGAAAAAAGTTGTATTGGGCGAGGCGAAGCCGAGCCCAATACAACTTTTTTCATCGACCAAATATATATTTGTATCTCCCCTGTAAAACACTGTATAACGAATTTATCCCGCTGATGGCTTTTGGTTTGTGTATGTTACGTCAACATATTTTAAAGCATTTTGGTGACATCAAAAGCATAAAGCGTCTTAGTAGAAGCAGGATATTAAAATAATATCCTGATAGTAAAATAATACAACATAATATTTGGTTCTTCTCGACCAATCAGATTGCAAGAAATTTGCCAGAGGCGGGATAAATATTTATCACATGATTCACCCGTTATGCAGTTTCATAAAGCCATTTCATAAATATATGATATGATAACACAATACATATCGCTCTGCTTGAATGCGAATGGTCAAGTTTGAACCTAATCACATAAGCTTTGACATGTGAGATCTTTCAAATACTGATCAATTGTTAAATTCAGACGCGTATTCAATATCAATGATTAAAATTGTTGTAGAGTTAATTATTGCATTAAAATACTAACAAATTTGAAATATTTTTTCTCTTAGGCACATAATATATCTATATGATGGGGAACTACTTCTCAAGGCGTAGCAAGACGACCTGGAGGTCACGGCGTGGTTCGCCTCTAATTCTCAGAAACGTTGATTTCATGTTAGATATACACATATTCAGGCAATATCATGTGATAAAAGGAATTTCAAAAGAATTTTCATTTCATACGATGTATTATGAAACTCGTTGTGCGCTTTATATCCCCTCGCCAAGGCTCGGGTATATAAAACCCACAACTCGTTTCATAATACATTGTATGAAATGAAAATTCATTTGAGATCCTATATATATTATATATGTTATATTGTATATTGTAGTTACCTTATGAAGGACCAGTTACAAGGACCTTCCAGTGTAGAAGCCTACATCCGAGCACTCAATAAAGGATGTCGATGTGTAGAGTGTAAGTATTGGTACCTATATCTGATTCAACTGAAGCTGTTCCCATGGCCCACCTGTGGCATCCTGTAAAAATTACAAATTCTGTGGGAGTGCAGTGGAATCACAAGCAGTGCCTTGGAAATAACCTTTGACCTTCTTTTGGAAAACTTTGTAACATTAACCCTTGCCCAAGGAGTGTGACCTATTGAACAGAAAATGTTGGTAATACTCACAAAGATGCCACAGGGGCATTCATGTATCACAAACACAGGTTTTATTTTTCCTGCAGTCCCATGAAGAGTAAAATTACAATGCCATGAGGAGCGCTTTCTCATGGTGGCAAACTTACATGTATGTTGAACATACAGTTACATATAACTCTGAATGTAAGGGAAATTACAATGCCTAAGTGCCAAAAATATGTCTCGATTTATTTAGAATGGCACTATTATGTATAAATCTGATACATTTGCATTCAGTTTTACTGACAACAGTAAAAATGGTAGATTTGTCAGTAAAAAATTGTAGTCATAATATGTACGACTTAAGGAGGTCATGCTTTGATATTTTCTAGTCTGAGTTAGTCCATAAAGTGATATTTCAGGGAAAATATTTTTCCATTTACAGTGGATTGCTGGGATGGCCCTAATGATGATCCAATCATCTACCATGGTCATACCTTCACATCCAAAATACAGTTCAAAGCAGTCATAGAAACCATCAACCAATATGCATTTGCCAAATCTCAGTAAGTTGATATTCTATCCAGAGAATGGAACTTAAGGTGTAATGCAGGGAGGCGTCCTACAGAAAAGATGGAGAAACAGCAAGATGTGTTTTCTCATATAAGTGATACTATAACTACATGTATACACTTTTTTCCAAAATTGTTTTTCATAAATCAGAATGACTAGAATTTTTCTTGTAAAGAGCTGATTGGAGGGGTTAGGGTACTTATCCCTTCTTCCAGATTTTGACTGTGTGATTAAAAATATTAGGATTTTAGCAGTCATCAAATTATGCTTACTTTTCTTGAAAATTTTCAAAACCGTTTGTAAACGAGATACAGTGTAGTTTGATTATTACATGTATCATCAAATTGTCTGACTATATTTTTCAGATATCCTGTGATACTGTCCATAGAAAACCATTGTAGTGTCAAACAACAGAACGCCATGGCTGAATACATGGCATCTATATTTGGAGATAAACTGTACAAACAATCAATCAATGAAAATGAACCACACTTGCCTTCACCTGATTGTCTCAAAGAAAAAATACTTATAAAGGTAAGTTATTTCGCTGTACAAACAACTTTTCTATTATTGATATTTTTCTGCCTTTTTAAAGCAGGATTGGAGGTAAAAGATACATTTATATTTCGTTGTCACGTTCTTTATGACATGTAAAGTCTGCCAGTAACATAAACAACAGAAGGAAGAAATAAAGGCCATATATGCTTTTACGTAGAAGGTAGATTGCATCCTAGCAATAAAATTTTAACTTGTTTCTGAATCCACTTTGATTGAAGTACATTTGTATTACAAATGATTCCATATGTTATTTTAACAGGGAAAGAAACTGCCACTAGATATCATCTCGGAGGATGGTTATGTTACAGATGAGGATGAAGGGGCGGAGTCAGAAAAAAAGAAAAATAATAAATCTAAGGTACGATACTCTGATACACCTGTAGGGTACAATTATAAACATTATTTTTGATGATAAGGCGACAGAAATTTAATTTTTAGTTTTACGGATTTTATTTTTTCAAAATAGGGTAGGAGGAGGGAATAAAAATAAAATAAAAATCAGTAAAATATAACATTTCATGTTTTGTGCCACAATCACAATCTTTTTATTCAGCTTGTTTATCATGTTTTCAAAGCTGCATTCTCTAAAACACTTGCATGATAAAGATTAAGTGAGAATGAAAAGTAATAACTAGTAATTCGGATGAGCGGAAGAAAAAAATGTACAATCAGTTCATTTTATTTTTTTCCAATTGTAGTAAAATTAGAGTCGGCAGGTCCGTAAAACTAAGAATTAAATTTCTGTCGCCTAAAAAGAAAATAACAAAATTTACCAGTATGAACAGTATATTGTATGACATGTTTTAAGCTTGTTTGTATTTATTTCCCAAGTACATATTTAGGGAAAATATAAAGAAATTTACATGTGATTTACTTAAGTGGAAAAATGTACAAGATGCATTTACTTTACAGTAGAAAATATTCATCTACAATGTAAAAGCCAAGAAGGCATTGAACCGCAAAAAACAGATTCCATTTTAGATAATGGAATAAAAAAAAACCCAGAATAATGTATTTACAATGTTATACATGTACTTTAGTAATTCATAACATTATGTATTCCAGGATGCATCCACCAAGAAACACAAGCTTGCCAAAAGGTTGTCAGATTTAGTTAATTATTGTGTGTCGACCAGATTTCATGATTTTCAATCATCTCAGCAAAAACGTAAGTGAAATATAGAAACAAACTTCTATATTGTAAACTTCCTAATACCTAATGATCCATTGGGGAACATTTTTACAGTGTGCTACCCACATGTATTCTATGCTTATGTCAATGAAGCAGAAATTCTTTGTAATATTTAAGTGTTATCATTAATATTGATATGTTATTGTTTGTCACAAAGATATAAATGATTGTTGACAGAGAAATACTGGGAGATGTGTTCATACAGTGAGTCCACAGCTCTCAAGCTGGCTATGGGATGTCCAGAGGAGTTCGTCAACCATAACAAACGATTCCTGTCCAGGATTTATCCTAACGGCATGAGAGTGGACTCAAGTAACTACAACCCTCAAGACTTCTGGAACTGTGGATGTCAGATGGGTAAGATTTATATACAGGCTCCTCAGCAGTCAGAATATTTTAGGTTTGGCTGTACAGTATTAACAAGGTGCTATTCATTATACCTAAGTCTGTCTATAAAGAAAATGTTGACAAAAATTTGTGATAAAATGGTCAAAATATACTAGGACAAATTACAGTGTGTTAAAGTAGGAACTATTCCTCAAACTGTTGGCTGCCTTTCAGTTGCCTTGAACTACCAGACTCACGGTTTGATGATGGACCTTTACAATGGTTTCTTCACAAAGAATGGAGGCTGTGGTTATGTTTTAAAGCCAAACATAATGAGGGAGGAGATAGCTTACTTCAGTGCCAATACCAAAGATGTCATACCCGGAGTGTCTCCACAAATACTTCATATTAAGGTATAGCTGGTGTACATGTTGTAAGAACTCCCTAAGTTTAACGCTACTTTAAAACAACATCAGTAAGTATAAACCTTCGTTTACTAAAGTACATACATGTATGTACATGTATTTTTTAATACAAAAGTAGATGTTAAGTGAAGAGACTGAAGAATAACACATTGTTTTTCAGATCATAAGTGGTCAACATTTTCCAAAGCCAAAAGGATCTGGTTCCCGTGGTGACGTCACTGACCCATACGTAACCATAGAGATATTTGGTATACCTGCTGACTGTGCTGAGGAGCGCACGAAGACCGTCCCACATAATGGTAAATATACTGTATTGTAGATCGTTAATTGAAAAGATCTAACAACTAAGTTTTTATATCACGACAGAGACATTTCATAGCGTACTTTAATCTTATTTTCTGTTTTCCTTTAGGATATAGTCCAATCTTTGACGAGAGCTTTGAGTTCCAGATTAACCTTCCAGACTTAGCATTGGTTAGGTTTTCTGTATTGGACGATGATTATATTGGAGATGAATTTATTGGACAGTACACAATTCCCTTTGAGTGTATGCAAACAGGTGAGCTTCAAGTACTTTATACTAATGATACATGTACATTTAACTTCATACAGTGATCGTATAATCAATCTTGGTTAAAACACATCCTCTTAAACATGAAGATGTTCAAGCAAGATAAAGTTGTCCAGTCATTTGAATTGCCAATTCTTCTTTTTTGATGGTTTGATGATGTGATACCATGGTGATATGCAAGGTTCAATAGAGAAATGCATTTTGATTTCACAAGTCTTGTTGAAATACATTTACAAATGAATAAATGGATCTAAAACATTTAGGGGTTACCATGCGTGTTTTTTACAAAAACTGACAGGGTATCGGCGAATTCCCTGTCAGAAATTGAGTTTTACTGCGAGGCATCAGCCAAGCGGTAAAATGGGTATTTCTGACAGGGGATTCGCCAATACCCTGTCAGTTTTTGTAAAACATCAGTATGGTAACCCTATTCTAATGCATTGGTCAGTAAGAAGCTAAAAAATGTCTGCTTTTAACGACGTCGCCATAGCAACGCATGACGTCATAGCAAAAACTGCAGTGAAACGTGAATCTCCTTGTAATTTTTTAATCGCTTAGCCAATCAGAATGCACGTTACAAACGGAGTGCATTAGAATTTAGATTTTATGGTTTCTGATGAAACATACCATTCATTACCATGCTGTTTAATAAAATCTACATGTACATGCTCTTTACATGTTACATTTTGTTCACAGGCTACAGGCACATACGATTGTTGTCCAATACAGGCGACACTATGGAAAACTGTACTCTTTTTGTACATATAGCCATCACAAATAAACGGGGAGGAGGGGTAAGAATTTTCCTTGCTTTAATTATTGCAAATTTTATGTGTTTTCTTTGAAACTTAAGTGCAAGATGGAATTTGTCCTGAAGTTTAAGAGAAAATATTGGTATATTTAGATCAGTTAAGCTCATTATGAAAATTAAGTGTTATTTTGCAGAAAGCTCATAAACGAGGAATGTCAGTGAAGAAGGCAAAAGGAAAGAAGGACTACACAAGTATGAAAGCAGTAGGTGTTAAAAGCATCGACGAAACTTTTAAAGTGAGTATTCAAGTGTACATGTCTTTTCACATTAGAAGGCCGTTTTAAATACAAGTCAATTTATTTGCTTTACTCAATCAAGGTTTATGAAGTTTCTAACAATTTTTCATGTATATTCTTATTTGTAGGTAGCAATACAGCCTTTACGAGATGGCACAGACATCAGGGATAACGTTCAGGTAGCGCTAGCTGAGTTTAAGGAAACCTGTGGTTTATCCCCTATAGCAAACATCAAGCAGTGCATCCGGTTGCTGGCAACACGGGTGTCAAACTCCACCGAGCAAGCATCACTTATACTTTATACTAGTGGAGAGGTACACATCACTAAGACATTTATACATATTGTTTGTATTAAGTAAAAAAATAAGAACATACTGATTTTTTTTTTCCTGGAATCTTGTCAAAATGGGCTTTTGACATTTTCAAGAAAAAGACTAAAGTTAGATCATTTTGCTCGAAGTACTGAATCTTATCTAAGGAATAGGTATAAAACATAAGACTGAAACAATGATAAAGGAAATGACATACAAGTATTACAGTATAAATTATATTAAGTATAATTGACAATAAATATGACAAAGGATTGACAATAAATATAATATACATACTGTATATGATAAATTCCTTGTTTTCTGTTTCAGTATCCCACTTTGGAGGCTCAGGGTACATTACCAGAAATACTCAAAAAAGCAATCCTATCTTTTGATGAGGTAATACAGCCATAGATATATTCCCATATACATGTATCGTCTTTATAGCCTCATTATATTCTTGATGTAATAAATAAGTTAAAGATCTCATTACCTTTAAAAATTCTGTGTCATAAGAGCTTCTAGCGTAGCAAGTTACCAGTAAATCCACATCAAAATTTATTTTTTGATTTGCTCAATGTTAGAATATAATACAAAGTTTTCATTTTCAGTTGGTTGGTCATATCAGAGAATTGATAGATAATGCTGATAGTGTATACGAGAGGGTAAGATACTCTGTAGATTTATTTTCAACGTTATAAGAAAAATATGATTCAAATATGGACCAAATAATATCTCAATAACCCTTAGAACATTTCAAAATCTTGCACAAAGTTCTATTCATAGGGAAAGGTACCTATCATTAAAGGTCAAAGGTCAAGATAACTATTACATGTACTTTATGTCTTTTTTCAATAGTCAGACTTCTAAATACATGTATGATTCAGTGTTTGATTAATGATACTGTATTTGATTTATGGTACACAGTGTGTTTAATTATTCTGTAAGGTGACAGAATTTTAACCCTTAGTTTTACGGATCCGCCGACCCTAAATTTTACCACGATTTGGAAAAAAATAAATTGAACTGATTGTACATTTTTTTTCTTTCGCTCATCCAAATTATAGGTTTTACTTTTCATTCTCACTTAATCTTTATCATACAAGTCTTTAAGGTATCCGTTGTACAATAGAGTCATTTTACATAGCGTTTTAATCATCTCCATTGTAAGCTATGGTAAATTTTATGCCTGGTAAGGTGCTATAAACTATATATATTCTGAAAGGTAATGATGCCCTGAGTACAGATACATGTATATGACTCCCAGGTCTTAAAAATCAAAGGGGAAAAACTCTTGTTCAACTGTGTTATTTTGCATATATTATATACAGAAAATAAAAAATTTAAATGCTTAATCATTTATTCCCCTTGGTTTTTCTGGCCCCAAAATTATTATTTCTGAACAGTAGGTATTATAACCTTTCAGAAAATATATAGTTTATAGTACCTTACCAGGCATCGAAATATGCCCAATTGTACATCGGATACCTTAAGAGAATGTGACTTTGAAAACATAATAAAGAAGCTGAATTAAGATTGTGATTGTGGCACAAAACATGAAATGTTGAAGTTTACTGATTTTTATTTCCTCCTCCTTCCCTATTTTGAAAAAATAAAATCCGTAAAATTAAAAATCAAACTTCTGTCGCCAAATTACATTTATCATACACAATATGTTTTATAATAGATTTATTTTCATAAATGCTGTGTTTTAGTTATTACATGCTCAGAGAGCAGGGATGGAGTGGCATGAAGACTTGGACAATGTTTGTCAACAATCCGGACTTAAAGGCAAAAAACTCTCCAAGGTATTGTGTATACATCTTTGTTATAACAGATTCTTAAGAAGAGAATAGTAAATTAAATGGCCAGATATTCTTACAAATATAGCATTATTTTCTTTTGTACAGTCCTGTATTTTGTCAGATTTTAGCTAAAATGATGAATTACTCATTCTATTTCAGGCAACAGAAAATTTTTCGTGGAACATAAGAGTGCTGAAAGGACAAGCTGATTTGGTTTTACAAGCCAAGAAAGAAAGTCAAGAATATCTAACTCAAGTAAGGTTAACATTGTACATGATATACCTTATACATGTATATTCAATACTAGAATGATTCCTCACCCACATAAATGTCATGTAGTTTTTTGAGCGAATAGCTCTAAGTGATTGCCTGATTTGTTTCACGCATGAGGCCCCAATGCCGTACATGTATAATTTGAAACACGAACCAATCAAATCACAGGGTTTTCAGCATCGTGACGTATGAATATTCTAATCTTCTTCTGCCGGATAAAGTGAAGGGCTGATGCTGCTTTTGTGTATAAACGATGTAACTCTGTTTACTTTAGAATCAAGCTGTTTTGCTACGTAGTAGTGCATGTTTATGTAATGAGATGAACACTAACTGCTTTAAACACGATAAATAGAACATGTTACAATGTACATCCGTGGATACGCGTTTATTTCATTGTCGGGGAAGGGTCATTGAAAGCATAACTGGTCGTTGACGAGGAAGGTAAAATTATGTATACACTGTACGACCTACCTTATTCTGATCGGGGGTATGTTTCATAACTTATTTTAAGTAGCTGTACTGATCCAATTCCCTGTCCTTTTTCTGTAGGACGGAAAAGTGAACATGGGTGTATGTATATGTACGTCCCTAGTGTGAAGTAAGAGAGCCCGAGAGAGGGGTATACAACTACATGTATATGCATCAATCTATTTTTACGGGAGATGTTTTATTGTTGTCCAAGTTTTAGAAAATCCGACGTTAAATTTTTTAAAGAAAAATTGTTCATTATTACGTACATCGCACACCATATCGTTTTCAAGAAACTTTGCAGAAAAAAGCCGTGGAAGAAAATCAATATATACATGCACGTATAATCGAAAACTTATCAACTCGCACCGCGCTCGCCACTTTGAAAAATAAAACTGTTCTTACAGAATACTGAATTTAGCACTATTCATTCTTTATTTGTTTTTTTTTTCAGCTTGTTATACCCTTAGTGTAATAACACTTAGGAACCAGAAACTATACTTACCTTCCCTACGCCCTAAGTCAACCCACTAGGTCGGCCACTTGTATTAACGCTTTTGAACATGCTAGTTCAAGGACGGTCATCTTTTAATTCTAATGACATCATTATGCATAAACTTGTCTACAAAGTAAAGTTTGATGACATACAGCATAAATGATGCATATTCTGATATTTAGCTATTTGCTCTCAGTACCTTCAGTGCTTTGATTTCTATATTGGTATGTACATGTAAGTTTGTGAGTAAACATGGCAAAAAAAGTTTGTGAACAGACACTATTTTTGATCTACATTATTCTGTTTTCAGAAATAGACTCTATTTTTATCTTACATTATTCTGTTTTCAGAAATAGACTCTATTTTTATCTTACATTATTCTGTTTTCAGAAATAGACACTTTTTTAATCTTACATTATTCTGTTTTCAGAAATAGACACTTTTTTAATCTTACATTATTCTGCTTTCAGAAATAGACACTATTTTTATCTTACATTATTCTGTTTTCAGATCATAGAATCTGCTCGCTCCATGGGACTGTATAAAGATACAGAAGACACTGGATCTGATGTTATATTTAACGACAAAGAAGACTCATAGCATTGGTTATATGTCTGTATCACATTCACAAGGTCTGTTGCTTTCTCTCTTAACCTGTTAAGGATAACGTTGTGGATGACTTACTATAATTTTCAATACGTAGATCTAGCAAATTTCAAGATGCCTGTTTATTTATGACTCACCTGCTACATTATTATCACAATCTGTTTTCTGTAGATGTGGCCAGTTGTATATCAGAGCAATTTCTAACTACACAGATTACACAGACATGGATGCAGAGTCCAGTTCCTTTTTGTTGATTTCACCTTTATTTCAAACCACAAGGACTTTTATCTGAAGAAGCCTGTGTTCACATATTACTACAATATGTGAATCTGAAGAAGCCTGTGTTCACATATTACTACAATATGTGAATCTGAAGAAGCCTGTGTTCACATATTACTAAAATATGTGAATCTGAAGAAGCCTGTGTTCACATATTACAAAAATATGTGAATCTGAAGAAGCCTGTGTTCACATATTACAAAAATATGTGAATTTGAAGAAGCCTGTGTTCACATATTACTAAAATATGTGAATCTGAAGAAGCCTGTGTTCACATATTACAAAAATATGTGAATCTGAAGAAGCCTGTGTTCACATATTACAAAAATATGTGAATTTGAAGAAGCCTGTGTTCACATATTACAAAAATATGTGAATCTGAAGAAGCCTGTGTTCACATATTACTACAATATGTGAATATGTTCACTTATTATTAAAATACATGAGATTATACTAATGCAAACTAGGATGCCCTAAATTGTTGTGTTCTTATTGATACACGTGTATGTGTATTGATTTTACCGTCACACATTACTTGTTAATGACCTTGACATGTGTATGTTATGTTGTTGAAGGATGAGTGTGTTACACATACTGTATATAAACTGTACTTAACCAAAATACACAGGAGTTGTACATATGTGTATTGGTCGTTGCCAATCATTGTTTTATTTTCTCTGTTGCCATGATTTTGTATGCATTTTACTTCCTAATTATAAAAACCTAAAAATGCTCTCATTCTGTGATCTTAGATAGAACCTACTTCAAACCTTTAAAAGATTTACCTTAAATTCTGTATACACCTTTGAACCTATTATTAGACTGCTGCCTGTAGAAATAAAGTTATTTTAGATACTGATGTCAGTGATTGTTCAGATACATCTGTATGTGTGTACATGTAATCAAGTGTAAATTGTCTACTCGGTATTTCAGTATTTACCAATGAAAAATTTTCTCTACCAAAGAAGTACAATAAATTGTACATGTAGTAGATTATTGTTAAGAGGACCTTGACCTTTGAATTTACTCATTTATTCAGGTTTGAAAATGAAAAATGTATTAACATGAGAAGAAATCAATGTACATGATGCAGATTACTAATGAGAGGTAGTAATTCTGATAGGATATTTTATCTACATTCCCTTATTTTTTCTTTGCTTCTTTATTTAATACTGTAAATATTCCAATTTTTTAAAAGAATGACTTAAGAATATCTGTCTCTACATCTGATACTATGGTAACCGGTGAATATCTTTATTGTAGGGGACAACAGGTAAAAATTGGAGGGAATCATAATTAACAACAGAAGATTTGAAACGTTAAAGTGTAGATGATATTAATAAGTCAAATATGTTAATTCTTTTGTTCATGTACTTTTCTGAATTCCCTTTTTCACTAAAAACTCAATCAAGAATGTTTTGGTCCGAATCAAAGGTATTTATTCAGTTTCATAAAATTTACCTTTTTTGTGTAATTTCCCATAGTCTCAAAGCACTAATGATTGAGGGCTTTCTTTGGAGCAAATTTACGTATTTTAAAGGTATCTTTAAGAAAGATGAAAAATGTTTTTTAACAGTAGTAGTTGAGTTTTGGATGATTACTATTCATAACAATGTTGCTATGGGTGTAAGTAGGAAAGGTATTAAGATGAAGTCAACATGTTGAAATAATATTTCAGTCAGGAAGATGATTAATGATGCATGTAGCAATAGATAAGTTGACAATCATTTGTAAGATCTAAATTCAATATCCAACAATATTTTAACAAACATTTTGTATGTTATTTATTGAAGTTAAGATATATTTAAGTGAATTGATTGTATATGTACATGTAATTTACACCAATGACTTTTGATAATTGATTATACATTTTTGTTTTCAGTATATTTTATATCAAGGTCAAATTAATCATAGGACAAGCAAATAATTGACTTGTAGTTGTAAAAAGTACAAATGTATGTTTGAACAAATTACATGTATATTATAATCTATACTTATAAACCACATCATGATTATACGAGGGCTGATTGATATGTTGTGAGCCTTGGTTTTCTGGGTTGCAGAAGGTATTCTGTTGATAGATTATCTCCAAAAAGGACAAACAATCAGTGGCACATACTATGCTTCACTTCTGACACAGTTACAGGAAAATATTAAACTTGAGTGCCGTGAAGAGCTCACTAGTTAAAGGTGTGTTGTTCCATAAGGACAATGCTCCTGTTCACTAGTCTGTCACTGCCATGGCTGCCATTTATGATTGTGGCTTTAATGTGATTGAGCATCTGCCTTATTCACCTGATCTTGCTCCATCAGACTTTCATCTATTCCAAAAACTGAAAGCAGCTATTTATGGTACCCACTTTCATTATGATGATGATGTCATACTTGCAGTGGATGGCTGTCTGACCAGTCAAGGTAAGGAGTTCTTTGTGTGGTATTGAGGCCCTTAAACACCGATGGCAAAAGTGCATAGATACTGAAGGGGATTATGTAGAAAAATCATGCAAAATGTCTGATAATTCAGATCGTTCAATATGAGGCTCACAACATATCAATCAGCCCTCGTAATATGTACGTCATATACCATGTGGTAATTTTATATGTACTCTCATATACATGTATATCATGTAAATGTAACTTTAACGTCGGAAGTGCTTTACTCTGTAGATTGCCATTGTACGAATCCATGCTAACTCAAGTTTTAACTAAGTCATTCATTTTTTAATTGTTTTGATACAATATTTGTATATTTCTTGATTGTATATTTATGAAGAGTTTTTGTTTCCAGAGATGTTACAATCTATTATAGATAGTTTATCATTCTGTTGATCTTAATTATAAGTTACTAATGAGATGTACAATTTATGTGTACCATATTGTTGAGGGTTAGAGTACTGTTTTAATCCTAACAATCGGGTCAGTTCCTGCCTCCACTAGTATACATGTACATACATATTGATGGTAAGCAATACATATATTTTCAAACTCATTTTATCGTAAGGAATGAATGCCCAGTAATTTGTATCAAGATAATTATAAACCGTCATATCTGTAGCCATCATAAAATCTAAAGCAATATAGCGTGTAGTGTCATCACTATTTACATGTATTTGTAAGACTTATCAATTAATCGGCTGTTGTATATGCATCTTAATGATTTAAAGTTTTTCAAACTTTTGTTTGCACAATCTACATAAAAATGTATGATTAAAGTTACTCTTCACCTTTCTAATATAAAATTTCTTACTATGAAACTAATTTGCCCTCTGGTGATGGAGAAATGCATTTTAAGTCTGTAGGGGATTTCATGTGTTTTTTAATTGTACAGAGATATTGAATAAAATGCTAGTAACATCTAATTCATAATGTGAGAAAATGGTGTAACCAGTATTTGTTATTAGAGCCCATAATGCATTTTTATGTTCATCTTGAGCTAGCTTCTTGTTAACATTTATTATAATATTATTTTGATATTTGTAAAGACTTTTTATGAAACGTAAGGATTCCTAGTGCTTAATTTCTTGGATCGGTGCAATAGAAGAAATATACTAGATAAAATGTTCATACATGTATATTACTATTTGGACAAAATTGGTTGTTTTTTTATAGGGCAAAGAGGCCTGACAATTTCCCCCGTATAAATATGTAAGGTTTAGGAATTTCTGCTAAACAGGATCACCTGCTTTCACTTAATTTTGTGTTCAAGATTTGTATATACATGTATATGTATGTTTATTTTCTACTCTTTCATTAAGACTAAGTTACATGGACATGTATGTCTTGAAAAGTTCAGGTGAAAGTATTTTACTGTGCAATATTTAGAATATAATAAAGTGTGAACATTTTAGTTTCGATGGAACTAAAAGCTATTTTTTTTTCTTTTCAAAGTATAATTTCTTTTTTGGCATTTTCATCTTTTTAAATTCCCCCTTAAATTTCTTTGTACCATGCTGTTAAAGAAATATTCTCAATCTTAATGTAAGACAAGTTTATTTTGCTATGTTCATCTTTTGACCAGAAAGACAACTTTATACCATGTATATATGACAACAATGAAATAATAATGAATTACTCAGAAATCGGTGTATAGATTGTAAAATGTGCTTCAAATTTTGCTTACATTCCTTCTTGTAAAAACTTACATCTTTGGTTTTTTCTGTGTTCACTAATTATTTGCCTGTGATTCATATCTTTTGAAATGCAATGTATCTCATAATTGCAGTATATTAACATTGATTGCTATAACCTGCCAAACTCAATGTATCGTAAGCTCCTCTTTTCTTGTTTCAAGAAAGGTCCTTTAATTAGTTGTACAATCATGTAACTACATTGTATATTTTAATGTTTTTCATGCACAAACACAGCTTTAATAGAAGACACTGGCTGATATGTTATCTCAATATTGTTACATGAGGAAATCACATACATGTACATGTATTTTTAAAGTCAAAAGCACAAAAACACAGTCACAAAGAAATCATAAAAATGTGCATCACTCACAAATACCACTACTCACAAAGCACTCTGCCACAGAGTGTGTTTATGACAGAATCACCAAACCTTTCACAGCACTCTGTTACAGAAGGTGTATATGACAGAATCTCAAAAACCTTTCACAGCACTCTGTAAAAGAGGGTGTATATGACAGAATTCACAGCATTCTGTTACAGAGGGTGTATATGACAGAATCACCCAACCTTTCACAGCACTCTGTTACAAAGGGTGTATACAACAGAATTGCCCAACCTTTCTAATCACTCTATTACAGAGGGTGTATATTACAGAATCATCCAACCTTGTAAAAAGCACTCTGTTACTGAGATTATGTGACATAATCAAACAAGCACTCACAAGGCCTTTTTCCCAGAGGAGCTAAATTACAGACTCATACAACTGCTTATATAAACATTCACATAACACTCTGTTAGGCCATGTAAAATTAATTCTATGTTTCTCAGATAATTGGGTCTAAAAAAGTGGCAAGGTAGGTAGGGTTTTTATTTTTTGTTTTTTTTTCTTCCATCAAGAGTACTCTTATTATTCCTGTAAGGCAAAAAATTATATGCCCTGTCTAATCCCCCCCCCCCCCCCATTATTCATATAAGGCAAAAAATCTTATGCTGTCCCCTCCCCCCCCCCCCCCCCCCCCCCCCCCCCCCCCCCCCCCCGTTTTTTAGCTCTACTGGTCTCAGACCAGTCGAGCTTATGCGATCACCCTTTGTCCGGCGTCCGTCCGTCTGTACGTCTGTACGTCTGTCCGTCTGTACGTCTGTCCGTCTGTCCGTAAACAATTCTTGTCCGGACAACTCCTCTGAAACTGTAAGAGATAGAAAGTTAATTCTTTTTGCATTTTACTTGGATAATGGTCTAGTTGTGCACCTGACATTTAGTTTCAGTCCCTGACCCCCAGGGTCTTATAAAATGGGCGTGGTCATTAAATTCTATGTAATCTTGTCCGGACAACTCCTCTGAAACTGTTAGAGATAGAAAGTTAATTCTTTTTGCATTTTACTTGGTCCATGGTCTTGTTGTGTACCTGACATTTAGTTTCAGTCCCTGACCCCCAGGGTCTTACAAAATGGGCGTGGTCATTAAATTCTATGTAATCTTGTCCGGACAACTCCTCTGACACTATGAATGATGGAGACTTAATTTTTTTTGCAATATGATGGGTCTGTGGTCTTGTTGTGCACCTGATATTTTGTTTGAGCCCCTGACCCCCAGGGTCTTAGAAATGGGTGTGGTCATTTTCTCCTATATAACTCTATGTAACCTTGTGTTTGCAACAGTTATTCCTCTGACACTATAAATGATGGAGTCTTAAATCTTTTTGCAATATGATGGGTCTGTGGTCTTGTTGTGCACCTGATATTTTGTTTGAGCCCCCTGACCCCCAGGGTCTTAGAAATGGGTGTGGTCATTTTCTCCTATATAACTCTATGTAATCTTGTGTTAGCAACTTCTCTGACTTTATAAATGATGGAGACTTAATTATTTTTGCAATATGATGGGTCTGCAGTCTCATTATGCACCTGATATTTTGTTTGAGCCCCTGACCCCCAGGGTCTTAGAAATTGGTGTGGTCATTTTCTCCTATATAACTCTATATAATCTGTGCTCGCAACTCCTCTGACAATATAAATGATGAAGACTTCATTCTTTTTGCAGTATGATGGGTCTGTGATCTTGTTGTGCACCTGATATTTTGTTTGAGCCCCTGACCCCCAGGGTCTTAGAAATGGGTGTGGTCATTTTCTCCTATACAACTCTATGTAATCTTGTGCTCGCAACTCCTCTGACACTATAAATGATGGAGACTTAATTCTTTCTGCAATGTGATGGGTCTGTGGTCTGGTTGTGCTGATATTTTGTTTGAGCCCCTGACCCCCAGGGTCATAGAAATGGGTGTGGTCATTTTCTCCTATATAACTCTATGTAATCTTGTGCTCACAACTCCTCTGACTAAATTCTTATTGCAATATTATTGGTCTCTGGTCTAGTTGTGCACCTGTTTTTATGTTTTAGCCCCTGACCCTTAGGTTCTCAGAAATGGGTGTGGTCATTTTTCCTATATAAGTAAATGTAATCTTGTGCTTGCAACTCCTCTGACACTATAAATGATGTAGAATTAATTCTTTTTGCAATGATTATACAGGTCTGTGGCATAGATGTGCACCTGATATTTTGTTTTAGCCTTATACCCCTAGGGTCTTTGAAAATGGGTGTGGTAATTTTTCCTATATAGTTGTGCTCTCTTCTCGTTTAAAGCTAAATATGATGGGGAGTTAATTCTTTATCCAAGTCTTGATGTGTCATTGGTAGTTCATTTGAGCTAGCAGTCCTTGGCCCCTAGGATCTTGGAAAATGGGTGTGACATTCTTTTTAGAAATACTTTATCTCGGATATTATGAATTATATGAGTGCTATTATAGTTGCAGTATAATGGATATGTAGTTTTGTCATGCTACTTATAATTTGTTAGAGCGCCTGCTCCCTATGGTCTTGGTTTAAAAAAAAAAAGAAAGGAAATTGATGTTTTAAAAAACAACCAGGAGAGCTACAGTCTCGTCAGAGACTTCTGGTCTTCATAGAAAACTGTCTTTGAACCATCAGTCAAAATAATGGTACATGTACATTAAAATTTATGCCTTTCTCCTGTAAATAAGTTGATTTTTTAAAAAGTAAAATAGCCTATTCCTTCTGAGAACGGGGAGACGTAGCTCATCTGTCTGAATGGAAGAAGCTATTAGATACAAATACAGGAAGTATGGCATGTTTTGATTGCCGTGAGTACATTAGTAGAATCGCGTAAGAGACTCGACGGGTATTACTTGCTCACACCTTATTTAAACCCAGTTCAAATTAAATAAGACCCCTCACTTCCTCGGATGGATCCGTTCATATGGTCAAAAATGTGGCCGATAGCGTATATCCTCGGAAGTCTGGATGAAGCGGAATCTTTAAAAATCGAAAGAAGTGTTATATATAACCATCGTCTGATAAGATAATGTACACGGGTACAATATACATTATTTTATTCATAGATTTAAGGATTTAACTACGTTTCTCTTGCGTTCGTCGGCGGTCCTTGCTTATACTTTTTACAACGTGAATGTCATTATTAATAGATTCGGAAGTATTACAATGGACACTTGCTATTGTTCGGCATAGGTATTTACATATGCTGTAGAGATCAATAAAGAAAACTATACCAACGTTCTAATACATGTAATACTCGATGTATTAAATGTCTGCGACACGTGTCGGCACGTTGTTAGTATATCCTATACAATTCCCTTTAAACGACGCGTGGATAAAGTCTTTACCCGTAACGTAAATACGGAACGCGCTGTGATTTATACGGGCTTTTAAAAGTATTTATTCATCGGGTACTGTTTGGACGATTTTACATGACAATAAATATGTTCAATGAAATAAATGGATATTTCGTTTTTAATCGACGATCAAGAATGAGACACGGCGGACATTTTTTTCTGAAGTTGCAATAAAAACGTCTCATCGGTGGCAAATTATAGCGCGCGGCGGTGTCTGAGAAACATAGATTTTATTTTACATGGCCTTACTGAGGGTTTATATGACAGAATTATACAAGCATTCACAAAGCACTCTGTTACTGAGGGTTTATATGACAGAATTATACAAACATTCACAAAGCACTCTGTTACTTTGGGTTTATATGACTGACAGAATTATACAAACATTCACATAGCGCTATGTTACTGAGGGTTTATTTAACAGAATTATACAAACATTCACAAAGCACTCTGTTACTTGGGGTTTGTATGACAGAATTATACAAACATTCACATAGCACTCTGTTACTTGGGGTTTATATGACAGAATTATACAAACATTCACTTAGCACTCTCTTACTTGGGGTTTATATAACAGAATTATACAAACATTCACATAGCACTCTGTTACTAGGGGTTTATATAACAGAATTATACAAACATTCACAAAGCACGCTGTTACTTGGGGTTTATATGACAGAATTATACAAACATTCACATAGCGCTCTGTTACTGAGGGTTTATTTGACAGAATTATACAAACATTCACAAAGCACTCTGTTACTTGGGGTTTATATGACAGAATTATACAAACATTCACATAGCACTCTGTTACTTGGGGTTTATATGACAGAATTATACAAACATTCACATAGCACTCTGTTACTTGGGGTTTATATGACAGAATTATACAAACATTCACATAGCACTCTGTTACTAGGGGTTTATTTGACAGAATTATACAAACATTCACAAAGCACTCTGTTACTGAGGGTTTATATGACAGAATTATACAAACACACAAAGCACTCTGTTACTGAGGGTTTATATGACAGAATTATACAAACACACAAAGCACTCTGTTACTGAGGGTTTATTTGACAGAATCATGCAAGCACTCACAAAGTACTCTGTCCAATAAGGGAATCAAACATTCAAAGTAATATATCACTGAAGGAATATAGAACATAATCATTTCACTATTCAGGAGCTCTCTGTCAAAGAAGGGAATTCTTTGAATATTCGGCACTCTGAAAAACAACCACTTACAAAGCAAGTAATTATACAACCACCATATGTAAAAAAATTTGTCCATACACTCGGCACAACTATTCACAAAGCACTGCGTGGGATTAATGGAAGTAATCATGCAACCACTCACAACGCGCTCACATTTGAGGGAATGTTGCACAGATGAAGATGATTGTGTTTCAGTAAGATTTAGAATCTCCTTGAGTCACCATTCATAACTACATGTATATGATTTTGTGTTTGACAGAAGAAGAATACATGTATTTTTCGGTGAATGGAGAGACAGTTCAAGTTTATCTAATAATTATAGAACTGTAAGATGAAAAAATTTGGTCATTTTGATAAACAATGCTACTACCCATTTGAGACTCTATCTGATGTACATATAAATTCATTATGACGGAATGAAACTCCTGTAGAAACATCGTTTGAAGCATAATTTCCCTGAATTTTACACTGGTTTCCATAGAATTAATGACGTAACAATTACATGTAGTTTATATCGGGTACAGCCCCAAATGTAAGACATCTCTGTATATGAAAATACAATATTCTCTCAGTTACTTTCCTATTTGTGACATGGAGCTACACTTTAATGAACATTGCTCATACCTTAATGTATCTTCTACTATTATCATTATACAATCATGTATATTTTACTCTTATAGATTTATTGTTCATATACACTTCTAATTCTAGTCTGTGTTATTCTAGCTAATGGATTCTCATATATTAAGATTTTGTTTGTTGTTAAGTATTATATATATTTGTATACTTTACTGATAATAAAGCCAATGTGCAGTGATGTTATAGCATGAAGTACTTAACAGCTCTGACTATTCTTTTTATGCCCCCGGAATCAAAGATTCGGGGGCATATAGTTTTTGGCCTGTCCGTCTGTTTGTCTGTTTATCTGTTTGTCTGTTTGTCTGTTTGTCTGTTTGTCTGTTTGTCCGAAAAACTTTAACATTGGACATAACTTTTGAATGGGAAGTGATAGGGCTTTCATATTTCACATGTGTATTCCTTGTGACAAGACCTTTCCATTGATACCAAAATTTTTGACCTCGTGACCTTGACCTTGACCTTTGACCTACTTTTCAAAAACTTTAACATTGGGCATAACTTTTGAATGGTAAATGATAGGGCTTTCATATTTCACATGTGTATTCCTTGTGACAAGACCTTTCCATTGATACCAAAATTTTTGACCTCGTGACCTTGACCTTGACCTTTGACCTACTTTTCAAAAAACTTTAACATTGGGCATAACTTTTGAATGGGAAGTGATAGGGCTTTCATATTTCACATGTGTATTCCTTGTGACAAGACCTTTCTATTGATACCAAAATTTTTGACCTCGTGACCTTGACCTTGACCTTTGACCTACTTTTCAAAAACTTTAACATTGGGCATAACTTTTGAATGGTAAATGATAGGGCTTTCATATTTCACATGTGTATTCCTTGTGACAAGACCTTTCCATGGATACCAAAATTTTTGACCTCGTGACCTTGACCTTGACCTTTGACCTACTTTTCAAAAAACTTTAACATTGGGCATAACTTTTGAATGGTAAGTGATAGGGCTTTCATATTTCACATGTGTATTCCTTGTGACAAGACCTTTCCATTGATACCAAAATTTTTGACCTTGTGACCTTGACCTTTGACCTACTTCTCAAAAAACTTTAACATTGGGCATAACTTTTGAATGGGAAGTGATAGGGCTTTCATATTTCACATGTGTATTCCTTGTGACAAGACCTTTCCATTGATACCAAAATTTTTGACCTCGTGACCTTGACCTTGACCTTTGACCTACTTTTCAAAAACTTTAACATTGGGCATACCTTTTGAATGGTAAGTGATAGGGCTTTCATATTTCACATGTGTATTCCTTGTGACAAGACCTTTCCATTGATACCAAAATTTTTGACCTCGTGACCTTGACCTTGACCTTTGACCTACTTTTCAAAAACTTTAACATTGGGCATAACTTTTGAATGGTAAGTGATAGGGCTTTCATATTTCACATGTGTATTCCTTGTGACAAGACCTTTCCATTGATACCAAAAAATTTGACCTCGTGACCTTGACCTTTGACCTACTTTTCAAAAACTTTAACATTGGGCATAACTTTTGAATGGTAAGTGATAGGGCTTTCATATTTCGCATGCGTATTCCTTGTGACAAGACCTTTCCATTGATACCAAAATTTTTGATCTCGTGACCTTGACCTTTGAACTTTTAACCCAGCGACCTCCCATACATGTACTTAACAGAAAATAGTGTTCATACTAACAAAGATGCCACCGGGGGCATTCGTGTTTCACAAACACAGGCTTTATTGTTCTTGTCTCTGAAATTCATGCTATCTTAGTTATATTACTCAAGTAATCTTGTTACAATAATAAAATGCAACAAAAATGAGTTTATTTTAGTTTTCGAGTTGGCAAAGCCAACTCTCATTGCTATGGCTTTCAACTTTTCACTTGATAACCCTGCACGGACCAAACAACGCACAATGTTACTGGCGCAGTAAGAAATAGGACCACTACGATTTGACAAAAGAACATATTAGACGACAGACGTTTAAGTTCAAGTTGTAAATAATGGGTTAAATGCATTATGAGAATGCAAAAAAATGCTACAAGGAACGATGCTACAGGAATAGCGATCACATGTTGATGTCAGTACATTAAAATATGGCGCATCTTTTTTCTTTGTACTTCCCTCCTCTGTATAAGGAGCACCCCATTTTTAGATAGATAGGTAAACGTATTGTATTTAGGATAAAAAAGACCTTAGATTTTTAAAAAAAATTGTGGATGTGTAGAAGACTAAAGACAAGTAAATCAATCAATCAATCAATAATATTTATTTAAAGTGAGACATAATTTATAACAATCAACATTAGCTCTGATGAGCTATTTACCGACTAGGAAAAAAGGTTTTTCAGTTTGATACTTAATAAACCTAAGATGTTGGTTTTAAGTTGGTCAAGAAGTTTCAAAATCAAATATCTCCTAAAGTAAAAGTGATGGGACATTATACTTCATACATACACCCATAACAATTGCAACAAATTTGACATGATCATATTGACCTTGAACTCTGACCTCAAAATCAGTTTGATTTGTGCCAGTTTTATACTTGTCTTCTGTATGTTTGTCTCAATGTTACTTTTTGCCAACTCACAGGACTTTCAGTCCTTTGATTATATACATGTATTTACTTAGTTATGTTCGTAACTTTTGTCCCCTAAGCTTGTGAATTAATACGAGTACATTACGATAGGGTGCTGTTACATTCCCCTGGATGTCTGCATTTTAATTTAGATCTGGCTCTCTTCAGTTCATGACATTTGACTGAAGTGTTGGACTAGGCATCAAATTGACAAATTCATCTGGCCATGCCTGCCGCCTGCAAAGCCATTTTTGACCGACCATTTGATTGTGAATCGATTCATTTTGGAATACATAGATTAAATTATCAAATAAATTCGACAAATTTCCTGGGTATTCTTTTTGAATGGACAACTTGCCGTGACGTAGTGAGTTTGAATCATAGCTTTATCCTGATCAGTGGTTGCAGCATCTCAACATTAAAAGGTTTGAGAGGAGTTCTACATGGAAGTTGATCCACCAGTTAGTCTTGTTGACCTTCATGTACATTTTCCACTTGATTGATTTTCATTGAAATTCCCTTATTCGGCCAAATAGAATTGATACATGTACCAAACAGTGAAACTTAACATGAAAATACTGGATTCTATCCAAGACAGAAGTGTGATATGTTCCAAGTCAAACTCTTAAGTTCAAAGTCAAATTTCCATCAAACTTCAACAAAATGAACTTTATATTCTCTTTCAACCAGTTGACCAGATTAAGAAGCAAATTCCAGTCTGTGAAATATTTCTCTGTACATCTGCATCAACAATTTCATGTTCAGGGTAGATGAAAGAACCAGAAGGGGCATCGTGTTGAAACTTGATAAAGAGAGACTTAGAGGGTATTGTCTTTGACCTTGACATACATGTATGTATATTTGAATGAGACTATAATTTACCAATATTACACAAGTCCACTAAATACCACATCAAAACTCAATATGGAGGTGGAACTTCTTGAGTGAACCCGATTTCAAGCACTAAACTTGTTGTTGAGGTTCGATAGTACAAATCTAAAATACACAAGATATTGTATTCAAACTTGGTATTCTGATTTGAGACATTGACCTTCAGTTTGACCCAAAGATACATGATTAATTTTCAATTGGTCTTTTAATTAATTGTACAAATATGATACAAAATATATTCACATATGGCATGGCTATAAACAAGGAGTGGACCTTATTTCAGGTATTGAACATGATCTTAAGTTTGAAGTTGACCTTCAAAATATAAATTTTACCAATACTATGAAAAAATTAGTTTCATTTTTTATACATAACTTTGATATATTCCTGTAAAATCTCCGACAACTCCTGTAATCACTACCAATTCAGTTTTAAGCTTTACAGTTGCACTTATCAAGGTTCAGTGGAGCAAAACTCATATTGATAGGGTCTTACAACAAATTCAGCTGAAGTTATATTTTATACAGACTTGTATATGAAAGTTAAATACAATGTATATGCAAGTTTAACTTGCAGAGACAGATTCTTGTTTTGAATACATGGTAAAATCTTGTATCAATAGCATTATTGGACAGTTCCTTAAATGCATCTGATTTAGAGCAATAAGAATATCTAAACAACAAGATTGTATAAAACAATTTAATGGTGTACATAATGAAAAAATAATTCTTCAACAAGTCACAGATCTTCTCAAAGTCATATAATGTTCAAATTCAAAAAATGTAATTTGTAATTGGATGAGGTGTTGCTATGGTGATAATTCTATGGTTTCCATGGTGATTACATCAGCTTGTTTCCATGGCAGCAGACTCAGCGGGTTCAGATCCTGTTAACAACAAGACAATATGATATACCTTTCCTTATACAGAACATATGAATTAAATCTTTTGAATAATCAGCATACTTTGTTTTAGTGATATATGTGCCCTACTGAATACTATAAAAGTAAGATGAAGCCAAACTTCATCAGTTACATGTACATATCAAACATAATAAAGCTCTACAGAAATTTGAGATATATTTCTATTATGTGAATACTACTGACTGAGTAATACATGTTATAATGTTCATTCAGATTCATTGTGACATCATCAAATCTATGGAAACGGTCCTTAAACTCTGGGAAATGACGGTGTAAACTCAACGTTACTAGACCAATTTCGTGATATGATAATGGTTTTATGTCGGATATCATCTCAAATGGAAAATAACTCTTGTATTCCAAAAATACTTTATAAAATGCTCTTTTGCCAACATACCCATTTCATTAAACATGAATGTATCCTGGTATTCCTTAAGGAACTGAGTAGAACGGGATTCATCCAAGAATAAAGAGTAAACTCGCTTAATGTCGTCTACATCTACCTCAGTACCCTGCAACAAATTAGCATAAATATATAAACATGTTGTTATGTAAAAAAGATTAAAATTGAAAAGGCGATTAAACTAAATCATAACATCTTCTTCTGTAATAGCGACTAGGATCATACACCCATATTGAACTTTTACCAAATTAATGAATATTTTTGTCACCTACTTTTGCGAAAGCGCGGGGACATTAAAACCGGTTTGTCTATCTGCCCGTCCCTCTGTCCGTCAGTCACAAAAACTTTAACCTTGTGCATAACTTTTGAATGGTAAGTGATAGGGCTCTGATAATTCACATGTGTATTCCTTGTGACAAGACCTTTCCATGGATACCAAAATTTTGACCTTGACCTTTGACCTACTTATTAAAAACTTTCACCTTGACCATAACTTTTGAATGGGAACTAATAGGGCTTTCATATTACACATGTGTATTCCTTGTGACAACACCTTTCCATGGATACCAAAATTTTTGACCTTGTGACCTCAATCTTGGACTTTAACCTACTTATCAAAAACTTTAACCTTGACCATAACTTTTGAATGGAAAGTGATAGGGCTCTGATATTTCACATGTGTATTCCTTGTGACAAGACCTTTCCATGGATACCAAAATTTTTTACCTTACTACGTTGACCTTTGAGTCAGACCTACTTTTCAAAAAACTTTAATCTTGTCCATAACTTTTTAATGGAAAGTGATAGGGCTTTGATATTTCACATGTGTATTCCTTGTGAAAAGATCTTTCCATGGATACCAAAATTTTTGACCTTGTGACCTTGACCTTGGACTTTTCAAAAACTTTATCCTTGACCATAACTTTTGAATGGAAAGTGATGGGGCTTTAACATTTCACATGTGTATTTCTTGTGGCAAGACCTTCTGTTGTTAACAACATTCTGACCTTGTGATCTCGTCCTTGGAGGTTGACCGACATTTAAAAACTTCAACCTCGACCATAAGTTTTGGATAGTAATTTAAATGATAGGACTTTAATATTTCACATGTGCATACCTTTTCATAAGCCCTGTCCCTTGGTAACAAAACAAAAGTTTGGACCCTTTGACCTTTTCTTGGAGTTTAATCTTTCATATTTCGAATGTTGATAATATATGAGATATATTATGAAAATTTAAGAATGGGAGGGGGGGGGGGGGGTGTCTGTAAGCATTTCTTTAAAGACAAACACCCAAAAGAGGGGGACCACAATTCCTTGAATTTGATTTTTTAATTAGTCAATAGGAAATGTCATCAAACATACTGTGAAATCATTAATATTTCGTTGGGGCTCAATTTTCATGGATATTTACATCCCAAACAAATTCTTGTACACAAAACAAGAAACTGGAACAACTTTTAATGGCAACAAGCATGCATATTGTACAGGTGATTGATGTATTTATAAACACCCTCTAATAACATGATTATATACATGTACATGTAGGTTAATTGCTTTTAATTTCAATGATTGTCAACTTTTTGTCACAAGCCAAACTTATGGAACCTTCTTTTAATTAGGTCACATATCAGCAACATCTTTGTGTGATTGGCAATAAGCCAGATCTTGTTTTAAAATCAACTTTAACGCAATCGTCTTTTCAAACCCTTCATCTACCTGTTCTGAGTACGAAAGTTTGATTTCACTAAACTTTTATACAGTAATCGTAGTTCAACACTGCATCCACAAAATTAAGTCCCCACGAAAATACTGAATCTAACAAAGCCACGAAAATTGGGCAACATGAAAATAAAGGATTTCACAGCAGATTATTATACCAACCTTGCGTTTCCTACAGACGAGATTAGCCGTTGTAATAAGTTGTATGGCATATCGTAACGATGTTTCCACTCCAATCCTCGTTAATACCGTCAAGGCATCATCACTCATCTCCACATCCTCTTCCTCACATCTACAAAGTACATAAAAGTATCATCAATTCTATCTATCATTAATGAATGCCTAATTGTAATTAAGGAAACTTTTCATATGGCTAGTACAAATTAAGAAAATAATTTAAATCAGAACTATTTTTTCAGAAAAAAAGAATTATTTGATTGGTTTTATCCTCTGTGAAACTACATGTACATCATAGAGTAAAAATCAAATGTTTCACATAAGAGTCCCTACATGTGACTTAGTAAGTGACCAAATAAATGTAACCTGATATTGAGGATTTGTTTGATTTCTTTTTCCTGGTACAGTGATGTAGAGACAATCAGTAATCTACTGTATCTAGAAGATCTCGTTTTACCTGATATTGAGGATTTGTTTGATTTCTTTTTCCTGGTACGGTGATGTAGAGATGATCAGTAATCTATCTAGTAGATCTATAGGTATACCGTGAGGACTTTTGTACTGGGTACCTCGTATCCTGTAAATAAACAAAACATTACATGAATACTTCCTAATCATTACTTCAAGGAAAATACATCTTGTGAACGCAGATGACACACTGCATAACAAATACCGGGTACACTTCATAACAATTTTTTAATTAAATATTTTCAAATTTACAATTTTTGAACATGTCTTTCTACATTTTGCAGTACATGTACTTCTGAAAAGCAGCATCCCTTTATCATTTGAAATATTGTACATTATTATGTATAAAGTCTATTTATATTCCCACTCTCATTGGCTGAGAACTGTCACATGACAAGTCATTATCACATCATATTGACCTGTGAGGGGCGATTTCATTCAATAACACTAACCACTAAAACTCTAGCTTCAGGTTTACTGTGGAATATCGAAAATGCATGAAATTTATATCTGTGACGTCATTAACGCCCTCCCGTAAATAGCATAAAGAGCATTGAAGCTGAGCTATAAAATACTTGAATTTTGAACCAATCTTAGAATAACAACTGATTTTGGGATGGAATCATCTTATATTTACTCATTGAATGTTTGCTAAAGTACATTTGTACGTTCAGAATGAATAAGCAAAAAAAATTATGCTTAAATGAAGTCTTGAAATCTGACTTTTTTTAAAAAGAAAAGTCAATGCCACCTTTTCAAAAAGGTTCTTATATAAATACTTTAGTCCACTACATAATAAACAATTGTGGACTTTTCACTCCATTAATATGATGAGATATTTTCTTAATTCAAAAATATTGACCTCAGCTATCGCCTCAGTCAATATTTTCAAATTAAGAAAATATTACACCATATTCACCTTTTAAAAAGTCCATAATCACATATTATTTCAAACTACATGTACATGTATATTATGGCTGCACAAAATTTGCTCAGTATTCCTATGTCTTAGATCAGTGAAATATTTAATACATCATGCCTTCTTATGAGTATGAGTTTCATACAATCAATGTTCATGAGTAAAAGCTAGACAAATAGCATGTGACTTTTACCTTGTGATACCTCTGTTTGTTGCCATAATTAACACAGGTGCCATGTCTGTTTCTAATGCTCGATTCAGGAAGGAGAAACACTCTATATCTAACATGTGAACCTCATCTATAAATAGTACTCCTGGAACAATTTCTGCTTTTCCTTCTTCCCTCCATTCTGCTACCTTTGAGTTGATTTGTTCACGAACCTCACCTTTTATTTCTCCAGTATCACCTGGTTACCACAAATATTCCATTAGTATCATGCAGTATAGTGTAATGATGTAAGGAGAAAAACATTATACTTGTATGGTTTAGATATACATGCGTTTTCATAATAATCTTAATTTGTTTAATGGATAAAAACTTCTGTAGATCAACTTTAAAAATACATCTATGAAATAAGTCACAATTCATAAAGCTCAATTTCCTCTCATACTCTTTCATGGTCTTTCTATCAAAGACACATAGCTCCATCCAAGGGGTTGCAAAATCATGTATAATCTGATTCTTTGTGGAGGTTTTACAAGATTTTGATATACTAAACATGGAATCAATGTATCTTTCATAGAAAGATGCCTTATGAGAGTGAATATTTTTCTCTCCTACTACAGGGTTCAAATCAAAATTGAACTGAAAAATTTCAGTCATTATATTTGGTAGACTGAATACACATTCTGTTATGATCTAGAAATTCCATTCAATCAACAATTACCTGACATTTATGGTATAATGTAGGTACAATGTAGGTACAATGTAGGTACTATGTAGGTACTATGTAGGTACAATACAAACTATGATTTGGAAACTGTGCAGCACATATTCTGTCATAATCATGAAATACTTTTCAATTATTTTTTGAGTCCTATGACCTTGACCTTTTCATCCAAAATTAATTTAATAGAGCATATCCTTGATTAATGGTAAACAGACCTAACGAGTTTTATGATGATACGTATGTGAAATGCACACTCTTTTATGAGGAAACCATCTTCAATCAAAGTCTTCTGACCTTGACTATTGACCCCAAAATAAGCAGGGGCAGCGGCAAGTCCATGGAGCTGCATTACTGTATCTCCACAAATATAAGACTTACGCCCATCCATCCAACTACAAGACATCCACCTAACATTTCTTTTATTTTGGTTTTTGTGCAAGAATCATAATGTCACCATGGTGCAGCAATAGAAAACCCCACGTGATCTGACATATAATACAAATGCCACATAATACATACATGTATATGTAATACATAAGAGTCATTAACATAGAAAGCACAAAAGGGGTGAAAACAACCATATTCACTATTTAGAAAATGTCTAATCCATCCAATAAAGGGCAAATACAAGTCGCTAGGAAATAAAAGATATAGATAGCGCAAAAAAGGTACAAGCAGCTACAACACTAAACATGTTTAAATCCAACGGAAGGGACATTACATCTCTTGAGCCGTCTGGATACACGAATATGTACTCGTATCCAGACGGAACAAGGGACAGTATGTCCCTCATTCCGTTCGATACATGTACATAAAAATAAACATACACACTCTCAAGCTAGTCAGAACCTTCAATGTACTGAAGCTTGGAAGGCTTTAACTAGTACACAAGTAGGTAATATTCTAACCCCTATCATATGTAAAGAAATGAAAAAACATAGTGTAATCAAAGATTACAAAGCTCACCTCATGGCAGCATTCTATCATGGCAGGAGTCAAAGAATACACAGTTTTGAATTTGAAAACCTGTCCTACTGAGAACCAACAAAAATGATACCACACAAAAACAAAATAGAAAAGGGAAGTAGAGTATTTCATTTTATTGACCCAAATTTGCCTGAATCTCCATAACATATGCACTCAAGTGGAAAATGTAGGTCATGACCTACATTTGAACATAGATTCGTGATCTACTCATAAAGACGCATCATCTGTGCAAGTTTGAACTTCCTAACACTTATAATAGAGAAATAAAACTTCTTAACATTGATACCCAAATCTTCCTAACATGTGCACTCAAGCAGAAAATATAGGTCATGACCTACATTTGAATGTAGATTTGAGATCTACTCTTAAAGATGCATCATCTGTGCAAGTTTGAACTTCCTAGCACTTATAATAGAGGAATAAAACTTCTTAACATTGATACCCAAATCTTCCGAACATGTGCACTCAAGTGGAAAATATAGGTCATGACCTACATTTGAACGTAGATTCGTGATCTACTCTTAAAGACGCATCATATGTGCAAGTTTAACCTTCCTAGCACTTATAATAGAGGAATAAAACTTCTTAACATTGATACCCAAATCTTCCTAACATGTGCACTCGAGCAGAAAATATAGGTCATGACCTACATTTGAATGTAGATTTGAGATCTACTCTTAAAGATGCATCATCTGTGCAAGTTTGAACTTCCTAGCACTTATAATAGAGGAATAAAACTTCTTAACATTGATACCCAAATCTTCCGAACATGTGCACTCAAGTGGAAAATATAGGTCATGACCTACATTTGAACGTAGATTCGTGATCTACTCTTAAAGACGCATCATATGTGCAAGTTTAACCTTCCTAGCACTTATAATAGAGGAATAAAACTTCTTAACATTGATACCCAAATCTTCCTAACATGTGCACTCGAGCAGAAAATATAGGTCATGACCTACATTTGAACGTAGATTCGTGATCTACTCTTACAGACGCATCATCTGTGCAAGTTTGAACTTCCTAGCATTTATAATAGAGAAATAAAACTTCTTAACATACAAGTGCGGACACGGACACTGACGCAGACGACAGGGTGATAGCATAAGCTCCCTCTCATTTGTGAGGTAAGCTAAAAATGTATTCAACTTAACATTGTATATTCCATGTGCTCACACCTGTTGACATACATGTAAGATTGGTACTGACCTGAGAATAAAGCTAAGAAACCTTGTGTTCTACTGTTTATGACATCTATTTCATGTAATGTGACAGTGTGAACGACTTCCTTCCTTTTCTGTAATTCTCCTTCTGGACACTGTACAAATCTGGTCTGTTGAAAAATGAACAAATTCTACTACAACGTATAACAGTGCCACACATACAAAATGTACATACCGCTTAAAGGATCAAACTCAAAGCAAGATTTGATTTACATGTATCTAAAAAACTTCATTATACACATTCATACCAGGGTGACAAGTGTGTTTGCACAAGTATGGAGATGGACGCTTTTAACGATCAAGTTTTGAAAAGAGTATTGTGGAAAGAGGTAAACCTCCACACAAGCTTGGATAATACTTTGATAAACCTTATTATTTACACTCGATAGATAGATGATAATTTTACCTAACTTTACCATCTTGTGATGTGATTCATCAATAGTTACAATGTATAAATTGTCAACGAAACTAGGTGTCTAAATCAAGAACATGTATACCAAGTAACTGACCTGTGCTCCCATTGCATCGTAATCTCTGGCTCGTGTAAATGAACGTCCCAGTTTGGTTATTTTTCCTGTGGCTTTATCTATCGTTATAATGTCCCTGAAGAAAGAAAATAATTATTTCTTATTCTAAAGGAAATCTGTTTGAAATCTATAAACAAGGAGGTGAAAAACATTTCACACAAAAGTTCAAATTGTTCTAAGACTAGATGGCTTGATGACCAATTTTATCATAAACTAATACATGTATAATAAAACCTATGCAACGCAAAGCATAGCATCCCCTCACACTGCATGTAAATCAATATACTCACTCAGGCTGTATGCAAATTTTAATCGTTTCCAATCTGTGACCTTCATTTATGACCTTGAAAATCAAAAGGGCTCTTCCTTTGGTCATGAGCAAGAAGTGAAGTTTGCAAAAGATCCAAACAAAGCTGCACCCTCTTTTCATAAGGATTTCACCCATTTCAAATCTGTGAACTTGACCTATGACCTTGAAAATCAATAGGGTTCTTCCTCTTGCCAAAAGGAATAAACGTATGAAGTTTGGTCAAGATGCAATCAAAACCGTGTCCTCTAGGCTGTATACAAGGATTTAAGTCATTTCCAATCTGTGACTTTGACCTTTGACCTTGAAAATCAATAGGGTTCTTTCTCTTGCCATAAGGAATAAGTGTATGAAGTTTGGTCAAGATCCAATAAAAACTGTGGCCTCTAGGCAGTATACAAAAGAAGTGTGACGTACACACTTACACACTCACCCTCACAGGAACAACGGCATTACTACATGTACGCAACTATGTTGCAATGGGGATAATAATTTCTTTCTTTAAAAGATGAATGTACATACCCAGCTTGTACTTTTTCTTTTGTTAATGATTCTATCATTTTCTGTCCAAGGTCATAAATAGTTTCCATTTCTGTGGTTTTCAGAGTCAGCTTGCCAACTTTAGCACCCTACAATGTAAGAATGCATATACATGTACATGCATAAAATAATCCTAGTTACTTCATTTGTTTTGACAATGTCATCAAATTGCTAATTTGGCAATCTTCTAGATGAGTACCTGCCTCCTTCTGGAGAAGCATTTTTCAGTATGGTTGATGTAAAGAGACATACCGATATACACATAAACCATCAAACAACAAGAGAGAGTTATGGACTTACAGTTCCTGTAGCAGGTCTGTCTATCTGGATTTCTACAACCTCTCCCTCTATAATTTCTGTCTCCTCTCTAGAAAACAAAATCAATTATTAAAAAATGAAATTATCAAAGACTATGTTTTGGGAATGTTAATCTTAGCCTTAAATCTGACTTTCCAATGACTTTTCAAAAGCAGCAGTTACTATACAGAATAAATTGTTTCTGACAAAATACATATAAATTTGCTTTTTTACCCAATTCAGAATGCTTGTGTCGCCTGCGAAGCGGATTATTTTTTTTTTATTGAAAGTAGGTCAAATATCAAGGGCAAAGTCACTAGGACAAAAATTATGGAATGTTTAGAAAGGTCTTTTCATAAGGAATACACAAGTGAAATAACAAAGCCCTTTCACATAGCAATCAAAAGATATAGCAAATCTGAGATTTTTTAATAAGTAGGTCAAATATCTAGGTCAAGGTCATGAGGTAAAAAATTATGGTATGTGTAAAAAGGTCTTGTCACAATGAATACACATGTGAAATATAAAAGCCCTATCACTTACCAATCAAAAGATATAGCCAGTCTTAGATTTCTTGAAATGTAGGTTAAATATCTAGGTCAAGGTCATGAGGTAAAAAATTATGGTATGTGTAGAAAGGTCTTGTCACAAGGAATACACATGTGAAATATCAAAGCCCTATCACTTACCAATCCAAAGTTATGGGGTGTGACACCCAAGTGTGACAGACAGACAGTCAGACAGACGGACAACGGACAAAGTGATCCCAAAGTGTCGCTATGCTTTGCAAGCGACATAAAAATTAAATTCAGTAATATCTCTTTTTAAAACCTAATTTTTTATGTTACATCAAATGACCAATAACTTTTCTCAAATATCTATATCTATATTTTCCTTACTTCTTCAATAATTACTGGTCTGTGTTCTTTTTTATCTACTTACTTGATCCTTACACCAATAGATTTTCTGAAGGCTTGAGTCAATGCCTCTGTTTTACTCATTTCTAGAGAGAAGATTTCACTGCCGGCTATACTTGTAAATGGTGTGTCTGTACCCAATGCCTGGGCCATACCTATAAAATGATGATGTACATACATGTATATTAAGGCTAATATCCACCAAGAAGAAACAGAAATCATCCATTATATCACATCTATTCATTTTTTTCAATTTTCTTTAAACAATTTATTAAAACAGGGGAATTATACAAATATATGTACAAGTCTTTGCTTCCTAGGGATTGTGTTTACAAATGTTAACAAATATGTTATCTCACAATGAGGAAGCTATGTACTTTCTCTACTTGCTCACCAGAGGGCCTTTTTTTCACTATGTCCAATCAAAGGTGATTTCAAGGATATATAAATATAGAAGTCAATCACTCTTTTAAAGACATACACAGGTGATACTTTGCTGTTACCTCCCACACTGAAGAGTTTCTCAATGCAGGTATATACATTTACATGTAGTAATATATCACACATACATGTACATGCATGAAACGTAAATCCTCCACAGCTTAGTCGTAAAGGGTTCTTCCTAGTATCCCTAGGGTTGTGAGTTCAAACCCTGGCGACTCCTCCCTTTTCTCTCGCAATAAATAATTAAAGCTAAAATATTGAATTTTTCCATTTTTATCTCACTTTTTTTAATAAAAAATATCCATGGGTTCATAGATTAACTAACTGCCAAAATGTTTATCATGGGAAAGGTCGCTTTTGTGCAAAAATTGGCAGTTCACCCTTTCTCCTAATTACCCAGCTATGACCTTAAGTAATGAGGTACAACAATGTGTGTCTTTACAAAGTACAGTACAATCATACAACTACATGACTGAGCACTAAGAAACTTTCTATTGTACATGTACAACTCAAAATTTAATAAATTAGACATCAACTATCATTTTAAAAAGACTATATTTACCCATAGCTATGGCAGTTTTTCCTGTTCCCGGCTGTCCAGCTATTAATACAGCTCGCCCTGCTATCTTTCCTTCCTACAAGTGACAAAATGGCGGTAAATTAATGTCTATGTCAATGATCATACACAAAACTCTAACTTTCAAATGATTCCATTTCTACTTCCATAGGTGGCAACTCATCAAATTCAATTCAGAAATAACTGTCTTACTTTTGGTGTTCATGGGTGTATAATTCTGGTTGCGAATTGATTTTCGGAAAATTTGCACGTGTCCAACCAGAATTATACACCCATGATCACCAAAGTAAGACAGTAATTACATAAATTTAAATCTATTCTAATTATCGGTCATTTTTAATTGCATGAACTTCGCACATTTTGCCTGTAACAGCATCAAATGTACTTTGACATTGGTAAATTCTACCTACATGCAAAACATGAACATATCGTCAAAATAGCAACCCAAGTTATTGGAATATAATTCTAGTTGCCTATTGGGCGTTTAACATGGGGAATCTACTATTAATGTAAATATTCACTAATTATCTTAACCAGCTATAATACGATGGAGTACTACTTCTCTTTAATAGCATAGCAGAAGATTTCTAGGTCATGGCATGGTTTGCCTCCAATTCTCAGAGATATTGATTTCACGTTAGAAATACAGATTTAGGCAGAATCATGACTCTTTTTTTTTGTGATAAAAAGAGTCTCAAATGAATTTTCATTTCATACCCCAAGACTCGAGATATTAAACACACAACTCGTTTCATAAAATATAGTATGAAATGAAAATATATATCAGACACCCTTAGTTACATGAACTTCATGTTTATCTTATGTAATAGCATACAAAGTTTCTTTACATTTCTCCCTACATTCAAAAGTCAAATATGACGTCACAATTGGCAACCAGATTTATTGGAAAATTATAATTCATCTTGCCTATATGGGTGTTTAACATGGGAAATCTACTAGCAATGTGACAATACGTAGATATACTTTGATCATTTCCAGTATGACTCCGGCAGCTCTACGCGCCTCCAGCTGGCCAACCATACCATGTGATACATTCCTAGCCTCCAAGGCATCGTCTAATCCCAAACCACGGATATGGGAATGAGCTCCTGTTGGCATACAAATATAATAAAATGAACTATGTTAGAGTATTACAGCCAAGCACTCTGATGTATAGTATACTACCAGTACTACAAATTTATTGTTACTTTTGCCTTAATGGAAAGCAAATGCACCCCACCATAGCATTAAATAAAGTAATGGATAAAGTGGTAGGGATTTTATAATTTTCAAACTCTAAAAGTAAACCTTCAACATAAAATTTGTTTTCAAACTTATGTCATATTCTCTTTAATATAATTTCTTATTCAGAATATAAATCAAACAAGGAGAAGGCTTTATGTTACTCTATGGTATATGTAGATTAAAGTATTAAAATCACCCATCCACCTCAGAGAATATATGTATATTATATATATATCTAATTGTTTTGTTTTGAAAACACTACTTCACAAAAAAGCATGTCAGTCAAATTAAAAAAAGTTTCATACCAATTCTCTCAATCCGGGTCACCTCACGCACTTCTTGGACCTTTTCTGCTGTTGGCTGAAATCAAATGGTGATTTTCATATTCATATTGTATCAAATGAAAACAAAAGAGTTTTGTCATAATTAATATACATGTGAAATATTCATGTTGCCAAATCCAGCAATGAGTAGTTGAATTTCTCAATGTTGCCAAATTTTGAGTTTTCCCAAACTATTCTTCATGTTCTAGCTACAGCTTGACAGAGATGCAATATTTGGCTGTAGTTTCATCTCAGGGAAAATTGGTTCAACAGGTTGTGGAAAGGTACCGATGGAGCTAATATACCTCGATCAGGCTAATGTACCTCGAATCGATCAGGCTAATCAATCTGACTTTTTTTCAGAAAAAAAACTTTTTTCCTCGAAATTATACATATTTGGGTGCAAAATCTAGGGCTGTCTCAATACGCTAAGCTCACAATACGATACGTATCACGGTATTTACTCACGATACAATTCGTATCACGATACATTATCTTTTATGTAGATATGTAGGCATTTCTGTAATTTTATTTAAATAAAACAAGTTAACAACAAATTAAGATCATTCATAACTTGAATGCTTTGAGAATTATTGTAATTTGTATCGGCTATAGAAAACTGGGGGGAAAAAGTACAAAACTCAGCAATATATAAAACAATATCACAGTGATCGGGAAGGCAAACTTGCTCAATTGGACTATGGCCCCATCCACTTGGACTTTAAAAAATCAATCGGCCATCTTTCTTCACGAATGGGCCATTCCAAAAATGATCAATTTTCGAAAAGCTTTGCTTACATAATACATCAGATGTTTGCACATTTTTAGTCGTGAAATTCCAAATTTTACCATTTCCAATGAATAATTTACAGACGTGCATATCACAGAAACTTTCAGCCACCTATCCTGTATTTTTTGTGTCCACTTATGGGCGGCTTCATGTTCAGCTTTGTGAAAAGAGGAAAGGGGTTGACTGCTATTGATTGACAATTTGAACAGTCAGGGGTATAACTCATTTCAGTGATAAAATTTTATAACCGAAATCAGTTACTTTTCTTTCTATGAAAATCAGTAATGTTAAAGTAGGTCATGAAAAATAACTGATTTCTGCATATAAAAATTCCTATGGGAAATGCTTCATATTTATTCATTGGGTAAAGGATTATTTTACAAAATTTAAGGTATTGATGTATTAAGATGATACTGAACACTTGATTATCAGCAGGAAAAATCTGGATTAGAAGATTTAAGCAATACCAAAAAAATATAACCAAAAATGGTTATTTAAAAGTAACTTCTTTCAGTTATATTTATTTTTTACCCAGATTTTGCACAAAGATGATTTTATCCAGCTGTGACCTTAATTTATTTTTAAAGAGGCACCAATGTTGTATCTGATGAAGTCAAACTTTTCTGTACGCATTGGATGATATAATCGTATTTGACCTTGGAAAGTTTTGTAACCTGAACCAGTTATATTCTGGGTGATTCTATAAATATCTTGCAAGAAAAATAACTGATTTCAGTGACGAAAAATATAACTGAAATGAGTTATACCCCTGACTGTTGAACTCATTGACTGACCACTTAAAATGACATAACAATTTTACGGACGAATGCATACACAAGTACCTTTATGTCGATAAGATATGTAAGTGGACATTGGAGATTTAAATCTCAGGCGCAGCTTTCCCTGTATAGATTTAAAAAATAGCAATCCAAGGAATGCTTGTGTCGCCTGCGAAGCGGTTTGATTATTATTCTCGAAAGTGGATCAAAATTATTGGTATCAGTAGAAAAGTCTTGTCAAATGAAATTCAATTGAAATATCAGACATCTTAATTACAAATTAAAAGATATGGTCATTTTTCTCAAATTTTCAGAAAAGAGTGTCAATAATCTAGGTCAAGGTCACTACGTAAAAATTGGTAACAAAACGGTCTCATCATAAGAAATATTAAAGACCTATCACCTACCAATTAAAAGATATATACAACCTTAATTTCTTAGAAAAGAAGGTCAAATAGGTAGGTCAAGGTCAAAAGGCAAAAAATCATGGTAAGTGTAGAAAGGCATTGTTACAAGGAAAATACATGTGAAATATCAAAGCCCTATCACCTTCGAATCAAAAGATATAGCCAATTTTACTTTTCTTGAAAAGTAGGTCAAATATCTAGGTCAATGTCACAAGGTCAAATATTATGGTCTGTGTAGAAAGGTCTTGTCACAAGGAATACACATGTGAAATACCAAAGCCCTATCACTTACCAATCAAAAGATATATACAATCTTAATTATTTTGAAAAGTAGGTCAGATATGTAGGTCCAGGTACTTAGGTAGAAAATTATGGTATGTGTAAAATGGCATTGTTACAAGGAATGCACATGTGAAATATCAAAGCCCTATCACTAACCAATCAAAAGATATAGCGAATCTTATCTTTGTTTCAAAAGTAGGTCAAATATCTAGGTCAAGGTCACAAGGTTAAAACATTAGGGTATGTGTAGAAAGGTCATGCCACAAGGAATACACATGTGAAATATCAAAGCCCTATCACTTACCAATCAAAAGATATAGCGAATCTTATCTTTTTTTTCAAAAGTAGGTCAAATATCTAGGTCAAGGTCACAAGGTAAAAAATTATGGTATGTGTAGAAAGGTCTTGCCACAAGGATTGCATGTGTGAAATATCAAGGTCCTAACACTTACCAATCAAAAGATATATCCATTCTTAATTTTTTTGAAAAGTAGGTCAAATAAGTAGGTCAAGGTCACTAGGTCAAAAATTATGGTATGTGTAAGAAGGTCTTGTCACAAGGAATACACATGTGAAATATCAAAGCCCTATCACCTACCAATCAAAAGTTATGGGCTGTGACATCCAAAGTGTGACAGACAGACAGACGGACAGACGGACAACAGACAAAGTGATCCCTAAGTGTCGCTATGCTTCGCAGGCGACACAAAAAGTTAGTTATTTATTAGAAAATACAGATTTTTTGTTTCTGGAAAGTCAAACATACACAAATACATGTGAAATATCAAAGCCCTATCACTTACCAATCAAAAGATATAGCAAATCTTATCTTTTTTTTCAAAAGTAGGTCAAATATCTAGGTCAAGGTCACAAGGTCAAAAATTAAGGTATGTGTAGAAAGGTCTTGCCACAAGGAATACACATGTGAAATATCAAAGCCCTATCACTTACCAATCAAAAGATATTGCAAATCTTATCTTTTTTTCAAAAGTAGGTCAAATATCTAGGTCAAGGTCACAAGGTAAAAAATTATGGTATGTGTAGAAAGGTCTTGCCACAAGGATTGCATGTGTGAAATATCAAGGTCCTAACACTTACCAATCAAAAGATATATCCATTCTTAATTTTTTTGAAAAGTAGGTCAAATAAGTAGGTCAAGGTCACTAGGTCAAAAATTATGGTACAGTCAATACTGTAGATGCGACCACTCGTATTAAGCGTCCATCTGCCCTCAGCGACCAGTCTAATATCCTCCCAACGTTTTTTGCTATATAATTCCTCTGTATTAAACGGACATCTGTCCAACGCGACCAGCGTCCATCTTAATTGTTACCTATATGATCAATTCATTTTTATTAAGCGACCAATTAAGGTCATTACGTCGGTTGTTTGATCGCGTAATTGCCGTATCGCAATTGTTATCAAAACATAAGCGCGCCGATTAAGATCCGCTGAAAGATATTTGGAATAGTATTGTTGATATTAGTTATTTTAACTCGTTCATGATAATTAAAAACGAAACTTCATTTGAAACTGAAGCGTTTGAACTCGGAGACACGGAAGAAAATTAATGCACCAACAGTATCGTTAAAAACAGAAAAAGAAAAGAAATAAAAAACAACGAAAGAAAAAATAACAAAAAGAAATGCAACAACAACCACAAAAAACTCCAACAATCAAGAGTTTAATAAAAAATAGAAGAATGAAAGAAAGTAAAATCCGAAGGTTTTTCAACTTATATGGATGTAAAACCGAAATGTCGGAAGACTTTTAAAAACGGAAACGGCGTAGATCAGATAAAACATTAAATGCCTCGATAGAAAAGACTTTAAATGGATCCATGTAGACGATTCATAAAACGAGGATGTATAAGTAACAACAGCGGATTTTATCAATAGAATTATTTGATCGTGAATGTATTGACCTTGTATTTGTGAACGTCAAAACGCATGTAATACAGACACGAGAATTTATTTTAAATCAAAGCGCTATGAAAGTACCGGTGACCATAATGACGGCGATGACTAGCTTGGACGAATTATCAAATGACAATTTGGATTTATTTAACTATCATTATATGAAAAAAATGTTGTATGCAATCGTACACGGAAATCAGAATTTTTTTTTACGATTTTGATTTGATGCTTCACGGTGGAGTTCTTGAACGCTACTTCAGAATTCTTTATTGAGATAAAGACTCTTTGTAAATATTTCTGTTTTTTAGTTCGATAAACCAGCGAATATTTTTATCTCATTCATACATTAAAACTAGATTCCTTTTTGTGAGAGTTTTCTATTAAACGACCATCTGTCTTTAGCGACCATTTTTGTTCTTTCCCTCGAGTGGACGCTTAATACAGTATTGACTGTATGTGTAAGAAGGTCTTGTCACAAGGAATACACATGTGAAATATCAAAGCCCTATCACCTACCAATCAAAAGTTATGGGCTGTGACACCCAAAGTGTGACAGACAGACAGACGGACAGACGGACAACAGACAAAGTGATCCCTAAGTGTCGCTATGCTTCGCAGGCGACACAAAAAGTTAGTTATTTATTAGAAAATACAGATTTTTTGTTTCTGGAAAGTCAAACATACACAAATACATGTGAAATATCAAAGCCCTATCACTTACCAATCAAAAGATATAGCAAATCTTATCTTTTTTTTCAAAAGTAGGTCAAATATCTAGGTCAAGGTCACAAGGTCAAAAATTAAGGTATGTGTAGAAAGGTCTTGCCACAAGGAATACACATGTGAAATATCAAAGCCCTATCACTTACCAATCAAAAGATATTGCAAATCTTATCTTTTTTTCAAAAGTAGGTCAAATATCTAGGTCAAGGTCACAAGTTAAAAAATTATGGTATGTGTAGAAAGGTCTTGCCACAAGGATTGCATGTGTGAAATATCAAGGTCCTAACACTTACCAATCAAAAGATATATCCATTCTTAATTTTTTTTTGAAAAGTAGGTCAAATAAGTAGGTCAAGGTCACTAGGTCAAAAATTATGGTATGTGTAAGAAGGTCTTGTCACAAGGAATACACATGTGAAATATCAAAGCCCTATCACCTACCAATCAAAAGTTATGGGCTGTGACACCCAAAGTGTGACAGACAGACAGACGGACAGACGGACAACGGACAAAGTGATCCCTAAGTGTCGCTATGCTTCGCAGGCGACACAAAAAGTTAGTTATTTATTAGAAAATACAGATTTTTTGTTTCTGGAAAGTCAAACATACACAAATAGCGACCAAAAATTTGCATACTGCGACCAAATTTTGGAAATAGCGACCAAAATTTAAGCAAGGTCGCTTTTTGGCAACCAAATCATGAATGCTACTTGGAGCACTGTTGTAGGGAAGGGGAGGGCCCGGGGAGGGAATTTTGACCCCCATTGCGACTAAGCGAGATCTATTAAATGGAATCCATTTCATTAAAATGTGTGTATGACAAAGTATTCAAAATCGCATTTATCCAGTTTCCGAAGTGAGCCACACAGACACTCAGGGATGGGGTCAATTACATTGAAATGTAATTAATTAAATTACACATTACATTGCAATTTTTGGCGATGTAATTAATTAAAGTACAAATTACTTTGCCATTTTTTTGCAATGTAATTAATTAAATTACAATTACATTGCAAATGTAATTAATTAAATTACACATTACATTTCATTTCATGAATTTATTTTTAGCATATCATTTTTTAACTATGCCGAATAGTCATTTCAAGTCTCTGACAAAATGCAAGAAAGTGAAGGACAATACTTACATGTATTTTACAGTCCATCGTCTTTTTAGGTTCCCTGAGAAACCATATAAATTATAATGTGCAATGCACACATTTTACCTTGAAATTTCTCCCAGAATTTTTGGCACTTAAAATACTAGCCATTTTGTCCTTGTCTTTGATAAATTAGTCTTCCCAACTGAATTTGTTAGATTAGGATCAAAACACATTAAATTTTGTAAACAGTGAAATTTGACAATTTTATTCATGCATTCTTTCTATTGTGCACAACTAGGTAAACTAGCTCAATCGAGGTATATTAGCTCAATCGGTACACCTTTCCCCAACCTGCTCAATGGTTGTGCATACTGGTCGAGCAGATATTTCCGAACTGAAGGTATAGCAAATTATCAAAGGGGAAAGTGACGTCATTGTATTAAGAACATATCTTGACCTAGTTTTGTAATCATGTATTTTCCAAAAACAGTGTTCCCGCTAGGCCAAAATAGAAGGGCGCCGCGCCCTTGATGCCCTTCCTTGCGCCCTTGATGCCCTCCCTTGCGCCCTTGATGCCCTGTTGTTGCACCCTTGATGCCCTTTTGTTGCACCCTTGATGCCCTTTTGTTACGCCCTTGATGCCTTCTCTGTTTTCCTCTTGTTACCCTTCTTGATCTGCCCTTCAAGTTTCGATTATGTTGTTCGTGTGTGGTAATTAATGCATTGCATGCGGTCTTAAATATGTACATGTACCTTGCTTAATTGAATTGTTTGTACAATCACTTAGCACTTCTATGAGTAGTACAACCGACTGCCTAATTAAGATGTTTTGATTAAATACGCTGGTATACTTGTACAACGGAAGATAGGTTTTATCGATCGCGCGAGAGATTTATTTCCAAAACAACTTTTCACTTCATATTTTTACGTTTTAAGTTGACCGCACAGTGCACAACAACTAACAGCATGACTTCCAGAAAACCTTAGCAAAGATTCTGAATGAAAAGTCAAAAATTGCAAGGCAATCTATAACTTTTTTGCGCCAATATAGCCTCGAGTCGTTAACAACGGCTCGCGACATAAATACACATGAATCCGCATTGATTAATTTATACTATTTCATTTCTAATGATTATGATGACATTCTACACGTACAATGTATCTATGCTTTCCGTCTCAAAACTTAAATTCCCAAGATAAAATGGACAACTATTACGAGTATTACAATGTCTTTTTTCACCGCGGAAATTGCTCCCACAAAACACGTACTGACGTAATTCACGGTCTATCGGCGTCAATACTTTCAAGATATTCAATACACACAATAATCATGACCATAAACAGATAAGTACGCAAAAGAACGAATATGCACTAACATAGACGCATATACATATTTACGAAGATGACTACCGCAGTCTCCGAAATCTTTGGAATTTTATGAAACGGAAAACCAAGGAAGCTAATCTCGTTGTACAGTGGACAGGGGATGAAAGAGTCAGTTGCATCATAACATTTATGCTTCTGTAAACGGTCACTGTAGGAAAGTAGTCTCAGACAATAGTACAAAGCACTGTATTACAGACTGAAACAATACAACATGTGAAATTTTGATTTTGTACTTTAATTTGGTTATTGAAGATGCCCTGCAAAAGAAATAAAGTGCCTTATTTGCAAGGAAAACAAGTTTATGCCTAGTAAAATATACTCTCCTTTAACTACATAATGAAAATATGTGCCCTCCCTTGCTTACTGCGCGCCTATAAATGTGCCCACCCTTGCCCTCCGCGCATGCATGATGTGCCCTCTTTGGCCCATTGCACGCAGAAGTGCCCTACCTGGCGCCCTGCCCTTTTTGTTTTCTAGCTGGAACACTGAAAAATCTATTCTTGTCAACTGATTGGTAAAAACCTGCATTGAGAGGGGACCCAGAGCAGGATATTCACGAAAAGTGCATAAATTTCATGTGTTAGAATACCAAACTCATTGGAAATAAGTTAGAAATAAATGTACCTCATCATGGTTCAGAAAGTCGCTTTAAAAATAAATTTTGTAAAAGTTCTATGATATTTGTTGACATAGAATTCTTCAATAAGGATAAAAGGATGAAATAACAAAAATTTGAAGCATTTGATCCATATTTGACCCCAGGAGAGACTAACATACAAATCGTTCGGAAATACCTTTAGTAAATTGCGTAAAATGGCCATTTAAGGTAAGGTATTAAAATACCCTCAAATTAGCATTTATAGGTTGATTTTCAAAATTATTTTTACATAGGCATTTGTATGAAGGGTGAAGTGCTATTTGCTCCGAGTTTCATGATGATTGGACGTATAGAAGCTGAGTTACTGATGAAAAAGCGCAAAAATCGTTTGGAATTATCTGCTCGACCAGTATATTTTCTGTTGACTGACCCAGGAAAATGTTCAGAATACTTTCTTTAGTACTGTTTCAATGGGATCCATTTTGATTTTTATTTGATAAAGTATAGGGATATTAAAAAGAGAAGAAGGGGCTTAATTCTCTCGTAACAAGTGCCCGGAAGCCATACATATCAGAGCTTGGCTTTTTTTGTTTACATGAGAAACGCACGTGCTATTTACGTCAAACCATAATTTCACTTTAATGACAGCCATTAAGACGCATGTTCTATTCGGAACATTTATTTTTTCAGCTACTTCTAGAAAATGAAATCAAAATTTACGAAGAAACAGTTAGTTGGAAATTAAAAACACAATGCTGTGCCGGCTACACTCACCGCCGCCATAGTTGTTTTTCCCGAAAGTAGCGCCGCCTGTCGAGTAAGGAACGATAACTTATCTCAAAAAAGATTGTTCTCGAACATTTTCCAAGCCAGAACTTGTCTTTTCACATCAAGACTTGACTTGTTCAAAGCACATGTAACACTTCATGTGATTGTATCTGTGCGCGAAAGCAAATGGAAATTATAGATAAACATGTAAAACAAATAGATCAAGGATTTTAAAACAGAGTCCTTGTTTCTGATGATGATTTTCACAAATTTTCATAAAAACCTTATGAAAGTATATAGGATTCATGTCAATTTATCACTTTCTAAAGGAAAAATAATAGGTCAGTTTTAATAAGCAATTTTGGAATTTATATAAAAACCGTTTAAAGGAAACGGACAGAAAGAAAACGTCCACCAAAATAGTATTGAAAAGTTGCTTAGTAATATAGATGTCTTGAAATAAATATAATAGTGCATGGTATTAAAATATAATAGTGCATGGTATTACTAAATACATGTATATTAGTTATTTCATTTTACTAGTATTAAGCAGAACGTACATGTGATGGTACCTAGAGATTATGTTGCTATATTTTGACCATGCGTACTACGGTCTAATCGAACACTTGTGGGATATACGGAAATCCTTTTTTCTCTCTCTCTTTTCAATCTGGGTCAATGTTTTTGCATTAGATCGGGAAAAAACTCCTCCTTTTCAATTCATATTAATTAACATTTCAATTAAGGTTTGTTTTTCTAGTACGGAAGGACAAGAAATATAGATTCGTGTTACTATTCTCAGTAAAGCTATTCATGAATGCTACCTTACTTAGTTTTCAGCAATGATCTATAACCCCAAAGTGTTACGTAACATCAGGGACGTATATAACTAATGTCCCTGGTAACATAGTCTCTTCCCTAAGGTAAATAATTAAGAAATAACAACTAGCTAGCCGTGGTTTATTGTCCAGTAATTCCACGAGTCGCATGAACCAATCAAATTATCACCGAGCCGCGAAGCGGCGAGGTGATAGATTGGTTCATGTGACGATTTTCATCACGTTTATAATTGTCAGTTGATTGTCAATTGAAAGTTGTGGCACAGTGATGGACGTGCTCGCCTTTATAGTGCTTGAGGTCGCGGGTTTGAATCCCGCCTACGTATTTTTTTTTTTCAAATGGCTTTGTTCATTTTAATCAAAATAGCTACGTGGTTAGAGTGAAAAGCATACTTGTAATAAAATGAGAACGCAAACTGTGCCCGAAAATTTAAAACGTGTTCAAATGAGGTCAAGGAAACCCCACTCCACGTAGAAAATCGATGTTTTTTATCATCAGTCATTATTTCTTTTTTGGTGTGTGTTTTTTATTTCAGGTTACACGAAACTTTCGGCATATTTACATGAAAAGGCAGTCCGTGCTCCAGCGGTTAATTATGATAGATTTTTCTTACGAAAAGTGTAAAATGTTGCAAAAGAAAGTGTAATTTAGAAATGTTAAGCGTAATATAAACAGTATCGTCTTTTCCCTTCTTTGACATATATAACCCTAAACTTACAATGAACTTCCAGATATCCGTTTGTTTTTGTTTTTTTGTTTTTGTTTTTTTTTTTCAATTCTACGATTGAGGCGTAAAAATTTAGTAGCAAAAACGTATAGAGTATCTGAAGATCAAAAATCTAAAAAAAAATTACGCCAAAATGGACTATCTATTGAAGGTATCAGACCCCAATTATTTTTTCCTATATATTCCTTTGTAAATCGTACTAATATGACGATTAAATACTCGAATCGCACCACCATTTTTTGCTTGAAACTTTTATATCTGCTAGATAGTATCAAAATAAGCTCAGAAATGGATTCATGCAAAAATCTGTCGCTTAGTAGACTTTTAATATCTTTTTAAACCCGAAAGGGGGTATCTTTGGCTCTAATGTTCTACAATCTATCAATTCTAGAGCCTCATAACACATCTGTCATTCCGCGATTAGGATGATTAGGATGATGCAGTATCATTCAACATGCTAGAATATTTTTTTTTCAACTCATCTGCGACTCATTGACGTAAAAAACGAATCATCTAGTGTAAATAGAGTCGTAGAAATTGAATGTAAGAAGACGAGGGATTGAAATAATCAGGAACTATTTGCTATTTTCAAAATTAATTGTGATCTGTAATCTGAATGCAGAAAAAATAAAAATTTCAACGAGATCGCTCTTACTTTTAATCTTTTAGGACACTTCATTTCCGGTTTGTACGAGAAGCAAAAATGACACTGACGGCTTTGCATAAAAGTCTGATTGTGAATTTTGTGACATTGACATCTGTTCTATCAATTACAGATGGATTAAGTGAATGTTTTTCTCCGTATCAATTAATCAATTTCTCCAAAAACTTCTGCACAATCGTGTTGGCACAGAATACATGTAGGAGGTCTTCGTCAGCGTCCGCGTCTATCATTGACCACTTATCACAGATTTCTTTTAAAAACGAAATGAGTGTAAAAATTGGCGTCATTGACGTCTCTACGTTTAGTTGGTTAAATCAAAATAATTCAGAAACGAAGGAAGGAGTAGTAAAGTTAACGTTAGATGACATCTTGTTATTTAAAAAATTCACCCCAGATAGAACCTGTCTTCTAACGGACAAATTTCCAACATCTAATCCTAAACCATTAGTATACAGAAGAACCCTCGATGTCGACAGTTTAATAAACTTTGTGAACACTCATTGTAATACGTACAGGACAGAAAGTGGTGCAATAAATATGGCAGGTCTTCATAGAGAGCAAATTTTGCAGAATCTGTTTAAAGTTTCTTCTGTAACTAATGTGAAATCCAGTGATGTGTTCAAGTCAACTGCTAGTTCTTGTACAATTGCCAGTAAAGCTCAAAGCACAGAATGTTCTGATCATTTTTCAAATAAATACAAGTCCATTCCAGGTAGTTCAAACAAGCAAATGAAAAAGTGTGACCGAATAGCCGTACCTTCAAAGGAAGAATTTTTACACACGTACCTCAAGCTGTCTACACCTGTTGTAATAGAAAATGCTATACAACATTGGGATGCATTTAGGAAGTGGTCAAATGAATTTCTCAGGAATATGTATGGTAATAGCTCTGTGCATGTGAAGCTTACACCTAGAGGAGAGTTTGAGGGAGTGGAACATGCATCGTTGTGGGAAAATTATGACTCATTTGAAATACCTCTCAAAGTAAAGGAGCAGTTACCCTACCCAGATTTGGTTGTTGTCAGACCAGCTACAGCAAATGTTAAATTTTCAGAATTCTTAGACTTGATGAAGAAAATTTCAGATGAAGAGTTGAAAAATGTTTCTGCCTATTTGGAGTATTCCTCCATCCCAGAGTATTTTCCAGATTTGGAAGAAGACATTGAAGAATTTGAGTTTACACGAGGAGTTATTCAGAGGAAACATCTCAATATATGGCTGAGCGATGGTAACACATTGGGAAAATTGCATTTTGACCCCTTTGATAATTTGCTATGTCAGGTATACAGAAAGATTCAACTCTGTTGTTGCTCTCTTTCTTACCTGAATTCTTACTATCCTGTCATTTTCTAAAATCTGCTTCACTCTTTTTTGTAACATTTTATTTCTATGCATCTAATTTAATAAGTGGATTGTTTGCATGTTAATCCATATGACATATTGCAACAATTTAAGTTATCTTAATGCAAAAACTCAGTTTGCGACCGTATACTATAAAATCAGCATTTACCATCCGCAAACATAATGTCAGAAGCTAGTTATTCACTAAAGCATTAGATAATGTTTATGAAAAGACTATACCTGTGTCAGTGACACACCTCGTGCAAGCACTAACAATATTGTTGGGGACAATTGCCAGCAATAACATAGATAATGACATATCTCGTGCCAGCACTAACATTGTTGGCAACATACCTCCTGCTAGCACTAACATTGTCAATAACATACCTTGTGCTAGCACTAACATTGTCAATAACATACTAGTAGGGTGACCAAGTCGCCAAAAGTGGCTTATTTTAGGAGTTTAGTCGACACGCATAGTACACGGCAAATATTGGTATCAAATGAAAGCTTTTTATCTGTGTTTAATGAATCAAGATGTCGTCAAATGATTTTCATTGTAGAACGTTTTCAAAAATGACGTTGAAATGACGTCATCAAATTTTTAAAAAATTACCGAAAAATCACTGAAAAAAGGAATCGATGAATATTTCTTCTGTGGAAAGTAACATCAAAGATCTAAAGGTGAAAATTACTAACATATTTAATACTTCTTTGAATATGATAAGTTTTAATTCAAATTTCTCATACAATATGCGTTTTTGGGTTAAAAAAGTTTATTTTGCTAAAAAATTGCATTACTTTGTGAAAATTTTATTTTATTTTTTCCCTTCTCTGAGATCCACTGAATGAAATCTGATCGTTCTTCAAAAATTTAAATCTAAACATTTACCTCTTCCAATTGATATCAAATATATTTAATTATTTTAATGAAAAAACTTCAAAACTGCTGTTTTTTTCTACTGAAATCTGCAAAATAATTTCTATTAAGATTGTTTCTATACATCAATCATAACATCTTTATCACTTATGAATTCGATAATTGAAGGATGTATTCCATTCTGATCTATTATGCTCTTTCGCATAATAACTTATGCTTTAAAGACATTAATTGTATTTTCAGTTTTTTGGGGGAAAACTGTATTTTTCATTAAAAAATCATGGATTTCTGGATATTATCGATATAACTCACAGAATCATATCATTGCAGTAAAAAATAAATCTTTAGTAGTTATACCATAGATTTTCTATCGAGTTACAAAATTCAAGCAAAAATTTTATTTTATTCTCTAAATTGAGATAAGATTATGATTTTTATGGCTGTTCTTATATGCCTATCTTGTAGCCTAGGGAAGGGGGGGGGGTTCGGATATCAGTATTGCAGTACCGTTGCGTCCTGCACCTTTTAAAAAACATAGAGACAAAACCGTATTAGCTAGTAAAATCATATTTACCACGTAGACTTAACTTAACGAATATAAGAGAAAATTTTATTTTCAAGGTCGTGCTTGAAAGGTCAAGGTCATTTTGAGGCTAAAGATAGATTTTTTTGAGAAATAGATTAAAGTTTCATTGAAATAAGTGTTTTTGTTCTTTTTTTGGTTCAGTATGTTTTGAAATTATTCATACTTAAAGGAAAATTAATTATCTTTGAAATATGTAACGGACTTTCTGTGTGTTTTGTTCAATCAGCAGTGAAATTACGTGTATGCGTACATGTAAGGGAAAGGGGGGGGGGGGGGGGGGTTACATACACTTATTTATTAAAACTATTAGAATTGCAAACAAGATTGATACAATGCGATTTGAGCTAGGACTTTTTACCATGAACATTGACTTTAAACAGGCAGAAAACCCTACTGATTTTGAAGGTCAGGGTAAAGGTCATTTTGTGGTTAAATATAGATTTTTGGTTAGATTTGAAAAAAAAACACGTTTAAATCTATTTTGGGTCAAAATATTTTAAATCTTCTTCATGATAAATAGAATATAAATGGTCTTTTATGTATGTAATGGGGTTTTATCTCCTCTTTTTGCACATTTGAGAAATTATGCGGAAGAGGAGGTGGTTGCATACATGCTGTAACAGGATATGGTGACCAAACCGTCTGAAATAGGAATTTCCAATTTGTACGTTTAATATCTTTCGTTGTATAATTGAGAAATCAGTAACGCATGGTGATATTAAAGCTTAGGAACTTCAGGCTTACCATGAAGATTGAGTAGACCCAGACAAAGGACCTACTTGATTGTCAGGGTACGTGTCAAAGAAGGTCAAGGCCATTTGACATCATTAATCACATGACAGGCGTATGCTGCAGCGTAACCGTTGCCCTATTTTTAGTATAATTTCCGGGTCTTATTTTGAATTTTAAATGAAGGAGCTATTTATTTCTCCTAAGTATGTGTCAGCATAAAATATTTGTAAATTGTAAATCAAAAATATTTATTTTGACCATTGTATTAACAATTCACAAATATTTCATGACATATGTGTACACTTTTCTTTTTTTTTTTGGGGGGGGGGGGGGGGTGGTTGATATACAAGTGATAATAGATACCAGCTGGTTAATAATCAAAATATTTTAAACTTTCTTCATGATAAATAGAATATATTACACTATTACATTCCTACCGCGTTACCCTATGTACCAATAAAAGTCTTCATTTTCTATCGAAAAAATTGGAAATACAATGTATATTGTACCCTGAAAATCAATTCATATGATTTACAGGCAACAATTGGTCACGGGATATACTTTTTTGTGATAAACATCAGAATCAAAGGGATTTGTCGCGCTCGGTTGCTTTATGTACTATGATTTATAACCTATATAGTTCATCTATCAACCTGGAAGCGTGATAAATCCCTGTGATCAGAACCAGACCATAATACATATATATCGAAAAAACAAAAATCATAAGAAATTATAAGAAGGATGACTCAATAGAATTGCTACTGAAAGAATTAATTTTTTTCTCAATTTACTATCTGATATAATCACCGTGATATTTATGAATCTCAATGTGAAAGAGAGAGTTACAGAATAGGGACGAGTATGAAAATAGCTTATGAATGAACATTCCGGCTCTTGTGGTTAATTTTCACAATTTTAAGTGATTTTAATAGCTGCTTGCCTGACAATACGCACATTTTAACTAAAACATTACGAACATTAACTTATTTCACTTGAAAGTACCTTGGAAATTGTATAAATCTATGTTATTACTGCTTATGTCTAGAGGAGAAACATGGTAAACTGTTTACCTTTTCCTGTGATTTTTCCTTTAAAAAGCATTTTTTTCATGAGATCGGTGATGGTTTATCAGGGAGAGAGGGCTTTCTACCCATCGACATTATTTTATGGATAACGCTGAATATTACGCTGAATATGTACGTACACCCTAGCTGAATTAATCATAACGATGGATAAATTTTGGTACAGAATAAAAACCAAGCAACGAAAAGCGTAGCACCCTCGCACGGCATCAATACCAATGTACTCACAGTCACACACCTTTATGGCCCCGTCACACTTTAAATTTTTTTGGTCAACGCACGAGTAACGACCTAGTAAATTTGCCAACACGTCGCAGAACGTTGAGGTCGCTGGCTGGTCGTTGTGTGGTCGCTGGGGGACGTTGGTGTGCGCTGTGGTAGTCGGAAAATTTTGTACATGCACAAAACCGCCGATGACTGCCCAGCGTCCAATCGTAAGTAATGGATTCATTAGGAGGTCTCTGGGCATGCGTTCCCGTGCGCCGTGCAGTCGTTGCTAAAAACGTTGGGAGGGCACCGATAATTGCAACGAATGTGTAACGACAGAGGAGCGCAAGTCTAACAGCCACACTCTTCTAGCGATGGTCTAACGTCCTCAACGTGTGCCCAACGACAGCCTAACGTCCTTGGCGTGTGCTTTACGTCTTGACAACGAAATGTTTTCTGAAAATTAAGTTTTGCTGTGATCGCCACTAGAAGGTCGCTGCCAGGTCGTTGACAAGTCGTTAGGCGAACGTTGCGAGGTCTTTGAGCATGCGTTATAGAACGTTAACAGGTAAATTGTCAACTAATTTTATTAGTTTGGAAGACGCTGAGGTCGTTGAGCGAATACTCCTCATGCGCTACAAGGTCGCTACGCGTACGTTGAGAACGTTGTTTCATAAATGATTTTCAGACCAAACCCCGACGTTTGCCAGCGTGGTGAAGGTCGTTACTGGTGCGTTTGCCAAAAAAAGTGAAGGCGTGACAAGGATATGAATCGCTTCGTAGGTAATCTTAAAATAGAACTTGAAATTCTTCACAACACATGCAAATATGCATAAACAATTTTAAAGTTGCCTCCTCTATATGTGTTATCTTGCTCTTTGACCTTGATAATCAAAGAAGTGTTCTTTGTGTCATTTGTATTAAATGTATACTTTAAAGAGCTTGACCAAGATCTGTTGGTGAATGACACAGAGGTTTTCAATGATTTTGACTAATTCATTCCTGCGACCTTGACCTATGAAATTAATGGGTTTCTTCTTATTGTTATTAGCAACAAGTGTATGGGCATTGGAAAGATCAAATCAAAATTGTGCCCTCTTAGTTTGTATATAAAAATTTTAAACATTTGCCTACAGTGACCTTGATCTTTGACCTTTGAAAATCAAAAGGGTTCTTCCTCTTGATTTAAACAATAAGTGTATGGAGTTTGGCAAACTCCAATGTTTCATCGGAGCTGTATTAAAAGATTATAAAAATTCTAATCTGTGAGTTTGACCTTTGATGCATGACCGTGAAAATCAATAGTCAGGAGTTCTTTCTCCTATCATAAGCAACAATTGTATTGAGTTTGGTGAAAATCAAATTCAAACTGCACCCTCTAGGCTGTATAAAATGATTTAAAACATTTCCAGTTTGTCACGTACATTGTCCTTATATTTGAAAAACAATAGAGTACTTTCACTTGTCAAAAGAAATAAATGTATGGAGTTTAGTAAAGATCCAATCAAAACTGTGCCATCTAGGCTAAGCTAACATTTCCAACTTGTGACCTTGTCCTTTGACCAATGACCTTGGAAATCTATAGGGTTCTTTCTGTTGTTATAAGCAATAAGTGTATGAAGTTTGGTCAATACCCAATAAAAACTGTGCCTCCTAGGCTGTATAAAAGGATTTATAACATTTTCAACCGGTGACCTTGACCTTTGACCCATGACCTTGAAAATCAATAGGATTTTTCCTCTTGTCATAAGCAATAAGTGTATGTAGTTTGGCCAAGATCCAATCAAAATTGTGCCTCCTAGGCTGTATAAAAGAACGTGACGTGCACAAACACACCCTCCCACTCCCACACAGTCACCCTTACACACTCTCGTAAACACACACCAACGGTTGCGTTATACCCCCTGCAATTATGCCGCGGGGGGATATTTAGCAAACCTTTGTTTTCCATGATGGAAGAGAAAATTGACAAATATTTGTCCTCCATGTTTGTACACGGAGAGGAATATTTCATCTTTAAGGAATTATGATGTTCACATTTTTAATTTGTTCTAAAAATAGCTACCAATGACGTCATCAATACAGATTTTATGTCATCGCGATTTACTTATGTTAAGGATAAGATTGAAATATTATCCTGTTGATGCAATTTGTACAGAAAATTCAATTTGTGGTCATCAATATTCTTTTCTTTGTGAAAAAGACCAGAAATACGTAATCTATGTTGAATGACCCCTTTGACCTTTGACCCCTGAAAATGGAATGTTTGTACATTCAAACCTGTTGACGACATTGATATTTTGAAAGTACATTACTTCTAGTTTCATTTGGCATATATAAATTTACCCATGTACTAATCTGTCGACTAAACTGTAAAATTTAGCTCTTTGGTCACCGTACTATACCTTGTGCTAGCACTAATATTGTCAATAACATACCTCGTGCTAGCACTAACATTGTCAATAACATACGTTGTGCCAGCACTAACATTGTCAATAACATACCTCGTGCCAGCACTAACATTGTAAATAATATACCTTGTGCCAGCACTAACATTGTTTGTGACACACCTCATGCCAGCACTAACATAGTCAGTGACACACTCTGTGCCAGTACTAATATTGTAAGCTAGTGACAAACATAGTCAGTGATAATACCTTGTGCCAGCACTAACATAGTCAGCGACACACCTCGTGCCAGCACTAACATAGTCTGACTGAGTGATAATACCTTGTGCCAGCACTAACATAGTCTGACTGAGTGATAATACCTTGTGCCAGCACTAACATAGTCAGCGACACACCTCGTGCCAGCACTAACATAATCTGACTGAGTGATAATACCTTGTGCCAGCACTAACATAGTCAGCGACACACCTCGTGCCAGCACTAACATAGTCTGACTGAGTGATAATACCTTGTGCCAGCACTAACATAGTCAGTGACATACCTCGTGCCAGCACTAACATAGTCAGTGACACACCTCGTGCCAACTCTAAGATAGTCAGTGACACACAAAAACATGTAAATATATAATAAGTTTTGGGCATAGGAAAAAAATCGTTTTACGAATAAAATAATAATTTACGAGATTAATTAATAGGCTGTTGTATACTGTTTTAACTAGCAAACTAAAGGTATGTGATATATACTTTGTCACAAGACTTATCCAAAACATGAGGTTTATTACAATTTTACTTTTCACCTAAATTTTAGATTTAAAAATTTTTGAATTCTTTAGTGTGTAATACCCTATTAGAAGATAGGGATGTCATATGCCTGTTCTTGTCATAATAATATTAATATTTTCATATTGACATCTTAATGACATCAAACATTATTCTTTTAAGCAGTCACACAACATTAGATATGACTTTTAATTTTTCCATCAATTCCCATGAGCTTGACATTTGTCAGGACTATAAGGAATTGTGACCTTGACATTTGTCAGGACTATAAGGAATTGTGACCTTGTGACCTTGACATTTGTCAGGACTATAAGGAATTGTGACCTTGTGACCTTGACATTTGTCAGGACTATAAGAAATTGTGACCTTGTGACTTTGACATTTGTCAGGACTATAAGGAATTGTGACCTTGTGACCTTGACATTTGTCAGGACTATAAGGAATTGTGACCTTGTGTCTCTTGTTTATCCTTTTGTTTTGTGTATAGTGTTATCCTGGCTTTTTCTTGCTAGCCTTTTACATTTTATCCTTCTAATATTTTTCACTCAATTTCTTCTTTCAATGTACTACATATACACCATAACTCGGAGTTTTCTTAAATGTATAAACATTAAAATAATGGCTTTTATTTGATATAATGATATATGTAAACATTAATTCCTATATTATACTACATGTACATTGTATATATTAAAAGTTAAGTGAAGTAAAGGAATTGCTAATGACAATCTTGCGTGCTTTTCATATAAATCTTAATGATTTGTAGTACAAACTCAAAGTATTTATTGTATGATTTATCATATCTTTTACAGATAGATGGTAGGAAGGAGGTGATATTGTTTGAGCCGCATGATAATCAAAGATTATATGAAGGTCATATACCAGAGGCAATGCTATCTTATAATCACACAAATACAGAATTCAGGAGAAAAACATTACTGGACAGTACTTCTATGGTTATGTCCCCTGTTGATATTGCCAGTCCTGATTTCACTGTAGGTGTATCATTTTGTTAGTCTCCATAATTTTTATATTTCTAAACTCAAAATCAATTTTAAAGTTACAGTTCAAATGTGAATTGTAAATTTGTTACCCTGAAGTTTTTGTTGAAGTTAACTAATTTTTTCAGAGGTTTCCTATGTTTGCTGACACCCATCCTCTCAACTGTACCATCAGTGAGGGAGATGTATTATTTATGCCGTCATTTTGGTGGCATGAGGTACAGTCGTACCCAAACACTGATACTGGCAGAAATCTGGCTGTAAATCTATGGTAAGGCACAAACTAAACATTATCAGATGCATACTTCAAATAGTATGGTAGTTTACTTGCTTTTCATTATTTATTGAATATAGATTTATAGTTTTACAAGCAAACAGTAGTAGTCTTTGAATTTTGTCTTTCTCTTGAACTGAACAGTTCTACCTTATATGTTTTTCCAGTGGAAATGGCATAGACTTGCATACAATAATCCCCAGTATAACTTTACTAGAACATTTATAGTAATCAAAGTGTGACCGCGTGTGTTTGGAGGTGGGGGTCTGTGGGATGCTGTCTGCATCACTGCTACTACTAGGTTCCTCTGTAGCCCCCACTCCATATAATGTAACATTCGGGTCACTTGTCAATTCTCTTAACTCTACCTAGCTTTAGCTTAGCTAGGTAGAAAGATCACTAAAGAGTTTCTTCTACATTTCTAAAGTTTATTACAACATATATACAGAACTATGTACAAATATATAAGTCCAAATTGTATATCTAAGTCATAGTGAGGTTGTATCTCCACCAGTAAGCATAATACTTAAACTTTTGATGTTGACTGTTAGGAAGTCTAGATAAGTCTCTTTTTTGATTAAGAATGTTAATCCTATTTAATCTAAAATGCCAATGGCTCAAAGGCTTAACTTCAAACATAATTTGCTTAACACATAATTACACTAATTGGTGTGAGTTGATTGTCATGTCACCTGGCAGACAGAGCAATCAAACCCATGCCTAATCTTTTGTACAAACTATTTCCAAGATCTAAATGTTGTTTTGGCCTAAAGCTGTTTTGTCAAATAAAAGGTGTAAATTGTAAAGAGAATGATAAGATATCTAATATTCCTCAAAACCTAAAATGTAATTACAAGAATTTAAGACTTGAAATACTAAAATGACAACTTACTTAATCATGTTAATAGTAAATAACAAATGATAATAATTAATGATGAATTATGCATGTTAAGAAGATGCAAATTATATATGCATAATTTGCACCCCATATACTTTATATGCTGGTCATACAAGGCCGGGCTGCTATTGTAGATTTAACAATGAAGTAAAAGAATGAAGTAATTTGACTTTTGACCTTCTGCATTAATCTTGAAAGTGTTTTCTTGATGATAGCGTAGTTATTGAATATGAACATTCCTGAACTTATGTTTTGTAACCTTTACAATTAATTACAACCTAGATCTTGATCCATATAATTGAAGTGAAAGTTATGACCTTGACTTGTGACCTTTTGATTTCAAACGGAATAGGCATCATCCTCAAACCTTTATGATCCAATTAAATATGACTATTATATCTTCAAAGTTATCATTCTACAATTTTCAAAGTACTAAACTATATTAAATTATAAAATATCTCATAAATACCCTTTTAATTGTCATATTTCAAGAGAATTTTATTTTGTACCTGTATTTCATTATATACTTTCAGGTATGAACCATTTCTTACAAAGGAATTCCCTTGTCCAGAGTGTACACTTGATGTCAACCCTAAATATCGGCATCTTCTTTAGCTGTCAGACATTCTTAGATTTGTTAACTTCATATTGATTTACATTCCAATGAAGAATTCCAGGGAAATCTATATATATACAGGACACTGAAAATAATACAAATTTCTGACAATCAATGATCATTTGTACATGTAAATACTTCTTTATCTGTTCAAGAGGTCCTATAGATGGGTTGTGCTTGTCATACAAATAAGGGAATAGAATTGATAAGACTTGCCTCTGTTTAGATAGAGATGCAGTAATCTTGGTTGTTATTGGTAAAAAGACTAGAATATTAAAGAGAAAGCTACTTTAAAAGCTTTATTAAAGCTTGAGAATGAATTCTAAATAAATTGTATCTTATATTTCAGATTATGAAAATATAATAACTGTTTCTACTTTGATTTGTGTATACGTTACAGGGAATAAGTGTAATCAACATTCCTTATTTATTACTTGACAGAGAGGAGATTCAGCATCAAACGAGCAGAAAAGCACTAATTTTAGATGTCAAAATAAAACAGAATTAAGGTTAGAAAATAAGTGTAAAAATTCATGAAAAAATCAGGAATTACATGAAATACCTAAACAACTTCAGGGATTTCATGTAATGACTAATCGTATCTTACGACAAAATGAACTTTAACCTTCCATAACTTTTCTTGATAAAAGACAAAAATTTACCAAAATGTTTATTTTTTTCATCTACATTTTATGTGATATCTTGAAAGGATTTAAGATACACGACCAATGTTCCCGCCCGACAGCAAGTGTAAATGTATGATAGTTCATGAAACAAATATAACTCAATAATTCCTGTCTCCATGGTCTCCCGGTAAAAACTTTTGGAAATTCCCATTCCTTTGAGTTTATCTAAATACATGTACTAGTATTTTAAATTGCAACAAGTTTCATTGAAATTGGTTTATTAAGAACAAGACAACATTTTAGTACGGTAGAGCTACATCATGTCTATTGAGTGACATGGTCCAATCAAGATTCCATACATGCATAATATTGCATGTACATGTGTTTCAATGCCATTATGGGCAAAAATTATATGGAAACCCAAATTATGCTTCGCAAGTTTTTTCTATCTTTTAGAAAGCACACTTGTCTCAAGAAGATGACTTTTTCTAACATATCATTTTCATACATCTATCTTAAAACTTCTATTTCTCTCGTTCAGTGATTGGACTATACATTTGATTAATATGAACATAAAAAATATTGATCACATCCCAATTTAATCATTTTTCATAAGGTTTTTGACAGTCAGGAAATAAGTGTGCAAATGCATAAGAATATTTCAGGAATAACATGTAATCACTAAATTATATTTTGGAGATTTTATGTTATCCCTAAAATGACCAGGAATTACACATAATCACTGAACCTTTCAGGGATTACATGAAATCCCTTATTACACTTATTCCCTGTAACATATACATTGCACCTAGGGATGGGAGTATATCTTGTTTTAAACTCACTCTTTTTAGCTTACCTGAGCGAAGCTCAAGTGAGCTATTGTCATAGCGCACCGTCCGTTCGTTTGTCGTCTCCGTCCGTCCGGCGTAAACTTTTAACATTTTTGACATCTCCTCTGCAATCGCTGCATTGAATTTCACCAAACCTTACAGGAAGCAAGTACTCAAGGTCCTCTACCAAGTTTGGGTTTTTCGTGCCGATCGGTCAACAAATATGGTCGCTGAGGGCTCTGATTGGCTGACACATTTTCGACATCTCCTCTGCAACCGCTGCACAGAATTTCATGAAACTTTACAGGAAAGAAGTACTCAAGGTACTCTACCAAGTATGTGTTTTTTGTGCCGATCGGTCAACAAATATGATCGCTGAGGGCTCTGATTGGCTGACACATTTTCGACATCTCCTCTGCAACCGCTGCACAGAATTTCATGAAACTTTACAGGAAGGAAGTACTCAAGGTCCTCTACCACGTTTGGGTTTTTCGTGCCGATCGGTCAACAAATATGGCCGCCGAGAGCTCTGATTGGCTAACACATTTTTAACATCTTCTCTGCAGCCACTGCACAGAATTTCATGAAACTTTACAAGAAGAAAGTACTCAAGGTCCTCTACCAAGATTGTGTATTTTGTGCTGATCGGTCAACAAATATGGCCGCCGAGGACTCTGATTGGCTGACACATTTTCGAAATCTCCTCTGCAACCATTGCACAGAATTTCACGAAACATTGCAGCAAGCAAGTACTCAAGGTCCTCTGCCAAGTTTGTGTTTTTCTTGTCGATAGGTCAACAAATATGGCTGTCAAGGCCTTGATCTGTAGAAGTATTTTTGTGACTTTTAACCCTTTGTTTGCAACTCAGGTGAGCGATGTGGCCCCTTGGGCCCCTTGTTTAAAACAAAACAAAGCAGTGATTGAATTTATTTTGTTACACATGTACTTATCAATATTTTAAGTCAAAAATGACTGACATCATGGTCCCTTTTGAGAAACTATCATTTTGTTTAGTATATGTCTCATAATAATATTTTTGGTGATTTCTATTTATCTATTTTTATTTAGATTTTTATCACTTTGTATTTTGATGATTTTGTTGAAATAAAATGTTCAAATGTCAAATGATCACTGCTTTTTGATTTGTGAGAAATTGTACATTATGTCTACAGAGTTAAAGACCTATTGGTATTGTGGTTTGTAGTCTGTTTCTATGGCAACAAAAAAAAAAACTTTGACATCAGACATTACTCTCATACATCACAACACCCAAAACAAAAGACTACACATAAACCAACGAGACCAATGGACAATGGTCAACCGGTGCCAACTTATGACCAACTGCTACATTTACAGTAAATGGTGTGGCTATCCGGATTACATGAGCACAACTGTATGTTTGTCCTGTTACCCGACGGTCTTGAAAAACAAACGATTGTTCAGTTCCACTGTGGTCTGGAAGAATGAATAGTAAAAAAATAATAATAAATAAGGCAACACAAGCATAGAATCCGTTCGGTATTACATACGAATCCATTATGTTCAAAATAATGAATATTTAAAAAGTATTGATTGTCTTTAAATCACAAGAATACCGATTGATTAATCCTTTCCTTCTATCATGGTACATGTGGACTTCTTTTCTGAACCTACTATGACCATTGCCCTGTATGATTTTTTCAACCATTAATTCCTAGTGACCTTGACCTTTGACCTTGAAAATCAATAGGGATCATCCTCTCCCCATAGGGAATATTTGTGGAAGGTTTGATGTTTCTGTGATGATCGCTTTGTCTTCTATGCTGTTCACAAGGATTTTAAACCTCACCCTGCTGTGACTTTGACCTTGAAAACCAATAGAGATTATCTTCTCTCTATGGGGAATATTTGTGGAAGGTTTGATGTTTCTATGATGATCGATTTGTCTTCTATGCTGTTCACAAGTGAGTCAGTGTCAGCAATCTGATTAGTTTTGTACGTATACCCCTCATACGTATTCGCCGCACATGAATTCACAAATATTACTTGCTTTAAATGTAAATTATTTAAGAATAACAATGAAATTCATGAAAAGTAATAATTCAAAATGTGTTTTTGATCAAATAGATAAAAACATAGGTAATCACGGATTACGAAGCTCGTCTCGCGGCAGCAAAATTCAATTCAAACATACTTCAAAGAACATGTATATTGGCTTTAAAAGTAAAATCACTCAAGCAGAAAAAAGTAGGTCAAGGTCATTTTATGAAAGTTTGATCAAAGATACATCCAATATGCAAGTTGGGATCATGTAGCACTTACATGTATACTTTGCTCAATATTGGCTTTTAAAGACAAAATCACTCAAACGGAAAAAGTAGGTCAATGTCATTTTATGAAAGTTTGATCAAAGATACATCCACTATGCAAGTTGGGATCATGTAACACTTATACTTTGCCCAATATTGGCTTTTAAAGGCAAAATCACTCAAGCGGAAAAAGTAGGTCAGATGCTGCATCTGATTCATGGGTTCACCTCAGCATCCCAAGATGAATCACTTGTGCAAGTTTGGTCACTGTAGCATCAGTACTTTGTCAGATACTGAGCTACCCCAAAAACTTTTACCAGACACGGACGCGAGTCACTGAACCGGAAAATGTAGGTCAGATGCAGCATCTGATGCATGGGTTCACATCATCATCCCAAGATCAATCACTTGTGCAAGTTCGGTCTCTGTAGCATCAGTATTTTGTCAGATACTGAATTACCCTAAAAGCTTTGACCGGACGGGGACGGGGACGCGGACACGGGTGGTATAGCTTAATCTCATCTCAACTTCGTCGAGGTGAGCTAATAAGATGACTGCAAGTAATTGGCCAATGCATTTTCTACTTCCTCACTTTCGCTGTACCATAACAAGGGGGATTTAGGGGGATTTGGGGGGTTCGGGAACCCCCCCGGTTTCCCATTTTTTTTGGGGGGGGGTAACATTAGCACTCGGAAAAAAAACCCCTGCAAACTGAGTAATAAAAAAATTGCTTAACGTCCACCAGAATTCACTATTTTGAAACAAAATTTACAAAAATTTTCTGATACATTCTATCGCATATCGATTCGATACCGTATCAATTGGCGTATTTGTGGATTCGTACAGACAATCGCGAAGTTTTTGTAATATACGTCGCAGAGGGGGTTTTCTGTTTATTATATTCCCGAAAATTAACTTAACAAATTCTATAATATGAACATGTTCAAATTTGCAAAACATGTACATGTGTCAAACAATCAATGTAAATGGTACGGGCATCGAAACCTACACGTTTCTGTCCTCAAATACCCGGTTTGAGTATTTTCATCTACAAATTTGGTTAAAAACATAATTTGAAATAACAGGAAAAAATTGGACAAATATTGAACATTGTATATAGCTCGAATATGCTCCGGGGGCCTATAATTAAGCATTCAATTTTTCAAAGCCAAAACCCAATGATACTCAACATTTTTTACTCGATATCGTACCAATATTCTAAGTACATGTACATGTTACAGCAAGGACAAATCAACAAGCCAGGGGCGAAGCCAGGCGTACATTTGTACGCAAAAACGTCCACATCGTCTCGCGAAAAAAAAAGGAGAGCGCCTCCCCCAGTTGCCAAAAAGAAGGGAGAGGCGGGTCTTTTGAAATAGTATAGTAAGCAAACTACTGTTCAGAAATAGATCAAAGACACTCCAGAAACCACCGATTTGAATGCATTTTTCGTAATTTTCTCGTGTTTCATTACAACTCAATACAACCATGCGCGGATCCAGAGAGGGGACCGGGGGTCTGGACCCCCCCCCCCCCGAGAATTTCGGAGGTGGGGTCCAGCTTTGGCCCATTTCTAATTGAAATGGGTCTAAAATGCATGAAAGGGCTTTGAAATCTAAAATTTCGGCTCGCTTCGCTCGCCATTTTCAAATACAAAACTATTTTTTTCTGCAAAATTCCTTAATTATTATCAATTGTTCATACTAAGTAATTTTATATAATTGTCTTGGGTCTCAGGTACTCATATTTTGAACAGTCTCTTACTTCATAGGATGTAACCTCCTTCATCTTTTTCAAGGTTTTGTCATTTTAAGATGTCTGATTATTTGGAAAATGACACATCTCTTATCTATCTATTCTCATGAAATTCGCTCTGCTCGCCGATATAAGAAGTGAAATATTCAACGTTATTAATAATCATCTCGATCGAATCAAGACAAATTAATATTTCATATCTAAAAAAATTTCTGGCTCGCTACGCTCGCCAATTCTTCATGAAAATAAACGTGAAAGGAAAGCTAACAAAATTGCCCCCTCCCCATCATGTGCACCGATATATATATGTACCTACATGATAGGTAGACTTCCTTAAATTCTGGACCCCCTCTGACCAAAAATGCTGTATCCGCGCATGATACAACGATCGCTAACAAAGTGCGAGCGGTCGATTGGAAAGACTTCATGTGGACGTACATATGTAAGTATTTAGGGAATGTCATGTTAACATCTCAAGTTTTCTTCATCTTAGATACGATTCATCGTCTGCTGACATCGAATCATATGCGTTATCCCATCTAAATTCAGCTCAAATACGCTCCAGAGGTCAGCATTTTGCTTCATTTTTTTTCAAAAATTTCACGGGGACCCCCTTCAAGGGGATGGGTAACATATTTCCATACTGTCCCCACTTGACCCTTCGGGCCTCGCAAGTCATCCCCCCAAAAAGTGTCTGTGCCCCCGGACAGCTGAAGTTCTTGGCCCAACCCTTCTTCATAGACGTCCACATCGAAAACACCCTGGCTACGCCCCTGCCAGCAGTAAAGGAGAAATTATTTTATTTAGAAATCTTTATTAACCACATAAATTGAGTGGAAAAATGGTCTGAATATTCGAGAAGGTAAGGAGAAACTACGCTCCAGAGTGCACCATTTTATTCCATTTTTTCAAAAATTTTCCGGAGGAGGCCCCCCGGACCCCCACCTACAGGAGGGGGCAACCCCCTCCCGTACCCTCCCCCGCTCGGCACTTCGTGCCTCGAATCGACCCTTTGGGTCGATACAACCCCCCCCCCCCCCTTGCCACTCTGGATCCGCCACTGCATAATAAGTTCCGTCAAAAGACGCAATGGCTGTTCATAGTCGGCATACTTCATGAATGGCTGCGATACTTGTTGTGTACATGTATTTGCATATCTTGTCAGTTTGTCTTGTTAGGTCTTGTCTAAGATTTTTGTGCATGCGCGTGCATCGTCCGTTTTAACCTTTCTGTATACTCCGATTGAGAATCCCCAATCTCTGCTTCTTATTGAAACATAGAAAGACGACTTGTGAACACAATTTCTAGATACAGGCGATTCGGAATGATATTTCAACAAACTTTGAATAATGTTATCATCATATATTCACTCTTGGTGTTCAGTTTGTCCTCCTCGGATACGGTACCAGTTTGACATAGAACATAAGATAACAAAGGTGTGGATTTTTGTGTCAGTTTTATATCCGTTTCTAACGAACAATTCTGTCTCATAAGTATAAAACTATAAAAAATCAAAAAGGTATCAAAGTTTTAAAGACAAACTAACAATAGAACATCAAAACAAAGAAAGATTAAAGTGTCATACTCTATGAGAAAAAAACATCAACATGGATTTCTGTAGACCGAGATTGATTGAAATCAGAATGGATAGGTCTGTCCTGCTCCCCAATTCTGTAAGAGATAAACAATGTGACAATTTGAATTTTGTCTATATTTGTGTCCAAAGTAATTGGTCATAAGTGACAGTTTAAGTGTGTTGTGCTCTAGATAAAACCGAACTTCTCTTGCATCGTGTACTATTATAGTATCTGTTAGTGTTCGAAACATTACCGTTGTGCAAACCATTCACAATCTTGAGCGAATTACAACACTGCCTCAAATAAAACTTTTTAAATACTGAGAATAAATTGAAATACTCACTGCTGGCGGATCAGTAGAATGTGTCGTCAGAACTGAATTATCAGCCGTCGGGGTACCCTGTAAGACAAAAGACAATATATTTGACTTACTACATAACATTCAATAGGTTTTCTTCACGACATACCGAGAATATTTCTAAAATATAATACTTTAATATAAGGTGGAGACGCAGTGGTGAACGGTACGGATTCTCGTCACCGATGTTACGTCGACGTCACCTGCAACCCCAATAGTGAAACGGGTTTCAAAAATGCACCATCTTCATTAATCGCGGATCCGATTAGTTCTGTACAGCGCAACGGAGAGGTGATACATTGCTATTGACACCGAAAATATCACTTCTCCTAACGTTGTGCTCTAACTAGGATCCGATATGTCCTTCCTCCTAATCGTCCTACCATCGGTACTCCGAAGAGTAGGACGGGTAGACGTACAGGATTCGCAATTTATAAAGATGGCCTTGATGCAGATGATCATATTTTACAGTTTCTAAAAGAAATGAAAGCTCTGAATAGCAACCCCCCTCCCCCTCCCCCCCCCCCCCCAAAAAAAAAAAACAAAACAAATTTCTTCAAAATAATCTTTCGAAGTTTTGATACGGTGTCTTACCTGAGATGATAAAATATATGAATTTTGGGCCTTGAATCTTTGTGAGCAATCACTATCAGAGAGATCCCCAGCCGTTATCTCTAATATAACTCTGGGACAGTCCTTGTTGGAGCAATTCTGAATCTCGTCAACTACTGGATCCGAGTCACTGGTGAACTTGAAGAATGCAACTCTGTAACGTAGAATCAAATATATATATATACGTACATGATATCATATGCCAGTGTGTAAAGGTCGTGACATAGAAATGATGCTTTTAAAATCTACAAAGATGTATCATGTAATGTAAAAATTGACAAATGAATTTAATCTTCGATAATGACGTAACTAATATCATTGACATCAGAACTTACGTAACATGACGACAGCTTTGTGTGTAGATTCGCTCATAGCGATCACTACACAAAACGATGAGTGAACGGAACTTAACTCTTATTTTTTTTTAATCGTTACATTATAGCTTGTCGTAATTTTCATAAGATCTCTAAAATGTGAGCGAGCCGGTAGGGGACTAATAAGTCGACAAGAACGAAAAAAAAAAAAAAAAAAAAAAAAATCCAAAAAAAAAAGAATAACATAACTTTCATTATGGATAATTACGAAGAAATTGCCGCCGATAATCGATTGTCGATCGGTAAAAGTCGTTCGATTCCCATAATTGATTTAAGTTTTCACAATTGACTGTAATGGAAATTATTATGTTTTCCCCCATTTTCCAATGTTACAATTACTTGATGTTGATAGAGCATGAAGATAATAAAATTGCATGTTTCGAATGTCGTTTTTCTTAGAGATTTTCTCAATTTTATGCAAAAAACCAAAGCTGTTGTATTTTTAATTAGATATTACTTTCCGATTTAAATCTATAAGCAATCGGTTAACTTTTTCCGATTATCGATTCCTAAATGGCTTCCAATGTACAACACTAATCACGAGTTGCACAGGCATTCTGACCTTAGACCTGCTCAGTCATGGATCTCGGGACCATGTATATGACCATGTTGGTCTGTCTGTTAGTCACACTTTAGTTTTCAGAGTTGTTGTCATTTGCAATTATTGAACCGATTTTGCATGTGAGTGTATCTAGTGAAACTCCAAAATGACCTTGACCCCTTCAATCACTGACCTTGAACGATTTTCTTCTTGTCAGAATCCGTCTACATGACAAGCGACTTAAGCAGCTGGTAACAGATCAGACTTGAACACAACACCAGGACACCAGCGAGAGAGAGAGAGAGATTCCTTACCCAACATTTGTATCGAAATAATAACTGAGTCCGTTTACGTCAGAGTCCACCTCTGTCAGTGATGACACTTCGGTAGCTTTTTGTGATTTCCCGTCTTTGAATAACATAACTTTCATTGTGGCATCTCGTGGTACGCACACTCCGAACCGTAGGTCTTTAGATCTGAAACAAGCAAAACGTTATCAACAATTATTATAACGTTAATGACGCTGTATAAAATTCTCTATTATGCAAAAAAAAAAAAAAAGAAAAAGAAAACCTCTTCATATCGTTTTGCTTGAACTGTTGGCGGATTTACGCTTTTCTTATGAATAATACGGACGGACCAAATCTTGATCAAAACATGAGTACATGGACCTTTCGTTTGCTACGGACTTCAACATAGCCAAGTATAAATGGCACCATTGATGCGGACCCGTCTGTTAGGCTGGAAAAAGTTTCACGAACTTTCATCATGAGAGCGGGCCCCTACGATCGCACCTCCTCCCTTGACTCGTGCACATGACTATATATAGTATACATGTTCACACAGACGATCTGTGACTACCTGATCTAACACACGTAAGTACTTACGGAGCCATTCCTCTTCCTCTAATAAGTACTCGTTTTGGCATTTTACTGATGTACATCAGATAGGACACGTCCTGACCGAGGATGGTGAAGAACTGCTTCATCGTGTCACCATTTAACTGCTGTTCCTCAAACGGTGAATCCGTCCTCATCAAGGTCACCTTCTGTGTTTTATCACTGTAGCTCACTTCCAGCTACGGAGAAGAAAAAATCACTAGTGACTACCTTTTACAATGGCAATTTTTATTACTAGTATTGTTTCTTTTCGTTCTTTTTATCTTGAACATGTTTAAAGTCGTATCTTATCTTATATTTCGTCTCTATTTTGACGTGCAAGAAATTGATCGAATCTGAGACTCACCACACCATAAGAGTACGGACAGATGGCCATGTTCCAGTTTGCTCTGAAAGAGCACTGGTCGGTAACTAGGAAGGGATCGTTCCTGACGACCTTGATGGCGGAACCATCTGTGATATCGGTAACGGAACCATCGCTGTCTGTAAACATGGACATTTTAGGTCTACCGTCACACTTGCCATCAGTGACGTATACACGATTTCCTGTCGATGGCTGTAAAAAAGTAATTTCCCTTTTCAAAAGTTGTATTGGAAATCGCGAGAAAAACGAAACAGAAATTTTGCGATTGACAACAAAACATCCTTATTGATTGGCTTGATCGTACTAATTTCAGAGGGAAAAGTTTCTATTGGGCTTGATTTTAACAGATATAAGAAGATCTATCTTACCGAATCTTGGAAGCCGAATTGGACATTTTTTGCACGTTGCGTTATGAAAGCAGACTGAAAGAAGCATTTGGAAGCACTGAGTGCGCCCATCTGGTAATACTGAGTGGATTTAAAGCCATCAAACCATACATTCTCCACAGCCAGATGTCCCTTGAAGAAGTTTGCGCCCAGTCTGGGTTCGTTACTGTCAAAAACAGATACAAAATACCCTTACAAAATTAGTTTTGATAATGAGCTTAAAGATACTAACATACATTTTTACGTCAAGATCTATTTTCGCTGTTTTTGCGTAATAAAAATTATGAAGCGAATACAAAAATTATGAATAGAAATTCTATCATATGATAACGACTTTAACGAGTGAACTAAAATTTTGTCCGGATCAAATCTCAATTCGGCGAAAATAACAAGATTCAGCGAAAGATTTCAAAGCGACGTACAACGTGAATTGCTTATAAAAATAGTCAACTCAGTATGAACTAATATGAACAAAACAAATTGATATCCAAACCATAACTTTATACCACAATGTACTCGTTATACAAGCGATTAGTAGTTCAATTTCGAGTTGAACTTATTTAATTAAGTTAGAATAGAGAAGAAATCTGAATATAATCTTTGACTCACAGACTGGTAGGTACTGATCTTGGTAAAGTAATCTTGCTTCCACCCTGCAGTTTGACTGTTTGGGGTTTTCCCAGATTTGGTGATTCCCCAATCACTACACTATCCTCAAACACTAAGTAGTGTGAATTCTCTCTAAATAATAATAAAAAACATTTTAAAATCAAATTCCACAGCCGTTCCAGTGCTAAGAAATGAGCTCAAACAATAATTGTGATCTTGATCTTATACGAGTGGAAATTCTGAATTTCTTTTTTTTTTCCTAATCACGTAAAAAATGAATCGTAGAAAAAGTATTTCATGCGAGGCTTACCTGATCATGGATACGCCCTTGCTACTGTCTGATAATCTAGCAAAAGAAAACAGTTAGATGAATTATCTATTAAACGAGTACTTTACGAATTAATTCGCGACAATTCATAAAAAAAAAAAATTCAATAAGAATAAAGAAAAAAAAAATTCAATAAGAATAAAGAAAAAAAAATCTGGAAATTATTGTTGTTTATTTCAGATATGTGTCTACCAGACATTTTGGTTCTCATGACGGATCCAAAAGTACACGTTTTATTCATTTCAAATAAACGTTGCACATCACGTCGGTGATTCATAGTTGGAACAAACTAATTTGAAGTTATTGACATACATGTGATGTCAGCATAAGAACCCTGTCCTAAAAGGCCAAGGACAACAGGAGTTTGAGGGTTAACCCCCCCCCCTTTACGGCAACCAAGTAGAGCTTATGACAGTGATATCTGCGATCATGCTACTTTTCATGCTACTTTAAGCCGGGCTTCCACTGTCGCGAATGTAGAGGAGAATGAGCTACGATCAGAGGCGAATGAACAATCGTTTCACATTCTTGTCTGTTCTCATCAAGTATTTCTTTGCGCGATAGGCACACGATAGCGCCGCGAATGCAAGAAGAATATGCTACGCGTCCGCCGCGATAGTGAGGCGAGAGTGACAAGAATAGAGAAGAATGCGACACGAATGTGCCACTATAAAAAGACACCGAGGCGAATGAGAGGCGAATACAGGAGATTGAGACACGACTTTAACCCGATAGCGCTGCGATGCAGGAGATTGAGACACGACTTTAACCCGATAGCGCTGCGATCATGACAAGAATGTGACAAGAGCACAATCAAAATCATTTGACATATCCAGGAACATCAATACCCTTTGTTGACTTCGACCTCTTTCCAGGTTGTTTTCTCTTGAAAGGCATTGTCAAAGTTTTCAAAACATTGATCCGCACACTTTTACATCAATTCTGAGATAATTATTATTGTCACTGTCGTGTGTGTATGTAGTACTATCGTGGCAATATCGTGTCACTATCGTGTCAAGATCGTGGCTGAATCGCGTTGATTTTTTCATTCGCGTCACATTCTCGGCGCATTCGCATCACATTCTTTCTTGTCGGGGCTCTATCGTGGCTTCATCGGGGCTCTAACGTGGCTCATTCTCCTCCACCTTTGGAACAAGAATGCACGCGAATGTGAGGAGAACGCGCCGCGAATGAAGGAGAATGCAAGGCGAATGCGCTGCGCATGTGCCGCGAGTGTGAGGCAAATAAGAATTCAGACGCGAATGTTTTAAACAGTTTGAAGCATTCGCGTCGGTGCCGCGAACAGAGGAGAATGCAGGAGAACATGACACGATGAGATGAGAATGCCCGCGATTGAGAGGAGAATGCGCTACGATTAAACAAAATCACCTAATCGTAGCTCTATCGCCTCTGTATTCGCGACAGTGGAAGCCCGGCTTTAGACGTCGTCATCTGAGGTTTTACAGAAAATATTGTTCATGTCTTATTTGCCAAGTCGTAACTAAAATCGCACCAAGACGTAATTCGGTTGAAAACATCATGTACATGATGTATATGTAAATTACTTTATTATAAAGCAAAGAATAACGAAATACATTTCTAGCTTTGATCGTAAGAACTTACGATGCTCTCCTGAGGACCATCCAGCCACCACGAATCCATGCATTTTGTCTCCTATTTTTGTATGCTGAAATATACAACGTATATGTCCATGAACAAAGACAGACGCGAACTATAAAAAAACCACATGAATAATCGAAAAAGGCTATTGATAAAATGTATACTAGTATTTGTAAGAGATAAATGTTTATACCAGTGAGTCTGGTGAAAATTGCTGGCACCCTTTGTGAGTTGAAGTCTGTGGGTACTTCCCGTGGGTCATACTGGTTGTAACCTTTGACCGTAAGGTCATCTTGCTCGATGTTATCCACAAACAAACCTGCCTGTAACATAAAATTAATTTGATAGATGATATGCATATATTTAGTTTGTCCCTGCTAAGTCAGTAAGTGTAATTGATCCGCAGTGAGTGTTGGTAAAGCAATATTCAAAATCAGATTTCACAAATTAGATATTATCATTGGACATACGTCACCGTCATGAAAAATACAAAATAAAACAAACAAATAAAAAATTCCACAAAATCAAACAGTAAATTCTCTAAGGAGATAAGATGCCCGGGAAGAGTAAGTATCTACTGCTTAGTAACTTGTATCTTGGTAACAACATTTGTCACTTAGGCCATACAGAAAATGTCAAAACTAGTTTTCGGTGTTTCAGTTCTAGCTTGATGTTTCTTTCAACATTATGGACATTAAAATGTTATAATAATAGTTATATTGTCAATGATATCGTTTAAGAATTATGCAATGATTCTTTAAGACTTACCTTAATATAAGAATGTGCCACATTGTTGTAGAATTCCTCTACCGGTGTATGCCGGGCTTCCTTATCAGCCATCAGACTCAGGTTACGTGACGGCCCAGTGGGCTCATCTGGGTATACAAACCACATTCCCACGCCCTAATATATCAAGATAATAGGTCATATAAACAAAATGAATGAAGGCCCAGTGGGCTGATCTGGTGAACAAACCACATTCCCACACCTTGAAACATCAAGGTAATAGGTCATATAAACAAAGTGAATGACGGCACAGTAGACTAACCATATCCCTACACCCTGAAATACAAGATAATAAATCGAGTAAACAAAGGGAATGAAGGCCCAGTGGGCAGGACTGGGTATACATATACCCACTTACAACAATACCAAGTTACATGCCCAATTTAAATCCCTCCCCCAATCTTTTACTCCGGATACAGAAAAGAAGTCATCTCCGTCAGGTCCTCATCGCTACTTCAACGGGACACCAAAGTTTGAAAACATCGCACGGGCATGACTCAGTATAGATACACTATAAAGCAAAGGGAATCCGGGAAAAGCTATAAGGGATTACGTGCTCAGAACTAGTCAATGTTTGTTTTTATTCCAAAACTGGGTTGAGACAACCAATGATTTGTTGCCAATTGGAAAGCTGAAAATACATGTTAACCGAACTTAATCGGGTTTTTTCTGTATGGGATATATTCCCCTTTATCAAAAATCAGACTAGTAGATTGTCCATCTCACAATGATTCAGTTTTTCATTCAATTTTACGAGAAAAGCATAATTTAAAACCTGCATTTTATTACCACTTCACTTCATCCTTCTTTCAGCCCAATTTAATAAAAGGAATCACAAAATTTAAAGAAAATACTTGTACATGTGTTGTAATAAAATTTGAACATTTTTGTAGAGTTCATGGTAGAATGCTGTAATTGGTACAACCTCTCCCTTTCAGAAATGTTACCAGGGTAACCGATTTCTGTGTATAATAATTGAACCAACATATAATCTCAGGTAGTAGTACTTAATTTGAATCACTTATAAATGAAGTAGACCTGGGCCCGGCACCATAAACGAAGAATTGACTTCAGTCTAAACTTCAATTTTCTTTTGTCTCATTATAACATTAGTGATGACTTGAAATCATTCAAAGAATTTTTCTAATATCAGAGTATCGAATAAATGAACTCAATATTTCAATTTTTCACCGATCTGTTATGTATATCGTATTTTGAGAATGTGACTTAATAATACAATTCTTAGTTTAAGGTGCTGAGTCCTGATGGTCAGATGTTGACATGGTCAGCTCGAGGCCAAGATTTCAGACAAAGATTTTATTTTAATACATTAATCAGGACATTGATACGTACATCTCCGCCAGCGGCCACGTTGTTTTTAAGGATTTGTAGAGGATTGGTGATCCAGAAGGTCACAGGGGTCCTGTCAACATAAAAACAACCTTTACACATCTCACATAAAATAATATCCCATTATTATTATGATTGTTTTTATGCATGGTTGATGCCTATCAAGATAACTGCAGCAATGAACTTAATCACGATAATAAAGACTAACTTTGCATTGTCTTTGGGAGCAACCATTTGAGTTTTAGGGAGGATTTTTGCCAGCCGATTTTTTTTCAGCCATTTTAAGAACCAGGAAATGTTTCGCCGGCCCTTCGGGCCGGATCATTATTATTATTATTTTTTCCAATGTTGAAAATTATTCCTAAAGCATAATTTTCGGCCATATTAATATCAAACACGAAGTGAGATCCGGTTCCAAGGAAAAGCATATTAAGGCACATCTTGCTAGAAGACCACTTCTTTTTAATTTCTGGAATGGTATGTGAAACCTATAATTTTTTCACTTAAATGATACTCGACGCAGACAGGCTATATGGTGCTTATGACTTTTGAAATTGATTTCGTTCCTTTAATAAAAAATTATTTCATTTTTATTTGTACTTAGTTTATGAAACACAAAAAAGTGTTAACTGGGCGTGTGAAAGAGGGGATGGGGGGATATCATGATCCGGATTTGTTTAGCCGGCCCTTCGGGCCGGAAAACTTTTTTCCCTATCGGATTTTTTTCTTTGCAAAGTTTTCCTGCCCCCCCCCCCCCCTTAAAAAATCAAATGGCCGCTCCCTTATTGTAGGACAACATCTAAGGTGAATTTATTCGAGTGCCGTTAATGAACTCTCAATTTCAAATGTTTCATATTTCGCACCCCTTTTCAAATACCGTATTACATGTTGTACCAGAGTATATATTCTGAATGACTTAAGAGATGTCAGTTACTCCCCTCCCGCCCCTCAAGAACATTGTCACGTATTTGACTAAAAAACCTTGGCAATGACAGAATGATAATTTCTTATTCTCAAATGCACGTAGTTTACCCGTACGCAAGTTTATTCAGCATTAGTACATTTCCAGTTTTCACTCCGAGACTATTTACGTCAAGAGCTTGAATGCTTTAACCTTTCTTTTACCCCTCGGAAATTAATTCATTTGTTGAAATTTTCTGCTTGATTAACAACAAAGTGCTGATAAAATGCGTGGGCAGAATTTATTCTCCGTTTTTTATTATCCCAAATTTTAATCATGTGTTAAAAGGACATCGCCAACAGCCAAATCTTGTTATCTTGAAAATTGTGTAGGTCATACTTGGTTCGCCTTTAATTAAGAATCGAACAAGAAGTGTTTTTAACCTTTTAAAACATGATTGTGCAATATTGAAATGGCTCTCCCTTGGCCTTGAAGTTTGAATATCTTACAATTTTCAATTTTTACTTGAAAATTCCGCATAGTTCCCTAGTTCCAACACTTAAACAAAAACTTGTGTCAGTCAGTCGACTAGATGACATTTAAAAAAAAAGGAATAAAAGGAAGCAACAAAACTCATGATTCGAATCACTGAGTGACAGCATACTTCAACATGTATTCCATCATTTTTATAAACCTAACGTGTTATCTTTTCACAAATGATATCTTACATACTGTTATAAGGACATAACTTTTTTTCGATTCAGGTGCGACGCACGAGACGATTATTACGAATATACGTGATATTATACTGAAGTGTCAGCACCGTTGATATTAATAATGATATAATATATAAAGTAAGTATAAGTTATGACATACTTATCAGTAGGTATGGTTCCAGTTGTACCAACTTGACCAATAAGTCCCTTCCATGATTTCTGTCCCAAGCCAAGATTCCCCTCGATGTGGGTGTACTTCTCTCCACCATCCTCTATGAAGAAACCATGACCAAAGGTGTTGTAACAAACATTGTCCAAAATCTGAAAGCGTAAACATATTCATATTATTAACATTTCAGGTAAAATACCATTATGTAGTTGAAATGAAGATTGGTTCGAACACTCACTCAGACATCATTATGTGTTTTCGAACACTTAGATATGAACAGTACCTGGGCATGGTGAGTACCATGTATGGTGGCACAGCGGAAGTTGGTATGATGAATCGAGTTTCTCCGTAAGTAAGACTCGGTAGGGTAAACGTTAGTATCGCTCAAGTTTCCACACATATGATAATGTAATGGGTAACGACCTGAAATGAAACAGAATGACCTTGAATTCTCTTTCATGGTGTATTTGATCTACCAATATTCATTATTTCATCATTGCTTGACCTTTCACGCAGAGTAATTTTCATTCTTTTGTTTTTAAACTGAATGGAATTGATGGCAAGGGTACGGCATTTCATACGAAATTTATATTATCTAAATCAATGATTAGAAAACAATAAAGTTGACGATTACCTAGCACTAGAGGTTGTCCCATTCCCCTCAATTCTACGCCTTCTACTCGAACACTTTTAAAACCTTTCAGGAACTGTCAAAAGAAACATTTTTGCATTAAAAATATGTTATAGGAAATTCATACTCAACTTAATCTGTCATCATTGAGATCATTCGCCCTTTATTTGTAACGGCATGGAAAGACTTGGACGCCAATGGTGGAGTGATTTGCATCCTTTTCAACATTCACAAAATTGAGTAATACATGTGTTGTGAAAACATATTTGTCAGTTACGATCCAGTATTGGAACTTGTATTTCAATGATAAATTCTAACTAAAACTGATAGACGAACATTTTTGAAATGGCCTCACCTTGACATGGCCGCCATTAGAGTTTCCCCTGGTCACGATGCCTTGGATAATGATATGGCGACTCATCAGTCCAACTTCAGCTCTCATATCCACATTCTTATAGATTTCACCAAAATGCGTGTTCGCTATTGGTTCTGTAAATATAGATGTTAAAGCTGAACTTTTTCAAATTTTAATTTCGCCGAGGAAGATACCTTAGTAGTCCTCACATAAGAGAGCACCCACTATTCCGAGGCTCTACTATAGTGGACCATGTCCTTAGATGCAGATGCATATTTAGGATAGCTGATATACTTGATAATATGGTTTCACTCACTGATTCGGAGGTTCCAGCGAATTAGATGCCACGGAAACAACAAATACACATAAAATAGCTTCCTACTTTATGGCAAGCAAGACAGTTTCAATTTCATATCACACAACTTCTCTTTCTGGATATCTATATTACACCATCGCATGTCTCTCTGAACGTACATAGCAGTGTGATCTACTCACAGCCATATTCTTAGATGAACCGTGCTATTTTACCAATGCTGTATGGATTTTACTGACTTACCGTTTAGTTTGATCTGGTTAACAGAACACTGAGGACAGTCCAATAATGTGAATTCTTCAACTTGTTTCCAATCGTAGTCTGTAGATGTTATAAATACTCGATCCCCTGAGAAAGAATGAATCGGAACAGAAAATCAAATTGTGATGAAAAGTTCTTATGAATTTTTAAAAATATAGTATCAAGATGGATACAATTTTCGTATCATGAAATCTTGAAGTTCACTACTAAAGATTAACGTTCTACATATAATACGTATTTCTGATCATTACCTTTTGTCCACGATGAAGCGTCGTCCACCACCTCTATAATAGGTTCCTCTTCCTGTACATCAGTCACCACGAAATCAGCAAACTTACGGCCTCTCTTATGGTTCACAGAATGCACTGTAAATCTAGTGTTGAATTGGTCCAGCTTTAATGTCACGGAGGCATGGGCTCTTTTGTTATTTTCAAATTGAAGGTCTTCATCTACGCTCGCATCGTCACCTTTAAGATTTCGAAAGAAAACGTGTAAGTTAAATTATAGAATAGAATTTCTGCCCCTCTCCAAGCCACAAAAATGCCAAATGAAGAAAATCTTTCGTTTTATATCAATTTTTGTTTATTTGTTACCATGGATACAGACGTATCGACTCATTACCTAGGATTCCGATGTAAGCATAAGCTGATCCTTTAACGACATCCCCTAAGCTGTGAGCCCCTAGTACTTCATCAAACTTAGACACCAATCCACTTAAATCCAAACTTGCTTTTCTGATAACTTCTCCTTGTGTTGCTATGGCGACCACGTCACCGTTCTGTATACCTGCATGTCGGTAAATGGATCTTTGAAAATATATAGTTCTTTCGCAATATTGTACTTTGTTTTACATGACTAAATCTTAATGAATATCATTAAATATTTAGAATTTCCAAGCAATATGAACATTCATTTTTTCCACTTCTATAATAAAATATTAATAAGAGCATCTACATGGCAAGTAATCGCGATGGTTTAATTCTGTTTTTCTCGAAATTATACTGATTTTGTGGGTCTCCGATGGTGAAAGAAGATAGTATTTACCAACAATGAGAGAGAGAGAGAGAGAGAGAGAGAGAGAGAGAGAGAGAGAGAGATCATACCATCCATAAAGACTTCCAGGCGAGCGATTGCTTGGTTGACTTTATTCTGGTTTCTAGAGATTGGTTCGTGTATACTGTCTATAACGGTGCCATCTTTCTGGAAACGGTAAATATTTAGCCCCGGTGCCTTCATCACATCATCCTTCTCCTGAAACAAAAGGAACATTTTTTACGGTCAGTTGCTACAACAATAATGATGAATTTGAACATATAAGAGGGGTGGACAGGGTGAAAGGGGGGCGGGAGGAGGGGGAGGGAGGGAAGGAAGGAAGGGAAAAAAGGGGAGGGAGGGGAGCGGGAGGGGCAGATAAGGGAGGGATGAAAAGGAGGGGGAGGAAGGAGGGGCTGGGAGGGGGAGAGGTATCCCCCTGTCCGCATCCCTGTAAGTATAAGATTTAAGTGAAATGATCCAACGGAAGCAGGCTGAGCTGAAGACCGCCATTCGTAAGAAGGTAAATTGGTTATCCGTGTTATATGTATAGAACCCTCCCGATTTACTTATTAAAAGACAATTCAATACATGAGACAAACCATAATTTTAAGAAATAATGAGTACGATGGAATCTGTTTTCTGCATTTGTAGTAGGTTGCACATTGGTTGCTGTTTTATTGGGTTTTTATCTATTTATCATTATTTTGACCGTTCATTTGACGATTTGTGACATTATTTAGTTTTAGTTATGCGCGTGTACTAGAAAATATATAATACTTACCAAATGACTGAATTTGACGAGTTGATCAGGGTCTGTCTGACTAACAGTTTTAGAGACTTTGGTCCAGGATAGTTTATCTTTACCATGAAGTTCCAGAACTCCATTTTCACGCACACCTATAAATTTTTGTCCGAAACCCGGGATATCGATTGGCTCATCTGGTTCACCTAAAATTGAATTGATAGAGATATAAAGGAACAAATTGTGACCATTTAGAACATTAGTCAAAGTGTGCTGAGCACCATGTTTCAAGAAAATCGGCTTTGAAAATGTTGCTACTTTTAACATTCCATCCGTCGCTCAAGCCACGGAAACTATCGAGACCCTGCCGAAGATTACCGAGATAATTTTAACGCTGTTTAAATGGATGAGAAGTCCGCGAGATCTCCATTTGTACATTGGATACGTTAAGTTATTGAAAGATTTTGTATGCAAGGCATTTTTACTGAATAGCAGGGTACAACGTTCTGATCATAATCATAAAGATTTACCTACCCAGTAAACTGATGGTAACGTATTTTTCGAACTGACAGTCCTCCGATCCAATGTGCATTTCACCCCCATCATCTATGAGTATGTAATGTACACTCAGATCATGGTTGTCAAAGCGACTGAACACCAGTTTCCCGCCATTTTGGATCGTGATGCTGAACAAATCAGGAAGAGCTGTATCGACAAGCACTGGAGAGGAAATGGTGACATTGTCGTTGTCTACGGGAAGCTGAAATACACAATTTTTATAGTCTTTACACAAAAAAGAAAAAGAAATTTTAAAAAGAAATAATCAAACAAATTTAAGAAAAGCACCACCGGTACTTGATAAAGCGCGGATCTAGAGAGGGGGGAGGGTTGGGGGTTTAGGCTGGATATCCCTGACGGTTTGGACATCCAATCGGATCCATCCATTAACAATTTTCTAGATCCACCCATACGTTTAATTTTTACCATAGGCGGAAAGATCGTATGCGCTACTGAAAAGATTTTTAAAGTCCTTGTTACACGACGCAACTAATCGTTTGCAAGCGACAAATCGCAACTTTCAAAAGTCGCATGCAAATTTTTTTTCAGATTAGAAACTGTATTATTCCTTGTGATTAATCGCATGCAACTTTTAGCGTCAGCCAATAAAATTGCCGGGTATTCCTTATAATTTCCATCCTTATTTGGCGAATTTTCACAGTATGAGGTGAGGTATCATCGCTTGGTCACAACCCCTTTCCTCATTAATAAAAACACTTTCCTCTATATGTCTATACATATAGACATATAGAGGGTTTTTAATATAGACATATAGAGGAAAGTGTTTGTATTGAGGAAAGGGTTTGTGACCAAGCGATGATACCTCACCCCTGTGAAAATATCCTCAAAATGATTTACCAAGAATCTGATTATGTGATGAATCACAATGTTCATAATTATACATGTATCTCTACAATAATGGCGATATCGAATTTTCAAAAGCAAAATATTCCCAAGAAATTAGATGTTTTCTTGAAATTCGACTGTAGCTGAAGATCTGTTTTCTATCATATGTAATAAGAAAAAAATAAATAATACAATAGATAAATAAATAAATGAATAAATAAATAGATAAATAAATAAATAAATAAATAAATAAATAAATAAATAAATAAATAAATAAATAAATAAATAAATAAATCAGACCTTGTCATTTGGCCATGTAGCAATATCTGACCAATTTTCCAAGTTAGTATCATCGTCCGGACATAGGGTATATATGTATCCGTACAGTAGGGTGGTAAGCAGTATAGGAGTAAACCTTCTCATCTTTCTAAAGTTGTATGGGTCGTTCTTCACGAAGTCCGATTTATATTACCGGCGAATCCCACGTAATTTCAAGGATGAGTGACTTGTATTTTGACCAGCGCTGTGTTGTCGTGCGTGAAGTTTGGACAAAATCATTATTTACACTCTCAATTCGTTTATTATTGTGTGTGTAAATTAATCTTCTCAATTACATAAAATCGTGATGTATTTTTTAAAATCAGAATTGTTCGTTTTCATAACACGCAATTCAAACGTTTAAAAGTTTTCTTTTGTATTTTTGTATTTATTTAATCCCTTACGAGCCCCTGCCGGCTTGTGACGTACGTTTGGTTTATTCATGACCGAGGAAGTTTACCGCCGTTCCACTTTCTGCCTCTACCTTTGTATGACGTCATATTCGTAAAACTAACGACTAACGTGTCTATATTTGCTGTCTATAATACTTAGGATATTTTTCCCCACTGATCTGTAGGTAACGTATTTTTGTTTGTTATTTTGCACAAAAAAATAAAAATAAAAACAATAATAAGACCAGGAGGCGTTGCTGGGGAAATCGTAATATTACAAGTATCGGACATCCTGGGCTCTCCAAGGGATATAAGAGTTGCAGTACAAATATATACGCGCGGACACTTTAAAAAAAATTACCTTTTACAAAATTCGAGATTGAAGTTTATAAGAATGATATCGTCGGGGTTCAAAGTTTCCTATCAGGGTCGTCGCAAGGGTGGGGGTCAATATTTTGCCCTATTACCAATGCGAAATGGTATCTTTTTCTCAAATTAGGCCCTGTCTCATGACATCGTGTTGCATGTTTTTATTTGAGAAGACTTAAACTGTTGACCTTTTTAAATAGAGAAGTAACGAGTCCATATCTTGCATGTGTACGATTGGCATTGCATTGTCCAGAGTATTTTTTCACAAATTGCATTGAATTGAACAAAATGCAACGTACATAGCGAAATGAACATATGGTGTGCTGAATCTATTGACAAAGAAATATCAAGATACAAATTATGAGTTCATTTGTTATATTGCACTTCCACTCTCTTATATATAAGTAGCATAAATATAGATCAATTCATTTTTCGAATGAGATGAAGGACGATGTCTCTTTATAATGAATAAGAGAATGCAAAGTTATAAATGAATACAAAAAAAAAAAAAAAAAAAAGATAATCGAATAAAAAGCGATAATTTTCAAATTCTAGTACAATCTTGTCCTCGTTCAAGAGTAAAATGTCTACAAGATGTGGTTCAAGGTTGAATTACAAGCTCACGCAAAGGGTACAGGGTTAAACTTTGTATTGCATGTAACTTCAGTAGAAAGAGAAAGTGCATAATCATAGATTCGGGCTTTTGTGATCTCTCTTGACCTAAATATCCATACAACCAACCAACCAAAAAAAAAAAAAAAAAGGAAAGAAAAGAAGAAGAAGAAGAAAGAAAGAAAATTAATAATAATAAAAAAATAAAATGGAGCAATTCTGACAGTCTGCAAAAGACGCGTACATTTATATTTGTGGGATGTCAATGCCATACACAATCCTAATTTCAATTGAACTGAGGAGCTTCTTTAATTTTTGTCTAAACGCAAAGTAACTCCTAAGTTTCCATTGAAATTAACATGCACAATGAATATACAGTATAGATTGTCTTGGCTATAGATGTTATTATTTCATATTTGTCGGATCAATCCATATGTAGATTGTCTAGATGTGATGACCAGATATTATTAGTTCAAAGAAGATTTTTAAAAAAGGGGGTTATACATGTACCTATCTGATACTTTTGGCAACGCCCTGGATTATCCTGAATGAATATGGGTCCTAGTGATGAGCAATCGGACAGAGGAAGCCCCTAAAAACCCCTGCCCTGCAATATCGCATAAGCATGTGACTAAATCTAATTTTGCTAAAAAAAATTATCACATGATACACCCGTTATGCTGTTTCATAAAGCCATTTCATAAATATATGATATGATAACACGTTACATATCGCTCTGCTTGAATGCGATTGGTCAAGTTTGGAACCTAATCACATAAACCTTGACAAATGTGACCTTTCAAATATCGGTCAACTGTTAAATTCAGACCCGGAGTCATATCAATGATTAAAATTGTTGTTGTTGAATTAATTCTTGCATTAAAATACTATTCAAAATTGAAATACTTTTCTCTTACGCACAGAATATCTATAGTATACGATGGGGACACTACTTCTCATGGCGTAGCAGACGGCGTGATTCGCCTCTAAAGTTCTCGAAAACGTTGATTTCACGTTAGAAATACACATTTTTAGGCAATATCATGTGATAAAAAGAATCTCAAATGAATTTTCATTTCATACGATAAAAAATTCATTTCATACGATGTATTATGAAACTCGTTGTGTGTTTTATATCCCCGAGCCTTAAATATGAAATGAAAATTCATTTGAGATCCTATATGTATGTTTTAATTTCAACAATATAACAGAAAATTACTTATTTGAGGGTTTTCAGAAGGCTTAAAGCTAGTTGCTACTGATAAATGCATTGTCTACAAAATCTCAACTCATAATTTCAAAGTATCAATTCAATGTATACCGAGGTTAAAAAAATGGGCTGATTTAAGGGATTCGATGGACGAGGGACAGTTGTTTGATTATTTTATTGAATTAAACTGGAAAGGGGGGGGCAGTAGTGGTTAAATTTAAAAAAAAATTATAAATGCAAATTTAAAAAAAAAATCCTTCTTTATAGTTATACCAAGACCGACAAAGAGGACAAGTGAGCTTTGAAGAATTTAAGGATCCAATTTTATGTGTAAATGGTTCATAAAAGATGCCTTTCTACTCAGCATCATAGATTGAATATGGTATAGTATGATGATTCTGACTTCAGGAAGCCCTATCCCACTACTACCCTATGATATATAACACGCAAGTATGTTATTCATTGTTAGTACTTCATTATGACGATTGTATTTCCGATGTCGATTGAACATGTGACAATGATATGATAAATTACGTACAAGTTGGATCATCTGGTTGTCATTTCTGCATCCACTGACAAAGAATCAGAGTGATTTAGAGCTTTAAAAAATTCCAAATAAGGTAATATACTAATCGCTCGCGGAGCCTTACGTATACGTGGCATACGCCCCCCCCCTCCCCTCCCCCTTCCGAAACTTACTGATTTCTGTCTTCTTCTTACGTAGAAACCTCCGACGTTAAGAAGTTGTAAAGCTCCTGGAGTCTTCTCCCTTTGAACCGTAATAAAACATCAATCAAGAGATCTTATGGTCGGTTTCAATGTCTGTGAGTTCCAATATTTAAAACACTTAAGAATGCTTATAGAAAATATTTTTAAAAATGTCCAGGGAATGCCAACAGATATGTTGAAAATATGAGTTTCTGCATATTTTTTTTTCATTATGTACATGTACATCGTTTTCGCAGATTTTTTTTACCAAGATCAATTCACAGAGATTAGTGCCAACCTAAGTGAAAATTTTATGTCGTAATTAAGACTTAGTATGTCGTAATTACGATTTAGCTATCTCGTAATTACGACTTAATATGTCGTAATTACGACTTAAAAATTTCACTTAGGTTGGCACTAGTCGGCTTCCGTAGAATATCATCTGATTTACCTACATGCATTTAGTTTAAGATGGTATTCATTTTCAAAACAATGACATTATGCAATTTACATATAGACATGTATAGGATTGGGAAACAAAAACCTACATGCATTTGATTTATAATGTCATCTTTGATTCGTATGTATATAGACTGATAGAAGTGCCAGGAAAGTCTTACACATTGTAAATAACCAGGGTGTGTGTGTACATATATTTTTGTTTCTGTTGTTTTCATTTTTAGCTTGCCAGCATTGTTACTAAAATAGATATTCTGACATTCAGTTACTGGAAAATAAATAATCCGGCCGGTCTTGCGTTGAAAATTGCCAGCCCCTCCCCCCGGATCAAAGGGTCGTCCCATAGGCGGAAAGATCGTCCGGGTATGCGTATGCGCTACCGAAAGCCTCAGTATGTATCTTTTTCTACGTTATTTTCTTTTCTTTTTTTTTCTGTTTTTTTTTTCATCTACAAGTTAGCGGATCCGCTTGCTCGCTTCGTTTCGCTAAATTATAATTTATAACAGAGGGAATCAACTTGCATTCTAAATATTTTATTATAAATTCGCTTCTTCGTAACTTCTCGTCTGTAATTTATTACGAAGATGCGATGTTCCCAAAAGTATTTAGCGATTTTTTTTATAGTTTTTATGTGAAAATAGGCAAGTAATAATAATTAAAAGAAGAAAATGAAGTTAGAAAGAATCAATTTAATAGATAGATGGATTCAGAAAAAAAATGTTTCATACGTGATTGCATGTTTACGATAGCCAATATTTACTTATTCTGATGTTTAATGTCTGAAATACGAAACCTATAGAAAAGTGAAACCAGATTTATGATATGTTGATAACCAAATATAATGGTAACAGCTTGCGGATATAGTACTTCCTGAAAATGATATCTACCTATACGTGCATGTGCAAGCCGAAGTCACACAAAGTCTACTGTGTAGATTGACCAGATCATAGTGATGCATCTCTGTTCAGTTCTTATTAGTTCGGTTTTCGTGCTCATTGCCTCCAAGGAAGTGGTTTGCAATAATCATAGTAAGTAAGCTTTCCTTATCGTTATAATGTAGGCTACAGTCCCATCAATGACAGTTCTAGAAAAACAACAGTCATTCAAGTATTCTCAACTTTATGTTATTTGATTATTCTAAGTTTCAGATTGAGAAATTTTATCAAACTGTCATGAGTAATATTTTGGCTTTATTGGTATATTAGTGAAAAGGTCAATACTGGTTTCAGTCATCTGGTTGCCATGGAAACCAGTATCAAATAAGATTTCTCATCAAAATAACATTAATTCGTAATTTCAATTTTTTGACACTCATTACAGTAAATCAGCAAAATTGAGACAAAATATGTCAATATATATTCCTTGAAAATGTACCGGAAATGTCGAGGTCTGTTTTTTTTTGTCAATTTGGACATTTTTAGGTTTGAATAAAAACTTTAGTAATAGAAAAGTAAAGCATTTGTTAATTGATTATAATCTATGTTAACTGATTTAAAGCTTGAGTGGAAAATGTAATTGGGGAACAGAGCAGATTTTGTAGTTTTTTGGCTCAAAGTGTGGTTGCTATGGAAATATTAAATAGAAGATGCTCTCACATAGGGTATCTTTTGATTCACTTGTCAGATATATAGACTTAGTAGGCTATAGCAAAGGTATATACTTAAGATAACTTTGATGAGTATCAATTTTTGTGTGATTATTATTATATTATATCAAATTCAAATATAGGTCAAGGTCATTTCGGATTTTCATCAATATTTATTCAAAAAATTTTTTTTTCTCATTTTTGACATCACTTTCCCTTGTTTTGCTGTTCTTCCTTTGTATGTTGTTTTACTTGATTTTTCCAATGTAGGAAGAAAATCATCTAGTGCTTTAGTATGTGCAGTATTTTTGCATAAAATTGGTCTGGTCTATGAATAGAAAAAAAAAGAAAAAACATCAATTTTTGTCACAAATTGCCTATGAGAAAATGAAAAAAAAATGTCTTGTAAATAAAAGGAGCAGATACACTCTTCTGTGCATATTCAATATCATATGATTGATTAATCAAAATTTCAGATTTAAATGTGACATCATATCTCTTACCTTGAAAGTTCAAGAAAAACACCACACAGAGTTAATGTCTAAGTTTCAGTGACCTTGAAATTTAACCACATGATCTTGAAATATTTTCAAGGTTATTTTTGAAGTGGTATAATTCCTTTTCTGATTGGCCATATAAAGTTTGATCATAAAATACAGAATGAAGCCTCTAGAATAGCCTATTAATGTTTGCATATGATATAACATATTGTTATGGAAGGATGAAAGAATGCTTTCAGGCCTAGGGTTAAGTACCCGAAACGTGCTTGTCTGGTCCATGCTGCAAAATCTGTTATTAAATAACGCTATTGAATTTGAAAACATTTAGCATTGTTTGGTCCTTATAAAGAATTTGTCTTACTTTCGCATAATTTACGAATGAAATTCAAAAATCTTGATTTATACGCGGGAATAAGTGGGAAAAATTGATGATTATGCGTAAAATGTGAACATATGATTTATGGAAGAATGACGCAGTAACTTCGCATGAAACACGAATAAACTAATTGTTTCTAATTTTGACAGCGTAAGAACTTACATTGCAGGATGTTTCAAGCCCTATGATTGCTCTGGAATCAAGAAAAGGTACCCAGACAGCAAGTCCGGTGTATATCAGATCTACCCAGACTATACAGGGATTGGAGTACATGTATACTGTGACATGGATCGGTCTTGTGGAGGGTGGACGGTACGTTAGCATTTTCACAGTGTAAGAACGCTTTTGTACGAAAGAAGTTTTTTTGCGATTTCTGAAGCGAGAGATTTATGTGTCGATTTAATATCCATCTATCGCGTAAGCACTAGAAGGTTCCTTAAGACTGATACTTCATAGACATGTAGTACTTCGTGATATGAATGAATTAGATTGCCGTAAAATTGCAACTTAAGGAATACAGTGAAATTCTGTCGTTTAATTCTAATTAGTTCTTGAGTCCCTATGTGTGTCCACTGTGATAAGTTCCATATCTAAAGTAAGCTTACATTACCTAGTACTCCGTGAACAGAAACTTGATTGTATATTTATATTTATAGAAATAAAGCTTAAATAATGAAAAAAAAAAATATTTGCAGCCACTGTAGGAGTTCTGTACTTATCATATTTTATTGGCACCTTACACACCAGTTAATCTCCCTCAACTTCATTATTGGGGGTATAAAACAACACAATTATAACACTGGAGAATATACTTATAGGGTTTCGGTTATTCTAGTACTCAATAAAATTCAAATTCAAAGATATTTATCGTATATGTATGGTACCAATCAAATATGCTTAGTATACAAGCTACTGGTCGTGAACAGAAGCGTTCCCACACTGTGATTTTTATTTTTACACAATAAGGAAAGAAAAATTATCCATATCTTCAAAAGCAAAGAAAATTTTATGGTTTGAAATGTTTTAATGGTTCTTCTAGATGCCTGGATGATATTCTGACTATTGTCAACCCCGTTTTTGAAAATGAAATATTAGAATGGACTGCATCAACAGAAAAAAAAAACCATAAGATTCATTTCTTATCATTCAGTCATATCAGTCTTCTGCTTATGAAAAACGGACTATTTCCTGAATGTAATAACAATCTATCCCCGATTTATATTTCGTAAGTTCGGGGGTTGCACAGTGATACAACTACCTCCAAGATGGAAACAAGTTATGGCTGCCACCTTGATTCAAACAGCGAACAATAATTTCCTTTTATCTTTAGTTTAAGAACTTTGATCAAATCCAAATCTCACAGTACATTTTTGATTAAGTAGAGAAGAAATGGTATTGATAATGTGTCTAATTCGGTAATGTCCAATTATGTATAAGATAGACAATTGGAAACGTCGTACTCAAGAATGTCCGTAATTATGTCTAGGTAGCAAGCTGAATCGCTGCTCTCAGTTATTTCAAGCGGGGTAAATGGAGCCAATGTAATCCCGAATGGTTGGATTATTGATGGAGAGTACGCCATCAGTGTAAGTCAGGTTGAACTGCCATGCTAGCTTCTTTTTGCTGTTTGAAAGAAGAGGCTGTATGAACTCTGCCTCGTATGAATAAATGTTTTTTTCTTCATTCATTATATGTATTCAATAAATTGTATTTTCAACCACATTGTACGAGTTTACTCGTCTTTGAGGAAATCCCCTGTCCTAAAATAGTGCTATAAATAGACTTCAGAGATATCTCAGCTAATCCGATACGCTAGGGCATGTATTAAATACATGTATATGAATAAATGCTTTGGATTTTTTCACACTAGAAATTAACACATTACTAAGAAACTTTAAACTTTTTCACACTAGAAATTAACACATTACTAAGAAACACATTACTAAGAAACTTTAAGGCAAATCTTTCACGAACTAGTTTTAAAAGGCTAACTAAATTTTCTACAAAATCACTCAACTTCTGAGGGACTATGTATGCAACAAAGTAAAGAACTTTGGGTATTTAACAACCTGTCTTGTATGGTGACATAATAAACAAAATAAGGAGGATCAAAGGAAGACAGAATTTTCCTCGAAATTGTGTAAGAATCATAAGTCGCCTGTCCTTATGTGGACATGATCCTCATGTTTCTAGAAAGATACTCCGAATGATTCTTGACCAGTGTAAGATCTTTTATTAACGAATTCTTACGAATTGCACTCCGACTGACTGTGATGACGGGACTTCGTGACGCGCCCAGTCCAAACCTCGGTAGAGGAGACGGGACACCGACCACAACGTTCTCTCTGAATGTCGGTCAGACTCCTGGGGTTTTTGCATGCATGGGTTCACTCCAGATCACGGACTGTATTTTGTAGTCCTATGTTTTTGATATCCATTTAAATACGTACTAGTATTCATCTGCGTTATTTGGGGCCCCTGCGTGTTTCTGTCTTGTTTATGTTTCCATTTTTGCAGCGAGGAGGTTTTATACATAGCAAATGTACGCTCCTCGAGTAGTGCTGTATATTGATATTGAAATATTGAAAAGAATCGATATTTTCAATACGTATCATATAAGTTCAAATAAAAGCTTCTGGGCACCTGGTCTCACTCCCAAATTGGGAGTTCGCTTCTTTCCATGTGGTGGATATTTTGTTTGATTGCTTTGGTTCCTGTTTTACCATGATTTTTTTATGCCTTTGGTTTATGATTTTCTGAATTATCGATTTTGTTTTGTGTATTGGATTATGGTCATTATCCATATTTGTCATTCTAATAGTCTTGTAAACATGTCACTGCTGGTGGACCAGGAGTCCCCGAGGGCACCAGTTGTCAATTTCGATCAACTTCGGTTGATCGTTTCTTCAACGTATTCGAATATTTCTGTTATCAAAATTTCTTGAAATTTCTAAAACTTGGGTCCTGTACATAGCATCATATCCCACCCTTCCTGCTACGTCTTTCGGTACTTTTTTGGACATAAATTTCACACTCTTTGGTCATATAACATTGCCAGATTGAGGATCACTGACGAAGTACCCGAAACGTGCATGTCTAGTCCATGCTGCAAATGCATCTGATCTTAAATGATGCGCTTCAATTTGAAGAAATTTAACATTGAATTGAAAAACGAAATGTTGAGGTCAGCTGTTTGGCAGCATTTTCACAAAATCGATGCCAAAGAAGCCAAATTTAATTACTGGTATGTAAGAAATATGTCAAAATAAATCTTTGGTAGAAAAAGAAACACTTTCAGTAGCTGCTATTGTTATCTTTTTTCCCTTTTTTTTTTGCTATTGAATTAATGGAAAATACATTTGTTGTTTATTTTTTGTTGTGTTTCATAAAGTTGTCATTGATTTGAACATAAAAATTCCATTTATTGATTCATTATAATGATAAATTTGATAAAAATGAAAAAAATGCGTATTGTATTGAAAATATTGAGTATGGAAGCAAAATGTATTGTATCGTATTGTATTGAAAAATGTATTTCAATAAACAGCACTATCCTCGAGATCTACGGGAAACCGGATAAATGGGAGAGTTGCGCACACGTAATCCGGATAACTACATTATTTGTTACTTACGTGACAAATGGCCGCCCTAAGTCAGCACTGACTGCCCATTGGTCTCGTTGGTTTATGTTCAGTCTTTTGTGTTAAGTGTTTTGTATCTCTTTTGGTGCTTTTGATGTTTTGTTGTGGGAACTACAACCTAGTCTTATGTTCCGTCTTATTCATTTATTGATTTTATCATTAATCAATGCATTAATTAACGAATATTGCTAATTTTTCTTTCATATTACACTTTTCTATGATCATGTCTCCCAAGAGCTGGATGTTCGTCACATATTCCTTCTAAGCTTTCTTTTCGTGTCACGTGTCTTATCAATTGAGTAGGTAGTATTTCTTGAGCATTATCAAAAGTTTCAAATAAATTTCACTTGGGGTGATGTATTTATAAGAATTCTATGAATTTTCAATTATCAAAAAAATCTTTTTGCATTTTCTTGAAACTGTTATAAAGAATTTCAAACTACATTTAAAATTCATATATTACATAATTACTTCTGGAAAATTCATATTGAAAATAGCCGTAATGGAAAGTGCCTATAAAATACCCATAAAAAAGTTGTCTGTGTTGATTTAAATAAATGGAAAATGGCAATTATAGCATTAAATTCTTTTAGTCTGTAGAAATCACAGGATTTATCATTTTTTTTAGCTCACCTGAGCAAAGCTCAAGTGAGCTATTGTCATAGCGCACCGTCCGGCGTCCGTCGTCTGTCGTAAACTTTTGAACATTTTCGACTTCTTCTCCAGAACCACTGAACAGATTTTCATGAAACTTGGTAGGAATGAAGTACTCATGATCCCCTACAAGTGTTGTTGTTTTTCGTCCGGATCTATCAGTAGGTGGCGCCACCATAGGCAAACGTAGGTCACAGGGGGTACCCTCCTTTGACAAACTTCTTCTTCAGAACGGAAGCACGTATCGACAAACCGAAAGCATCAGGATGATCTAGAGAGATGTCTTAAGAAGTGTTGTTATTTTTGGTTCCACTCGGAAGTCTAATTTTTGACGCGTTTTTGACGCCTTTTCGGACTTTGTCAGAAATGCACATATTTGCACTATTTCTTTAAATAACTCAATATGTGTATGATTTTACACATTCATTTACTGCATATTTATCATATTTAAGTTACTAAATGCTTTGATAAGTATTTTATTTTAAAGTTTTAATTTTTTGATTTTTTTTGAATTTTTTCTTATGTGCAAAGGAAAGGGGGGGGGTGATTTTCATACATATTCAACTTTTTCTCCAGAACCACTGAACAGATTTGCATGAAACTTGGTAGGAATGAAGTACTCATGGTCCCCTACAAGTGTTGTTGTTTTTCGTCCGGATCCACTATTAGATGGCGCCACCAGAGGCAAAAGTAGGTTACGGGGGGTACCCTCCTTTGACAAACTTCTTCTTCAGAATGAAAGCACGTATCGACAAACCAAAATCATCAGGATGATCTAGAGAGATGTCTTAAGAAGTGTTGTTATTTTTGGTTCCACTCGGAAGTCAAATTTTTGACGTGTTTTTGACGTCTTTTCAGACTTTGTCAGAAATGCACATTTTTGCACTATTTCTTTAAATAACTCAATATGTGTATGATTTTACACATTCATTTACTGCACATTTATCACATAAAATTTTAATTTTTTGATTTTTTTTGTGATTTTTTTTCTTATGTGAAAAGGAAAAGGGGGGGGGGGGGTGATTTTCATACATATTCAACTTCTTCTCCAGAACTGCTGAACAGATTTTTATGAGTAATTTTTCAATCATGAATAGATATGTTTACTGTGCACATGGACTCAAGGCTTGTGGGTTCAAGTTCTGGTACTTCTTTTATCTATATCAGGAATTTTAACCCTGGTAACTTTAGTTTCGTATAACAGCAGAACTCATGTATGCAAGAGTTGTCTTTCTTTAATATTGATATATGTTTTCGAGGTTTAAATTCTTGGATTATCGATTCATTTGAATGTTATATATTATAAATGATTAAATAAGTATGCAAAAGGAAACTAAATAATTCAAAAAAGATGAATAAGTATTTTCAAATTCATCTTGTGAAGACTTAGATATATAACTTTGAAATTATAATATTGAGAGTAGCTCAAAATATTAATGTAAAAACAGAACTCTACATTTACATAACGTAGGGAATGGAGGGGGAGAAGGCTGTAATTTATCAGCAGGGTTTTGCTTTAGCTTCTGTATAACTGTCTCTCTTGGGTTACTTAGATTACTCAAGAAGAAGGGGGGGGGGGGGGGGAGATGATTTTCATACATATTCAACTTCTTCTCCAGAACCGCTGAACAAATTTTCATGAAACTTGGTAGGAATGAAGTAATCATGGTCCCCCTACAAGTATTGTACGTTGTTTTTTTGTCCGGATCTGTCAACAGGTGGCACCACCACTGGCAAAAATAGGTCATGGTAAGTACCCTCATTTGACAAACTTCTTCAGAACGGAAGCACGTATCGACATACCGAAAGCATCAGGATCATCTAGAGAGATGTCTTAAGAAGTGTTGTTAATTTTTGTTCCACTCTGAAGTCTGGTTATTTTCCTCTTACAAACTTCTTTTTGTTTGATATGCTTAGTTTACGTAGTTTTCAGGTGAGCGTTGTGGCCCCTGGGCCTCTTGTTTCCGAGGTGAGATATGATATGTGTTGATTCTTAAATCTTTCTGGTCATGTCCTATGATAAATTTGAAATATTGAAAATATCTGAATTTGCTTAATGACTATTTAGCAAAGGGGTAGGGGCAAAAGTGACCGTATTTGGCTTCAATCCGAATTTTTAAAAGAGCCATTTTTTCTTCTTAAATATGCTTCTTGTAAACAAAAAAGTACTTATTTTATATTATTTCTTGATAATCCTAATTTTTGGGGCGAAAACATTTAAAATTCAGCTCTATTACTTCACAATAGAAGTTAAGATTTTCAGCCAATAGACAAGCATACATTCAATTGTATGTCCCAGAGCAAGCGCACTTGCTCTATGTACAATCATTTACTCCGAAAGAAACTTTGTTTTGGCCTTTTATCAATTTGACATCATAGATATTATTTTGCTATTTCGAAAACTTGTCATTCCATTCAAAACTATCATCGAAATTAAAGGAGGTTAACATCTAAGCACCATCCCTCCTATGCTGATTTGAGCATAATTTGTATTTTATGTAGATATACTACTGAATCGACCCTACAGGAAATTTGGAGCCGCGCTTTCTCTGTAAAGTAAATGTACAAATCTAAATTCAAAACATTAAAGAGGGCACTACTGAAATGAATTCTGGTGGCTCCGCTGGAAGCATCACTGATGAGAATTTAATATTCGAAACACGTGTCTAGTGCAGGAAAAATTGGTTTGGAATTTTTTTCATGAAGGTATAGAGTTGGAACACTTCTGTATTATTACTATGTATTGGAATCCAATGTCTTATCACTTCACTCCTATTTTCAGTAAGAATGTCAAATTATGGCGGGAAAATCACCCATACAAATTTGCGACACTCATTCAGTAGATATAAATATCTCAACAATTATTTGAAATGTGGAAATCAATTTTTGAAAATCGTAAAAATTGGGGCCAAAACAGCTCCTTCCATCTTGCTTTTGATTACTGTTTGAGTGTCTGTTCTGAATGTCGTCTACGTCTAATGACTATAAAAGGAAGAAAGTAAGTATCAAGGATACTGTTTTATACAAAAATATAAGTAGACATAAGGAGCTGGTAAGATAAGGCTTAAAATCTGTCCTGAAAAAGTCGAAATTTCAAAATGCAAAATTTCAAATTGCAAAATTTGAGAAAATGTTTAGATAGAAATGACAAATAATTTAGTCCACATATGAATTTTCTGTCGGGTTGGATAAATCAATATGTAAACGATATTTGGGTCAAAGTAAGTGTTTTCCTCAGAGAAATAAATGGAAAACGAAATTTTTATTACAATAATGTTTCCCCCTCGCTTCAGAATGCCACTTCACCAAAGGTTTCTATCAATAATACAAATCTAGCCAAGTGGGTTCTGAAGAAAGAGGAAGTGGGGCAATGTACCACAAGCAAAAAAGGAAGAAAGGGGGGATAGGTGACTATTTAAGTATAAGGCACTAGAACGGTAAAGTAGATCAAAATTGCCATTTTTGAGTTGGCAAATCCAACTCTCAGTGCTATCACTTGAAATTTTTCAAAGAAAACTTTGGGCCTAACAATGCAGAATGTCTTTTAGAAAAAGTATTATAACACTATTAAAAGGACAAATGAACACACTAGACAACAAAACTGTTAGTGTTATGTTAAACGTATTCAAATTCAATAGCATCATTTAAGAACAAATAAATTTGAAGTATGGACCAGATATGCATGTTTCGGATACTTAACCCTCGTCAGTGATCCTCAATCTAAACAATGTTACATGGACAAAGAGTGTGATACTAATTATGTCCAAAATGTACCGAAAGACATAGCAGGGTGGGTGGAATAGCATGCCATTTTCACGATTTGGCCTTGCCTTCTCGACTTTGAGCCTGAATAACTGTTAGGTACTTCTTTAATGTTTACGCTATAGGACCCATGTTTTAGAAAATTCAAAAAAATTGATGACAGAAATTTTCGAATGCATTGAAGAAACGAGCAACCGTAGTTGATGGAACTTTGCTACATGTTCCCTCAGGGACTCCTGGTCCACCAGCAAGTGACACTAACCAAGTGGTACAATGTAAAACGTCTTCAAATTGAATAGCATAATTTAAGAACAGATACATTTGTAGCATAGACCAGAAATGCACGTTTCGGTTACTTAACCCTCGTCGGTGATCCTCAATCTACACAATGTGATATGACCAAAGAATGTGATAGTTATTCAAGATAGAGGTATATCCAACTACGAAGCGGATCTGTCGCTCATGGTTGTTTCTTTGATCTCTAGTCCATGAGGATAAATTTCATACAGATGATAATTAAAGTTCGGATTATTGATGGATAACACGTCATCTATGTATCTGAACTGAAATACAAGGTGCTTTTGCCCAGTCGAGAGCAAGGTCTGGATGAAGTCAGCTTCGTAAGATATGAAGATATGAAATAAGCAGTGGGGCGCAAATTGTACCCATGGAAAATAATGCATTTTTATTTTGAATTTTCACTCGATATTTGATGTTTTCTGTTTCAGTACCCCTACTTCTTCATCCCGTAATTAAACATCTTTAAAAAGAAAAAAAAACTACTTTGAATCTTCTGATACTCTATATTTTCAGCCTGATAACATTTTTCCTAGAATGGGGGTAAAGGCGCTTGAGAAATAAACGAGAGATATGCCCTTATCTCAACAGCTCGTTTCAATCATTCCATTTATTTCTAAACGGCCCTGATTGAATTCGCCACGTTATCCCTATGTTTGATATTCAAAATCAGTTTTTTCAGAATTATATATTTATTTCCATATACGTTTAAAATTTTTGATAATCCTATAGGTGATACAGCGTAGAATGGATGGAACCGTCAACTTTTACAGAGACTGGATTGACTACAAGTATGGCTTTGGGAAACCAGACAAGGAACACTGGCTAGGTACATGTATAAAGGAAACATATCCTTTTATAGAGTTTACAGCGAATTACAAAAAGAACCCCAATCATTTATTTAAAGGTGGGGGGGGGGGGGGGGGGCAGGAAGACTTTGCAAAAGTAGTTCTGGCTCGAATTCTGGCGGGTCAAAGTCTCGCTCCAGATAAATCAAATTGTTGCTTTGAAAATTAATATCAACCTATACACCTGATATTATTGATTGTTACAAACCATTGTATACTTTTCTTTTGTGGTATAGATATAAATCTTCAACGTTTAAATACCCCCCATGATACTATACACATGTGATAGAGTCATTTCTATATCATTTATAAAGTGAACATTTTAAGAATACATGTATTAGAGTGACCATTTTCAGAATATTATAATTCAGTAGAAGTGTCATTTGTTCTCTTTGATTTGTATTAGATGTACTTTTATTCCATTAGTACATTATCATGTGACCATTTCCTTTGATCTTTCCAGTGTTTTATTTTATAGGTCATGTGCATGTCATGTGATTTATTTGGATGTTTTTGTAGTCATGTGACTTCTATTGGTTTTTCATTTTCTATTCAAACTTCAGTCCATTAAATGTTGATCAGCCATATTGATATATAATTTTGTATATGTGCAGTTTTCATATCTTATTGACACAGGCCCAGTCAGAAGTCTCTATTCTGACCCAGAGTCTAGTTTGACCTTGACCTTTGTTGGTAATGTTTCCTGTGTATTATTATGCCCCCCTTCGAAGAAGAGGGGACATATAGGTTTGCCGCTGTCGGTCGGTCGGTCGGTCGGTCTGTCGGTCGGTCGGTCGGTCGGTCTGTCGGTATGTCGGTCTGTCCGCGACATCAGTTTCCGTTCAGTATCTCTGGAATGGATTCACATATTGAAATGAAATTTTGTATACAGACACATCAAACAAAAATCTAGGTCAAGTTCATATTTGGGTCCGATCAAAAAAATTTTGACAGAGTTATGCCCCTTGCATTTCGAAAAATACCAAAATTTCAGGGTTTCCGTTCAATATCTCTTGAATGGAGTTACATATTGAAATAAAATTTTGTATACAGACACATCAAACAAAAATCTAGGTCAAGTTCATTTTTGGGTCCGATCAAAAAAATTTTGACAGAGTTATGCCCCTTGCATTTCGAAAAATACCAGAATTTCAGGGTTTCCGTTCAATATCTCTGGAATGGATTCACATATTGAAATGAAATTTTGTATACAGACACATAAAACAAAAATCTAGGTCAAGTTCATATTTGGGTCCGATCAAAAAAATTTTGACAGAGTTATGCCCCTTGCATTTCAAAAAATACCAAAATTTCAGGGTTTACGTTCAATATCTCTTGAATGGAGTTAAATATTGAGATGAAATTTTGTATACAGACACATCAAATGAAAATCCAGGTCAAGTTTGTATTAAGGTCTGATCGGAAAAAAATTTGACAGAGTTTTGCCCCCTGCACTTCGAAAAATACCAAAATTTCAGGGTTTCTGTTCAATATCTCTTGAGTGGAGTTACATATTGAAATGAAATTTTGTATACAGACACATCAAATGAAAATCTAGGTCAAGTGTATATTTGGGTCCGATCAACAAAATTTTGACAGAGTTATGCCCCTTGCATTTCGAAAAATACCAGAATTTCAGGGTTTCCGTTCAATATCTCTTGAGTGGAGTTACATATTGAAATGAAATTTTGTATACAGACACATCAAACAAAAATCTAGGTCAAGTTCATATTTTGGTCCGATCAAAAAAATTTTGACAGAGTTATGCCCCTTGCATTTCAAAAAATATCAAAATTTCAGGGTTTCCATTCAATATCTCTTGAATGGAGTTACATATTGAAATGAAATTTTGTATACAGACACATCAAATGAAAATCTAGGTCAAGTTCGTATGAAGGTCCGATCGAAAAAAAATTGACGGAGTTATGCCCCCTGCACTTCGAAAAATACCAAAATTTCAGGGTTTCTGTTCAATATCTCTTAAGTGGAGTTACATATTGAAATGAAATTTTGTATACAGACACATCAAATGAAAATCTAGGTCAAGTGTATATTTGGGTCCGATCAACAAAATTTTGACAGAGTTATGCCCCTTGCACTTCGAAAAAAACCCCAAAATTTCAGGGTTTCCGTTCAATATCTCTTGAGTGGAGTTACATATTGAAATGAAATTTTGTATACGGATACACCAAATGACAATCTAGGTCAAGTTCTTATTTGGGTCCAATCAACAAAATTTTGACAAAGTAATGCCCCTTGCACTTCGAAAAATACCAAAATTTCAGGGTTTCCGTTCAATATATCTTGAGTGGAGTTACATATAGAAATGAAATTTTGTATACAGACACATCATATGAAAATCTAGGTCAAGTTCATATTTAGGTCCGATCAAAAAAATTTGGACAGAGTTATGACCCTTGCCATGTGAAAAATACCAAAACTTCAGGGTTTCTGTTCAATATCTCTTGAGTGGAGTTACATATTGAAATGAAATTTTGTATACAGACACATCAAATGAAAATCTACTAGGTCAAGTTCATATTTAGGTCCGATGAACAAAATTTTGACAGGGTTATGCCCCTTGCACTTCGAAAAATACCAAAATTTCAGGGTTTCCGTTCAATATCTCTTGAGTGGAGTTACATATTGAAATGAAATTTTGTTTTCAGACACATCAAATAAAAGTCTAGGTCAAGTTCATATTTGGGTCCGATCAAAAATTTTTATGCCCCCTTTGAAGAAGAGGGGACATATTGCTTTGCCGCTGTCTGACTTTCTGTCTATCGGTCCGTCGGTCGGTCCACGACATCAGTTTCCGTTCAATACCTCTGGAGTGGATTCACATATTGAAATGAAATTTTGTGTACAGACACATCAAATGAAAATCAAGTATAAAGTTGTGACGAACTTTAATCACAGAAGGGGTAGGGGGGCATTAATGTTTTACAAACATGACTTTTAACTTGTTGGAATTTACATACATAATTATGTAGTTTTGCATTCTGGAAAAAAAATTAAGCATATTTAATTCCGAACCCGCACCTTTACATGCACTCTATAGTAACCGCTGTTACAAAATGGTGCCGAAGTCCTTTAGTCCATGCCTAAATCTGCTCGAGGCATGATACCGCCAAAGTATCTCTTTACATGCTCATGTTTGGACGAGAACCGAGACTGCCTATTCAATGTATATTGACACAGCATTTGTCTCTCAACATCATTCTAAAAAACATCAGAACATCAGCAAGTATATCAATGACTTGGGATCCAGCATGAAATATGCATACAACATCGCTTGGAAGAAATACAGAGACAGAATAACGATGTCAAAGTTAATTCCTCTACATTAGAAGTTGCTGACTAAGTATTATTAAAACGAGTTTAGTTTGACGGAGGACACGAGTTGGAGAATGGATGGGAAGACGACATATAAGACCAAGCCAAATCGTTACATGCCCTTATTAAAAGCGAAGTAGAAAGGAGGAACACGAAACGTTAGTCTAAAGTCCTACACAGAAGTCTACTTTTACCTGTGGCTCATGATCACTTGACAACAACCGACCACAAAGCGGTTCTTAAATCAACAATCCTGAAGGAGATCATCGTACCGAAAGACGATAACAATTTCTCGTCGATTCAACAGCTACCACAACGCTATGGAAACATTTGAAAACCGACGAGCCGAAGATTATAGTTTTGTGCCCCATCCAGTTATATGCATTGGTGCATCTGCAGACGCTGGATCTACCGATACTACGGAGTCAGTCAAAGGAGAGAGGAGATTCGTAACAATCGAGATGGAACCAATGAAGATGATGATGAGAAAACCACCAACTGATGTTGTTTTGTAAACGGAGAAAATACAGATTCGCGACGATAACGAAGTGGAAGAGGATGAATCTCAGGGAATTGATTCCGGTACTGTTTCTAATTTTGACACTGATGAGCAGCGATATTTCAGCTCCTATTGATAATACAGATCATTCAAAATCGAGATGAACGAACTGCGAACTATGATAGCCCCTGTACCAGATTGGAATATTCGCGCCAACTACCTAATGGGGCTCTTGCAATCTGAACTGTTTTCTGATACAGACAGAGCACTTTTAACATCTGCCTTAGTCAGGGTTGTACTGGCCTATAGATGATCACATTTCAGTGTTATATTTGATATCTATGTACCATATCTAATATATTTTACTTACCAATATTAAGCATTTAAAATTACCTTGACCATGGAAAATGCTTCCACCTTTTTACTTTGATTATGCCCTAGAACTGTTGACATTTTTTGGTGTAATTTGTTACCTGAATATTATTACTTATTTTTACATTAGATTTATTAGATCTAACTTTTTGAGAGTATTTTTTCACATTTTTGTGTCATGAAGATATCTCACATTTTGTGATTCCTCTCATTAGAAATGAATTATGCCATATTGTAATTTATCAGCTTCATGATTAATTTATTTTCGATGAGAATTACATTTTATAAATTGCTATTTTTCAAATTTTGTTATTATATTCTACTTATTGTTATTACGAGGACGTCATTTCCCAAGGAGGGGAGTGGATAATGTAGTAGAGTCATTTCTAAATCATTCATATATGACCATTTTCAGAATGATACTTTAGTAGAATTATCATTTTATTGATCTCCCTAATTTGTATTTTTAATTTTCATTAGCTGACCTGAGCCGCCGTCCGTAGTCCAGCGTCCGTCAGGCATAAACTTTATTAGAATTGAACAAAACATTTTGGCACCATCCCTCCATTGCTATTTTGAACATAGATTTTATTTGGATATGCTGCTGGATCGGCCCTGCGGAAGGTTTGGAGCCGCGCGCTCTCTGTAATGTAAATGTAAACATCTAACTTCAAAAAATTAAAGAGGGCGCTTCTGAAACTATTTATGGTGGCGCCGCTGGAGGCGTCGCTGATGAGAATTTAATATTCGAAACACGTGTCTGGTGCATGTGAATTGATTTGGAATTTTCTTCAGGAAGGTAGAGAGTTGGAACCCTTCGACATTATTAAAAGGAAGCAAGTATTCAAAGTCTTCTACCAAGCTTGTACTCGTCTTTTGTGTTTTTGCATCGGGTGTTTTGGTGTTTTGCTGTTGATGCTGCAACGGGGTCTCCCTTCTGTTGTATTTTATGTGCCAATCGATCAATGAATATGGCCGCCAGGGCTCTGCTTAGCTGACGCTTTTTCTATATCTCTTATGCACTGCTGAGCAGAATTTCATGAAACCTTTCAGGACAAGGCCTCCTACCAAGTTTGTGTTTTTCTTGTCGATTAGTCAACATACATGTATATGGTTTCCAATGGCTCTGATCGGTTATCTTATTTCGACTCTCCTCTTCAACGATACACAGAATTTCACGAAACATTACAGAAAGGAAATACTCGAGGTCCTGTACCGAGTTTGTGTTTTTCGCGTCATTGGGTCAGTAAATATGGCCGCCGAGGGCTCTGATATGCTGACGTATTTTCGACATTTCCTCTTCAACCGATACACAGACTTTCACCAAGCCTTACAGGAAGAAAATACTCAAGGTCCTCTATCAAGTTTGTGCCTACTTTTCGATTCATCAAAAATATTGTCGCCAAAAATAAAGGTAAGGTAGGTGTTCATAGTCTCGTTCGCCTGAGCCTCATGCGACTTCTACAATAACCTCCCTGGCGAGACCTGTGCATTCTCAACTCCATTGGGAGTTAAAGAAGATCGTGCGATAATCTCAACAGCACTTACAATAGAACACAAATTTGAGCATCGGAATACACAAGCAGAGCTGCCGTTAAGGCGCTAATGATTCATTCGTATAACCAGATCGTCTCATGTGTCAGGTACCCGTTTAACTCTTCGGAGAAGAGAGTGAAACTTAATTTACCTAAGGTTACAATGGTTTTGCTATGACCGGCAATGGTGAGATTCGAACCCACGCCCTATTGGTTCGTAGTCCTCCGCGCTAACCACTACGACACCAGCACTACTGATCGGCGCTCAAATTCCTCTACCAAGTTTGTGTCATTCTTGCAGATCGGTCAATAGATATGACCGCTAAGTGATCCGATTGCCTGTTCACATTTTCGACATCTTCTCTGCAACCGCAACATAGCTTTTCAAGAGATTTTTATTTTTTTAGGAAGCAAGTTCTTAATGCCCTCAACAAAGTTTTAGTTTTCAAAACGATCGATCAAAAAGCGTGGATATACCTAGGGTTTTGAATAGCTGAAGCATTTTTGACCTCTACTTCTTAACTGCTGCATAGAATTTCAGGAAACCATACAAGAAGCAAGCACTCAAGTCCTTCCAAATTAGACCGAAACATCTGAGTTACGTTTCCAGCCACTTTTCTCTCTGCTTTCTTCATAACTCAGAAGTCTCAGATGAATAAGTAACTGATGGATTATTACATTAGGAGTTGTTCTTGATTGAAACATACCATTTTTTACAAGTGCGGATTTGTCTCATCGTAAATTCTACCTCTTTTTCAATGCCCATGCTTCAAGCCGACACCCAAAATAAAGAATCAAAGTTGGCCTGTTTCGGCCTACTTCCAAATACGCCCCTTTCAGCATTTCGTCCGCAACCCAGATGAGCGATGTGACCCCTTGGGTTTCTCCTTCCATTTATATCATTTCCTCTGCGTCTTAGCCTACAATTGGGGTATACATGCATATGTAGTTTTGCATTCTGGAATACACACAGTGTCATTGTGAAGTGATGCCCCCTTATATGTACCCTAGTATTGGTCTCCTTCTATTCATGTGTTGTCATTAATGTATATTGTTTGTGTAAGCGTGTGAAAGCGTGTCACAACTTTTTTTTGGTCTGTTTTATTTAATCTTGAGCATATTGTTGCTTCCTGCCGTGGATTGTAGTTTTGTCTTTGTGGTGCTTTCTTGGGGGTTTGTGCTGGATATCCTTTCCTTTTCCTAGTAACCGCTGTTACGAACACAAACTGAAGATCAGGAGAAGTCGTCCTATTGTCGTCACATCTGTCTTGTTAACGTTTTAGTTTGTCATTTTACAATAAATGCTGCGTTTTATTGATTTTGTCTTTGATTTTTTCTACATTTTCTTCAAACTTTTATCATAATTCTAAAAGCATCTAGAATGAATATGGCTTACCTTAATTTTAGGCAACAATGTCATTCACCAACTGACTCGTCATGGAAATCACGAGTTGCTGATTGTGATGGAGGACTTCGATGAAACTGTCAGATATGCTCACTACGGAACATTCTTTATCGGAAATGAGAATGAAAAGTATAAACTTAATGTTACGAAATACAGTGGAAATGCAGGTAAATATGTATTATGTGTATTCTTCACTAAATGCAGCCTAACTTTTAATCTGACATAACCAAGAATAGTCATAATCAGCAATATAACAATTACACTTTGTTGTTTTTGTTGACATATTTCTTCCTATATTTAAATTAAGCTACAAGTATTCAAGACATTGTCTGAACAAGTTTTTAAAAATCACCATATAGTCAGGAATGTGTAGAAATCTATATTCCTATAATTTATACAAAATGTTAACCAAAAATATGTTTTGAAGAAAGGAGTGGATCTCCAACATACCTAGGAAATAGTTTAGTCTCTAACTTGAAATATGCATTTGAAGACGTTTAACACATGAACTAATTGCAACGGAGAAGGCAAAGTAAAATACCGTATAACCAAAAATTTTCGCGAGATACTAATTTTCGCTATATTCGCGAGTGATTTGGAATCGCGAAAAATTATTCTCGCGAAATATTGTATTTGGTAAGGTATAACATAAATATAGGATCTCAAATGAATTTTCATTTCATACGGTGTATTATGAAACGAGTTGTGGTAAGGCTCGGGGATATAAAAAGCACAACGAGTTCCATAATACATCGTAAGAAATGAAAATTTATTTGAGATTCTTTTTATCAAATGATATTGCCTAAAAATGTTTATTTCTAATGTAAAATCAACGTTTCCGAGAACTATAGAGGCGAACCACGCCGTAATCTAGAAGTCGTCTGCTACGCCATGAGAAGTAGTGTCCCCATTGTATAGATATTCTGTGCGTAAGAGAAAAGTATTTCAATTTTGAATACTGTAAATTGCTTTATTTTCGTCAGTACCAATTTTCGTCAATTTGTTCAAAATAACCATTTCGTCAGTACGTAAATTCGTCATCCAAGGGTCCCTAAAATGTAAATTTTCTCTGTTCAAATGCCAACTTAACATTCAGATAGGCTGTATGGGTATGTTTTCGTTGTTTGTTTAACACTTATTGGTAAACAAACAATTAGAGACATGTATACCATCTAGCTTGTTATGAAAACATATCATTTGGTTATTAGAAGTACATTGAATGCGACCTTATGTGCGTATTCAGTTTTCAATGATTTATCATTTGCCTGTCGTAATAACTCCTAAGATTCAATTTTTCCTTAAGAACTACACTATATTTTGTCAGGAGTATTTATATTCGTCGATACGTAATTTCGTCAAGGGAGGCACTGACGAAAATGACGAAAATTGGTACCTGACGAATAAAAACCAATTTACAGTAGTATTTTAATGCAAGAATTAATTCAATAACAACAATTTTAATTATTGATATTGACTCCGGGTCTGAATTTAACAGTTAACCGATATTTGAAAGGTCACATTTTCAAGGTTTATGTGGTGAGGTTTCAAACTTGACCAATCGCATTCAAGCAGAGCGATATGTAACGTGTTATCATATATTTATGAAATGGCTTTATGAAACTGCATAACAGGTGAAACATGTGATAAATTGGTATATCAGCCACAATTTAATCTTATTGTACATTTATCATTCTTTGCATATCCCGATTAAACATGGATAGAAGAAAATCGAATGCAGTATGATGGAAATAATAACTAAAACTTCAATAACTGAAGGTACAAAACAATGAAATCATATGTAGATATTTGTTTTTTATTTAGGAATCGCGAAATTTGTACTCGCGAAAATAAAGACACCCAAATTTACCATAAAATCGCGAATTTTGATGCTCGCGAAAATTTCTGGTTATACGGTATAAGCTCTCCGTTGTAGCTGTAAAAGACGAAACGCTGATGAGCGAAATAAACCCCAGGGGCCAAATGTGGCACCGTATTTCCGTGTATTTAAAGGAGAAAGGGAAAGAAAGAAACCAATTCAGATTGAAAACTGCCATAATCCGCCATTTATATATCTTTTTAGCTTACATGAGCCAAAGGCTCAAAGTGAGCTTTTGTCATTGCCCTCTGTTTGTCGTCTGTCCATCCATCCTTCTGTCCGTAAACTTTTTACAATTCTTCTCCAGAGCCACTGAAGGGTTTTTGATGAAACTTGGAAGGAATGAAGTACTCATGGTCCCCTACAAGTTTTGTTGTTTTTCGTCCGGATCCACCACCTCCTTTGACAATCTTCTGCAGAACCAAAGAACGTATCTATAAACCGAAAGCATCACGATGGTCTAGAAGGATGTATTAAGAAGTGTTGTTTTTTTTTGGTTCCACTTCGAAGTCCAATTTTTGGCGCGTTTTTGACGCCTTTTAGGATTTTATCAGAAATGTTAATTTTTCTAATAACTCAATAAATGATGATCCTCTGCTCTCAGTTATTGCATATTTGTCATATTTAAGCTACTAGATGCTTTGATATACATTATTTGCTATAACCTTTTTTGTAATTTTTTATGATATTTTAGCTGACCTGAGCGAAGCTCAAGGAGCTATTGTCATAGCGCACCAGACCGGCGTCTGTCCGTCCGTTGTCCGTCGTAAACTTTTCACAATATCGACTTCTTCTCCAGAACAACTGAAGGGATTTTAATGAAGCTTGGTAGGAATGAAGTTCTCATGGTCCCCTAGAAGTGTTGTTGTTTTTCGTCGGAATCCGTCGATAGGTGGCGCCACCGCAGCAAAAAGTAGGTCACTCAGGTACCTTAACAAACTTCTTCTTAAAAATCGAAACACATATGTCTTAAGAAGTGTTGTTATTTTTGGTTCAACTCCGAAGACAAATTTTGACGCGTGTTTGGGGTCTTTTTTGGGACTTTTTCAGAAATGTTCATTTTTTAACTATTTCTTTGAATAACTGTATTAATGTGTGATTTTGTGCATTCATGTACTGCATATATTTGTCATTATGTTATTTAATGGTTTTATTGTGTCGCCTGCGAAGCATAGCGACACTTAGGGATCACTTTATCCGTTGTCCGTCTGTCCGTCCGTCTGTCAGTCTGTCTGTCTGTCACACTTTGGGTGTCACAGACCATAATTTTTGACCTAGTGACCTTGACCTACATATTTGACCTACTTTTCGAAAACATTAAGAATGGATATATCTTTTGATTGGTGAGTGTTAGGACTCTGATATTTCACATGTGCAATCCTTGTGGCAAGACCTTTCTGCACATACCATGATTTTTTACCTTGTGACCTTGACCTAGATATTTGACCTACTTTTGAAAAAAAGATAAGATTCACTATATCTTTTGATAGGTAAGTGATAAGGCTTTCATATTTCACATGTGTATTCCTTGTGACAAGACCTTCCTACACACACCATAATGTTTGACCTATTAACCTTGACCTACATATTTGACCTACTTTTCAAAAAAATTAAGAATGGATATATCTTTTGATTGGTAAGTGATAGGGCTTTTGGTATTTCACATGTGTATTCCTTGTAACAAGACCTTTCTACACAGACCGTAATATTTGACCTTTTGACCTTGACCTAGATATTTGACCTACTTTTCAAGAAAAGTAATATTGGCTTTATCTTTTGATTGCTAGGTGATAGGGCTTTGATATTTCACATGTATTTTCCTTGTAACAATGCCATTCTACACATACCATAAATGTTTACGTTTTGACCTTGACCTAGCTATTTGACCTTCTTTTCTTAGGTTGTATATATCTTTTAATTTGTAAGTGATAGGTCTTTTATATTTCTTATGATGATACCTTTTTGTTACCCATGTTTTCGTAGTGACCTTGACCTAGATGATTGACACTCTTTTCTGAAAATTTGAGAATGACCATATCTTTTAATTTGTAATTAAGAGGTCTGATATTTCAAATGAATTTCATTTGACAATTAAGACTTTTCTACTGATACCAATAATTTTGATCCACTTTCTAGAATAATAATCAAACCGCTTCGCAGGCGACACAAGCATTCCTTGGACTGATATTTTATTGATTTATGTTGAAATTTTATTTCACTGATTTTTCACGAATTTTTTTCTTATGCAAAAATGGAAAGAGAGGGGGTATTTTCATCCATATTGGACATCTTCCCCAGAACCACCGAAGAGATTTTAAAGAAACTTAATAGGAATGAGGCACTCCCCTACAAGTCTTACGCATCTCTCTCTTTAGTACTAATTGAAGCTGAATTGTATATATATTTCAATTAATTATGGAAAATGTGTCATTTCTGTCTCTATTGAAGACTTTTAAAAATTCTTAAAATACTTAAAAGTGGAGAAGTTTGAAGATTTGATCTAAACTGAATGAAGTATCTGTAAGAAAATGCTTCGCGGTAATTGCTATAAAAAGCTGGAGGTACTCTTTTGAACAGTTAAGATTTCTCTTACGTAATAAATAACCCCTGAATTTCGTATTACGTGTGGAATATTATTGACTGAAACAGTTTTATAAGGTACAGCTGCTTGATGCCGAAAACCAATGAGCAGTTTGAATTCCATCCAAATGAAGGCAAATTTTACCGCGCTGATACTTTTTTAAGGACACCACAAAATGGCACTATTCTTGAGCGTTTGTTCTCTCTTATTTCAACACGGAAATATAATTTTTCTTATGAACGGTCTTTCTCAGGAGCACAGTTCACTGTGCGTGTGAAAAAAAATTGATATTCAGTATCTCTGACATTTTGAGCTAAACTTTGTCGATGTTCGCAATTTCAATATGTTCAATCGTGAAAATGTTAAGTGATCTTTGAGTTAGGTACCTACGGTGAAACTTCGTCAAAGTCAAGTTTTATACAAAGTTGCTAACCTTTTTTATTCTATTTAACAAAGAAAAGTAAAATTAAAATCAAATGAGAGCATTTTTTGCGCTTTCGTTACAAATATCTTATTTTTAACAACACATTTCCAGCATCTTTTTATCCTGTTTTTCAAATAAGCAAAAATCTTGATTTTCATCACGGACCTCCGTTAAATGATTAATTGACGTGAGTCCTACTATTTAATAATGTCTTTATTAAATCGCTGAAATTTCTTACTACAGAAATGACATGTCTTAATTACTTCTTTCCAGCTCTGTCACCTGAACGAAGCATTTCATCAATGTGACATCATATATATATATATTTTGCTATTTCGGAAACTAGTCATTTCAGCGATAAATATCATCGAAATTAAAGAAGTTTAACGTCTTCGCACCATCCTCAAATGCTATTTTGAACATAGATTTTATTTGGATATGCTGCTGAATCGACCCTACAGGAAATTTGGAGACGAGCACTCTCTGTAATGTAAATGTAAAAATCTAACTTCATAAAATTTAAGAGGGCGCTACTGAAATAGTTTTTGGTAGCCCCGCTGAAAGCATTGTTGTAGGGGGTCTAGGGATGACGACAAAGACCAATCTTGGGTTCCGTAGATTTATTATAACATCTATATATATTGGCCCTAAAATATGATAACAATATAATAAATACAATATGAATATATAATATGATTTGACAATGAAATATGAGATATTTACGAGATGAGGTAAGTATTACACTTTATAGGGAAAACACAAATATTTCCCTTTATTCCACAAATTACTTAAAATATAGAAAAATACAATTTTACCCAAAAATAGTATAATTTCTTATTATTCAAATATCACATTAAATATGAAAATATTAATAAAGTTAATTTACATGAAATCATATAATTATAGCATGATTCACAAAAGATAATCACCTGTATGTGTCACAGGGCCAAAGTGATGCTGAACAACAAGGCATCACATTCTACATCTCTTTACAATTCTAAAGCAGACAATATGGTCAATCTACAAATTAAATACAAACTATAAATACAAAATATCCATCAGCTACCTGATTCTCAAAATATACATGATACAGGTAAACAAAGGAAATCAGCTGATTGGATTTACATAATCTTTAAATAATTAATATCACAATAATCAAAGTCATATTTCAATTAAATAATATTAAAAATACTCACAGTCAGTAGATATGCAGTAAAAATACATATTCTGGACAAAGATCTTCAAAGTCACAAAATCACAGGTAAGTAAACAACATGTCTACCTAATACAAAATCTAAGGAATCACTGACCAAAACTGGTGGGAAAGTGTCATGTGAAGGTAAGTAACCAATAACCAGACTTGTCAGAATGACAACATAGCTCGCCGGTGGCAACCATATGTAAATTGCAACAACAACAATAAAAAAGGTCTTATCACAAGGAATGCACATGTGAAATATCAAAGCCCTATCACTAACCATTCAAAAAATATGGCCAAGGTTAAAGTTTTTCAAAAGTAGGTCAATCATCTCCAAGGTCAAGGTCACAAGGTCAAAAATTTTGGTATCCATGGAAAGGTCTTGTCACAAGGAATACACATGTGAAATATCAAAGCCCTATCACTTACCATTCCAAAAATATGGCCAAGGTTAAAGTTTTTCAAAAGTAGGTCAATCATCTCCAAGGTCGAGGTCACAAGGTCAAAAATTTTGGTATCCATGGAAAGGTCTTGTCACAAGGAATACACATGTGAAATATCAAAGCCCTATCACTTACCATTCCAAAAATATGGCCAAGGTTAAAGTTTTTCAAAAGTAGGTCAATCTCCAAGGTCAAGGTCACAAGGTCAAAAATTTTGGTATCCATGGAAAGGTCTTGTCACAAGGAATACACATGTGAAATATCAAAGCCCTATCACTTACCATTCCAAAAATATGGCCAAGGTTAAAGTTTTTCAAAAGTAGGTCAATCTCCAAGGTCAAGGTCACAAGGTCAAAAATTTTGGTATCCATGGAAAGGTCTTGTCACAAGGAATACACATGTGAAATATCAAAGCCCTATCACTTACCATTCCAAAAATATGGCCAAGGTTAAAGTTTTTCAAAAGAAGGTCAATCTCCAAGGTCAAGGTCACAAGGTCAAAAATTTTGGTATCCATGGAAAGGTCTTGTCACAAGGAATGCACATGTGAAATATGAAAGCCCAATCTGTATTGGTTTAAAAGTTATAAGCAAGGTTAAAGTTTTTGTGCACGCGCACGCAGACGCAGACGCAGACGCAGACGCCGACGCCGGGGGTATGACAATAGCTCTCCGGACATTCGTCCCGGCGAGCTAAAAAGAGTTGTACAATACACTGTAATGAACATTGACCAATGACATGCATGATAACATGTAAATGACCCTTACTGACCTTTGTGATGTCAGTAGTACAAAAATAGATAGACATAGTGTCTATATGTAGGGGATTTCCCTTCTAAATATAGGATATAAAAGGTAAGTTTATACTCAAATGAATTTCAAGCATTTAGATGATTGCAACATAATTAAGGTAAGTATAATAATTCAAAGGTAAATAAATCTGCAAGAAAATAATACAAAATACTGGATAGTTATTACTTAGCAGTAATAAATGACACTATTACATATACCCCCACTTTAGAAAATGTCGTCCCGACATATGTAAATAGAAAAATGGTAAGTATTCAATTCTCAAAAATGAAAATGTACAAAAATTCATTTCAGGAAAAGGTAAGTATACATAAAAATAATTTAACACAATGATACTGACTGTAAATATGACATATAAAAATACAAAAAATTATCTACTGACTGACCACATAAATTACTCAATTCAGACAATAGAAATAATCAAATGCATAATTATCATATGATGTAAATTCATCACAATATATCAAAATGACATACACATACATATAATATCTGAAAAATGAAAAATACGACTGGTTGATAAGTAAATACTAGTAGTCACTGATATAAATGTACTCTAATTAATACATACCAATCAAGGTTTTCCTGCTACTAAGTTCATCAAAGTCTTGGCAATTTCTTTATTGTCTACAGATCTTAACATACCTGATTGTGTGAGTGACTGTAAATAATCTGCTCTGACTTTCCATTCAGGTTGTCCTACTGATGTCATCTGTTGCTGGCTGATCTCATATTCCCCTCCTGTCATCTACTGAGGTTTTCTTCTGATCCGAGATGATGGTTGTCCCTCCTCGGTCACAGTACCAGAATCTTGTATGTCGTCACTGTTGTCAGGCACAGAAGTACTTGAGCTTGGAATGTCAAGTGGAGAAGCGTCCTCCTCACGTTCTGCGGTCTGTTCAGCTGCTGCAGGAGTCTGATCGTCATCAGCACTGCTAACATCTGAGTCTTTTTCTTCCTCTGCATCTTGGATGGGTGTTATGGATGATTCAGCATCTGTATCATGACTCTGTGCTAAGTCTTCGTGCTGTGGTATCTCCAAGGATACAGATTCCTGGGCAGGTGCGCTGACATTGTCATTTACAATGGTATCTGCCTCCTCTATCTGGTACAGTTCTTCTTCCTCACTGTCACTGCTGTCTGCTCTAACTATGTCACTGTCATGTTTGGAAGTGACCTTGACCTTCGTCTTTCTCGGTGTGGCTTTTGGTGGTCTTTTCTGCTGTATAGGAGTGGGTAGTGTTGTGTGGATCTTTTCTTCTCCATCTTCTTCCAGGTATCCAATGGGTAAGAGAAGATTTCTGTGTAGGGTCCTTTGATGTTTCTTGTCTTTTTCTTTATGTACTATATAGACAGGTATGTCTGGATTTGGTTGACTCTGTACTATGTAAGGATCTTCCTCCCACTTGTCGGATAGTTTATGTTTCCCATCCCAGGCTACAATCTTGACCAATACTTTGTCTCCTGGTTGTAGAATGGCTCCTCTGACTCTGATGTCATAAGTCTTTTTCTGTTTGTCCTGGACTTTCTTGATATGTTCCTGAGCTAGATGGTATGAATGTTGTAACTTGGATCTTAGGGTCTCTATATACTTCTTTAGTGGTGTTCTTGAGTCAGGTTTGTTGGTTCCAAATACGATATCTACTGGTAGTCTGGGTTCTCGTCCGAACATTAAAAAGAATGGTGATTTTGGCTTGTTGTTTCTTGCCTGGTACAGTTGTATGCATGTACTATGGGAGCTATATAGGTCTTCCAGTCATGTTTTTGGTTGTTTTCCAGTGTTCCAAGCATTTTCAGTAGTGTTCTGTTAAACCTTTCACACACACCATTTCCCATTGGGTGGTATGGAGTAGTTCTTGATTTGTTGATTCCCATGATGGTACAGAGTTCCTTGATGATTTTGGACTCAAATTGTGCTCCCTGATCGCTATGTAGTTTCAATGGGATTCCATAATGGAGGATAAAATGGTTAAATAGTACTTCTGCAGTTGTTTTGGCAGTCTGGTTCTTGGTTGGAATGGCTTGCGCATATCGAGTGAAATGGTCTGTAATCACCAAAATGTTCTGGTAACCTCCTTTGGATGATTCTAATGTCAGGTAGTCTAAGCATACTAATTCTAAAGGTTTGAATGTTGTTATGTTGACTAATGGTGCTCGCTCTGTAGTTGGTGTCTTTCTCATTACGCAACGTTTACACTTGGTAGTATAGTGTTCTACATCGGATGTCATTCCGTACCAAAAGAATCTGTCCCTTACTAAGCTGGTAGTTTTATCTCTGCCAGGATGGCCCATGTTGTTATGAAGATGGTACAATACAGTTCGAATGCAAGAACGAGGTAAGACGATTTGTGATCTTTTGCTGTTGTTGATGATAGTCTCTCTCACAAGGATTCCATCATTCATCTGGAGTTTGTCGAAGTTCCTAAAGAGCAAAGAATGGTGTTGCATGTTGCTGTAAGGTAAGCGGAATTTTGATGGCTTGATTTTCCTGGTAACGTAAGGTATCCAAAATCTGATGACGGGGTCTTCCAGCTGACGTTGCCTGATGTTTATCTCTGAAAAGTCTGGTAAGTTATATAGGTTGTCAACTGGGCTGGATGTTACTGCCAAGGATTCAACATATGGAACATGGTAAGTAGAATTGCATAACGCCTTAATGGATTCTGATGAAATGTGTTGAGGGATTCTGGATAAGCTGTCAGCATCTGCGTTCTGAGATCCGGGTCTGTATCTGATGTCGAAGTTGTAGTTTGCGAGTGCAGCGACCCATCTCTGACCAGTAGCGTCAAGTTTGGCTGTTGTCACTACATATGTGAGCGGGTTGTTGTCTGTAACTGCTGTAAAGGTATTTCCATAAAGATAGTCTTGGAATTTCTCACATACGGCCCATTTTAGTGCTAAGAATTCTCGTTTGTGTGCAGGATAGTTCTTTTCGCTCTTAGATAGACTTCTGCTGGCGTATGCTATGACTCTCTTCTGATTATCCTGAGTTTGGTATAGTACAGCTCCAAGGCTACTTGATGACGCATCTGTATGAAGTTCGAATGGTAAAGAGTAGTCTGCGTAGGCTAGGATAGGGTATGTTGTAAGCTTTTCCTTCAGAGTGTTAAAAGCTGTTTCTTGCTCTGAGTCCCATTTCCAGTTGGCAGGTGGAGGTTTTGGCTTCGCTCCTTTCCTTGCTTTCTTCTGTCCTTCTGGTAAGAGGTCATTAAGAGGTCTTGCAATGTCTGAAAATCCCTTGATGAAACGACGGTAATAACCTACGAAACCTAAAAACTTGCGGACTTCATCGGGATTGGTTGGTGTAGGCCAGTTGGTTGCTTTGTCAATTTTTCCAGGATCAGGTTCAATTCCACTCTCTGAGACGATGTTGCCAACATACTTGACTTTACTCTTGAAAAATTCACATTTCGTTGGTGAGAGCTTTAGATTCACTTCTTTCAGTCTGTTAAAAACTTTTTCTACTCTTTCCAGGTGTTCTTCAAAAGTTTTGGAGTAAATGATCAAATCATCCAAAAAGATATAGCATATATTCAGGTGGAGTCCCTCGAAACATTGTTCCATGAGCCTTTGGTACGTGGCTGGGGCGTTCGCTAACCCAAAAGGCATTCTGTTGTACTCAAAAAATCTAAGTGGGCCAACGGTGAAGGCTGTCCGTTCTTTATGTGTTTCGTCTACTTCTATCTGGTGATACCCACTTTTCATGTCGAGGACTGTAAAGTATGCATTTCCACTCAGGGCGTCTAAGATGTCATCAACCCGAGGTAGCGCATATGAGTCTTTCTTTGTTCTTTGGTTAAGCTGTCTGTAGTCGACACACATTCTCAATTCGTTGTTCTTTTTACGACATAATACAACATTGCTTGTCCAAGGTGACTTTGATTTCCTTATAATTCCTCCATCTAGTAGCTGTTTCAAGTGTTGCTTTACTTCATCAAACATGGAAGGTGGTATTCTCCGAGAACGTTGTTTAAATGGGGTGTCATCATATAGCTCTATGCGGTGTCTGACCATGTGTGAATGTCCAATGTCTGTGTCGGATTTGGAGAATATATCGGAATATTTTTGGATAAGTTTTTCTCCAAGGTCTATTTGCTCCTGTGATAATGTTTCTCTTTCCATTTTCACTAAGTCCTATAAATTGTCAGTTGGCTGGGCTCCTTTACAAATATCAATGTCTTCTATGGTGACAGGTTGTATCTCACAGAGGATAGATTTAGGTGGTATCTGGACAGTACGGGTAGTAACGTTGTCAATGCGGACTTGTATCAAATTATGAACAGGATAGTTGTAGTCTATGATGGTTGGTTCTATGTCCAGATCAGTTGTTATCACTGACTGAGTAGAAGGATGGAGTAGTGCTGGTGTAGGCTGGTATGACAAGGATTTATCTATGTAACCGGATACTGTAATACTGGTGTTAGGTGGAATAGTGACTGGGTTTCTCTCAGCAGACTTTACAATTCCTAATCTGTTTTGTTGTTTCTTCAGTTCCTTTTCTTGTAGTACTATACTTCTGAATGCTAGGTACCATGGTGTATGGAGATTGGCTGTCTGTAAGTACTTGTCTCCACAACTAGTATGAACATCTGATAGTAAATGGTGTAGAACATTGGTTCCTAGAAGAACAGGTACTTTCTGGTTGTAGTTGCTATCTGGTACAATAAGGAATAGAAATTTGAAAGAGTTGTCCAAAGATTGTGGAAGTCCATGAGAAGAAATGGAAGCTTCTATGTAACCAGAGTAGGGTAAGGTACCACCATCAGCGCATTCAATGTGTAGGATGTCTGTGATAGGATATAGCGGTAAATGCTGAAGATTCTGCTTATGAAAAGATTCGCTAATAGTATATACAGTCGAACCAGTATCTAAAAGTGCAGTAGTTTCCTTGTCCTCAATAGATATCTGGACTTCTGTCGCATTGCCAACTAAATATGTTTCTTGTTTGTAATGAGAGGTAGGGCGTCTACTACTAGAAAGACCTAACGTGTGCCCTTCGACGCAGGTCTGTCGTAGTTTAATGGCTTCCTTCTATGGTCTAATATGACTCTGCATCCAAGTGCAAGGTGGCCTGGTTGTCCACACCTGTAGCATAATGGTTCCTGGGTGGAGTCATAGTTGTCTTCATAGTATGGGTGATATGGCTGTTGATATCCACCACTGAAATTCTGCTGATATCTACCACTGATATTCTGTTGATATCCACCTCTGAAATTCTGTTGACCTCTCTGTCTATCTCCTCTCTGTTGCTGTTGTGTACTGGTATAACGTCTACCATCAAAGTTAGTTTCATACTGTTGTCTACCTCTGTTAGGTTCAATGTCTCTCTGGTTTCCTCTCTCTAGCTTTGTCACCTTTGCTGTCAGCTGCTGAATCATTCCTTTTAGCTCCTTCATCTCATCACTTTGTCCTGTAGCTCCAGTAGCTGATATCACCATGTTAGTGTTGGTCTTCTTGCTACTATGTTCCTTCTCCATCAGTAGTACCTCCTTCCTCAAATCATCAAAGTCTGATATGGTATCATATTTGTAACCACTGATGTCTTTTAACCATTGGTGAAGCCCATTCCAAAATCTTGATTTCAGTTTCTCATTGGCATCATTTCTGTTCATCGCTCCTTTCTCAACGGCTTTTCTAAATATTTCTTCAAGTCTGCATGACCATGCCATACTAGTCTCGTCTTTCTTCTGGGTAGCGCTGTAAAATTCCTCTAAGATGGTTTCACCTCTCTCTACAGTACCAAATATGCTGTGCATCTTGTCCAATATTTCTTGTACCTTTGCCTCAGGACCAAGGCGCATTGCAACCTTCCTTGCATCTCCGCGTAAGGAACGGCGTATGGATTGTGCGATGACTCCCTCACTGTACTTTTCCTTGATGAGACAGTCAACTTCATACCTCCAGAGGTCATATGAGGTATCTTGTTTACTACCATCTCCAGAGAAACAAGAAATCTTCGGGATGTGAGTGGTGACAACTTTGGATCCACCATCTGCTTTGCTATTACCAGTGTCTGCTTCTTGTTTAACTTGTACTGGTGTGGTCCATCTGACTTCATCTGAGTAACATAATCCACCATCCACTGCTTAAAGCTGAGCTCCCAGGATTTAAACGCAAGTGACGTAATAAAATTTTTTGGGGACGGAGATTGTTAGATACAGACTCTAACAATCTCCGTCCCATGCCATAGAAACAAGCTATATCGACCTTTAACACCTGTTGACGTATGCATACTAATGAAGGTACGACCTAAAATCCATGTACATCGCTCTAGTCCCGGTATATAAGACGAGCTTCAAACCCACATACCGTGACATTCAGTGATTAGAAATCTGAAAGGCAAGAACACCTGAAATGAGAAATGTACACAATGTAGTCAAGTGATAAATGATGTATAATCAATATTTGGTAAATATAATAAAAACTAAATCGAATATTTTCATAATTTAGAGTGAAAAAGTAGTCGTACTATCATGTACCCGTAATTGCAGGCACAGTACAAATCAATTACCCCCCCCCCCCCCTCCCCTACAACAAGCACACTTCTCATGCGTCTGAAACTTTTCAATATAGGCCTTGTTTCCACGATTTTAAAGACGAGTTTGCAATCAGCAACATTTTGCATGCAACAGCACGTTCAGTATTACCAACTGTAAATGCCAACCTCTAACGTCTACCCCCCCCCCCCCACTCCTCCATTCGACCTTCTTCTTCATCTTCGGACTCATTACTTCAACAAGTACTGAATAATGTATTTACACTTCACACAAGCGTAGAGATTAGCTTTTAGTTTTTGATAAATAGGGAAACCCCGCTATATCTTACCTTGTTGAACAGCTATAAAAATATCATGTCTCCACATATACAATAGGCGGATTCATCACTTCCGGTATAAAAAAGGAGCGTGTTCGATTGTATAAGAAGAAATTGGTGAAAATTTGTCTTAAAAGAAAGAGATACATTGTATTTGAAAGAGTCTGACCTATATTATCAATTTTCTATTAAACTTTACATGCACCATTCACCATATGACACCCCAGCCTCCAGCCTCCTGCGTTCAATGACAATTCAAACATGCATGTGGAAGCGAAAGTTCAGGGGAGTAATTTCTGATTTTCATTTTAAACCAAACGAAGTGTGAGTAAATGAAAAAAAAAAATAATTGTGATCTATTCATAAAAGGAATGGGTTCACAAGTCCAATAAAAATGATAATACGAAACCCCCCCCAAAAAAAGGTGAAACAGCCGTACCCCTGATATGACAATCAACTCCACATATAAACACGATACAATCAAATTAGGTTTTAAAAGTCATGCACCTAAGACCTACACATTTTCCTATATTCTCTGTGAAAAAAAAGAAGAAAAAGGACCATGTTATAAGAAAAATAGGACACTTCACCTGTCGCATGCTGATTCTAAGTAGGGGACCTTGACATTACTTTGACATACATTTGATGCTGAGGATCATCATGCTTATTATTCCTGCAGATTTGAAAAATGTCTATAGTATATCAAGTAAGCTCTAGCCAAATATACCAGACAGACGAACGCTCGATAAAGTTATCCCTTTATGTCGCTCCGCAGACGACATATAGATGCGTGCATAAGAATCTGATCCCTTTACATCAAATTCTTGATCAATATAAATTCCTCGTTGTTTTTCATACTTTCAGAACTATATATATTAAAACATAAACAATTCAATACAAATTCAGCCGAATATAATATCTATTGAATTCTGACGAGATGGGATAGAAAATAGTGATTGATGTCAACGAAACATAACGAATAATTAAAAAAAGTTTCTGATCGAGAGGTTAGGGGTATCCCTGCCAATAATTAAACATGTTTGAATTCCATTCTATGATTCAGTACGCTGGGGTTGCGAAAACGGACAGAAACGAATCTGAATGAATAAACGAAAAAAAAGTCTTTTTCATTAGTAATGTGCTCACTTTCAAAGATTCAAAATTGAAAGTAAGAAAAAGACTTTATTGACTAAAAGAATCAATCTGAATTTAGACATTCTATAACACTGAAATTGTTCATTTTTAGCTCACCTGAGCTCAAGTGAGCTATTGTCATAGCGGGTCGTCCGTCCGTCCGTCCATCGTTTACTTTTAACATTTTCGACATCTCCTCTGCAACCGCTGCACAGGATTTCACGAAACAATTTACAGGAAGACCATCAGTACTCAAGGCACTCTACCTAGTTTCTGTTTTTCGTGCAGATTAGTCTACAAATATGACCGCCGAGGGCTCTAATTGGCTTACGCGTTTTCGACTTCTCCTCTGCAGTCGCTGCACATTTCAGAAACTGATGCACAGAATTTCTCAAAATTTTACAGGAAGCAAGTACTCAAAGGCCTCCACCAAATCGTTCTTTGTCTGCATATCAGGTGAGCGGTGTGGCCTCCGTGGGCCTCTTGTTCTAGTAATTTGATATTTCTTTTACCAACAGCCAAAAGTCAATTCAAATAATTCGATGCATACACCTGCAATAAGAGTCTTATTAGTAAAAATGATGCCTTGGTCAGATGATTTTTTTCTGTTTGCATAAACATGTATGTGGGAAAGTGGTCTTCCTGTAAATCTTTTGTGATTTTTAAAAAAGCACTGACGGAATGTTTTATTTTTGGAGAGGGAGAGGGGGGTGTTTCGGGGTCCTTATCTACCCCTACCCACTACCCACGTTTTTGCGGTCAACATTTTCAAAAGTAGACATCTGTTTTAAAGAAATGATTTTTTTCTGAACGTTGGTCTTATTTGGCAATTAGTACTTACATGATCAAGATTAAAAAGAATACAGCATTTCAGGCGCAAATATTACATGTATCTTAAACTCAAATACACCATGGCGTATGGGTTACCGAAATTTTTTTGGTATTTTCTGCAATTTTGCAAAAATCTCGCTTGCCCACTGCCGCTCGTCAGTCACATAATTATGTATTATCAGTACATATTGAAAATTTTAAAGCGAGGACTCTATAGTATGTTATTTAACTTAGTCTTCCTTTTTTATATTTCCTCTTTGAAAAATTTCTACCCCGTTCAGGCGCGCAACCAGAGTACTTTTCAAATAGAAGCCCTTTCGGAGAAGCCCTTGTGGTATTCAAGCAGCGAAGGATTTTACATATAGACAGGGCAGTGGCCCTTGCTGCACTTCTTTTATTTATTTATTTTTTTCTTTAATTTATTATTATTTTTTTTTTTGCAAACTGATGACGTGGAAGCATCTGCTTACTTACGTACGCCTGGCTACGCGCCTGTCATTTTTGAAAGCTTTCTAGATCCGCCTATGGAAAGCATATTGCATCTTCATATAATTATGATGCTATTGAAATGCATTTATACCGTATGTAATAGCATGAGACTAAAAAGAGAAAGCAGCATGAGAAGTCAGTTGAAAATAACATTGGCTAGTAAAACGAAACTATGACATTTTTCTCAAAAATAGTTGAGTGTGCGCACCCCCCCCCCCCTCCCTCCGAATCCCATATTTACCTTTGACCAAACATACTTGACAATATAGCAAGATAGAATTTGAGAAAATACACTTTATTTGTCCATGTACATTGCTTGTGACTATTCCATTCTTTTATTTCAATCCCCTACACTTTCAAAATAGTTTCTCTGTAAATCTATAGTCAAAATTAGTATTGTAAAAAAATCGCCTTCTCCTTATAAAGATTGTTTAGCTGTTGATTTATTATATATTTGCGATTCAGAGTTACATTCTTATTTTGAAATCAGAATATGGTCTTTTTTTACCTATGTATTTCTATCACTTTGTATTACACTTACAATGTAGTTTTCAAAATACATAAATGCTGCTCTCATGAAAAAGTAAGTCAATACATTACATTTTACACAATCAATTTTTAAAAAACATAAAAAAGTAAAGAATACAAAGAATATGAAAATTGAGAAAAAGGAGAAGGTGCAATGGCAAGGTATTTGTTTATCTGGTAACTTTCTGATATATGTAGGTAACAAACCATCGAATCTAGTTAATGGATCATTGAGGAATTTTAAAATATTCTTTAAATAATTCAAAATATGCTCATTATGAAAATTCCCCTTCTCCGTTTTAATCGAAAAAATACTAAACGAACACTCTCAACCCTGCTTATACCGGAAGTGACAGGAGAAATGGAGGGATTCATTTGTTTATCAAGTAAGATAGTAAAATACATATAATTGCATTTTCACTTTTTGAACGAGAATGGTTATGTCAATCTGTCTAAGGCGTCAATTTCAGGATGAAAAATCCATAATATTGCCTTGACATTTCTTCACATTGGGAATGAAAAGTTGGGATTCACATGGGCGGATCCAGAATTTTACTTTTTGAAGAAAAAAAAGAAAACAAAATGCAGAAGCACTTCTTATTGAATCAGAAAATATGAGTTCTAGCCCTCCCCTAACGTCTCATATACCTGAACTTTTTTCGTTCATAAAATTTTAACAGAAACTGTTCTTGACCCCCCCCCTCTTCCAATCATTGTTTACGTTGGTTTGATTACAGCTGACTAAAACTCGTATTTTGAAAATTAAAAAAAACAACGAAACTATGCGAGCTGCGTGGCTGTAATAAATGAAATAAGTAATAAACAGACAACTCTGGTGTTTTTGCGAATGCGGGGGGGGGGGAGGAGGGGGGCTTGTCGGGTTAATTTTGACATATTGAGAGAGGTTGGGATTTACGTTTGGTACCAATGTACAGGCACACGCTGTTGAAATGTTCCTTATTATTTGCAGACGCATGAGAAGTGTGCTTGTTGTAGGGGAGGGGGGATGTTGATTTGTATTGTGCTAGCAATTGCGGGTACATGATAGTACGACTACTTTTTCACTCTAAATTATGAAAATATTCGATTTAGTTTTTATTATATTTACCAAATATTGATTATACATCATTTAATCAATTGTGTACATTTCTCATTTCAGGTGTTCTTGCCTTTCAGATTTCTAATCACTGAATGTCACGGTATGTGGGTTTGAAGCTCGTCTTATATACCGGGACTAGAGCGATGTACATGGATTTTAGGTCGTACTTTCATTAGTATGCATACGTCAACAGGTGTTAAAGGTCGATATAGCTTGTTTCTATGGCATGGGACGGAGATTGTTAGAGTCTGTATCTAACAATCTCCGTCCCCAAAAAAATTTATTACGTCACTTGCGTTTAAATCCTGGGAGCTCAGCTTTAAGATCTGATGCACTGTCTGCTTTGGGTTTGACTTTCATCTCTTTAAGTGCTGCAGCAATGGCCTGGAGTTCATCTTCCGAAAAGTCAGTCATGGTGCTGAGCTTGTGTCCTTATTTTATTTAATGACAAGATAAAAATATTCTTTATTTCCAATAATGACTAATAAACTTGTAGTTCAATGCAATATTTCAGTTCACTATGACATAAAAATATTTTTCTGATGATATAATATCACAAAAAGTGACTAAGTAAATCAAAATATCCTTTTTCTATGTCAAAGTTGCATAAACTAAGTCAAAAGATTCATAAATTGCAATAAATCTAAGTAATCAAAGATGAATAACTCTAATTTTCTTCAAAAGTATTAAAATCTAAGAAGGATAACTCTATTTTTACATGAAAAACAGTATAAGTTATATACCCTGTCTAAATGTAAGAAGGATAACTCTAAAGGACTAAATTAACTTAAAGTCAAGAAAGGTAACTCTGGTTTGACTTCACAAAGTAAAATGACAAAGTTCAAAGTGTGTGCGCTCAAGCGTGAAAAATGATCAAACAGCACCTATGTACTCAATCATATATATGACACAATAGAAAGTAAAAATATACTATCAATGGAATAATTTTACACAATGATAGCAATAAATTGCAATACTAGTCAAATAAGTCAAGCGTAATAGACTAAATCAGTTACTAGCCTTTTTTTCAAAAATGAAAAATGGTTGCTATGACAACGAAATGGTTGCTATGGTAATAAAATGTAACTAAGTTCAATGTTCTATGAAAAATACATCATGGTATGATTACTCAGTTTCACCAAGAAAAGTAGTGTCTTACCGTGACAATGAGTACATACAAAAATTTCCATAGACACTCAAAAATTGTGCGTAATATGAATAAATGCACAAAAATAATGCAAATTCACAGAAATAAATGCTAAGTTTTTCTGGATATCATAAAAAAGAGTGTCACAAATGCACTGTGGGATGAAGTAAATGGAATGCGCACTGCACAGTCGAAAATGTTTTCAGTCACTGAATAGCGTCATAAGGTAGGGTAGGTAGGTATACGGTACGATACATCGCAAGTCAATAGTACATGGCACGGTAATCATCAAATGTCAAAGTTTATAATGGATTCCTCGTAGGTATACATCACAGGTAGGTATACACATCACAGGTAAGATATAATAGTCTATACATGTAGTACGATTCTGGATCCACCCCTGGTATGCGATTCCTCATCAGCGATTCCTCATCAGCTCGTCTATGATCATCAGCGTGGGCGCCAAATGTTGTAGGGGGTCTAGGGATGACGACAAAGACCAATCTTGGGTTCCGTAGATTTATTATAACATCTATATATATTGGCCCTAAAATATAATAACAATATAATAAATACAATATGAATATATAATATGATTTGACAATGAAATATGAGATATTTACGAGATGAGGTAAGTATTACACTTTATAGGGAAAACACAGTTATTTCCCTTTATTCCACAAATTACTTAAGATATAGAAAAATACAATTTTACCCAAAAATAGTATAATTTCTTATTATTCAAATATCACATTAAATATGAAAATATTAATAAAGTTAATTTACATGAAATCATATAATTATAACATGATTCACAAAAGATAATCACCTGTATGTGTCACAGGGCCAAAGTGATGCTGAACAACAAGGCATCACATTCTACATCTCTTTACAATTCTAAAGCAGACAATATGGTCAATCTACAAATTAAATACAAACTATAAATACAAAATATCCATCAGCTACCTGATTCTCAAAATATACATGATACAGGTAAACAAAGGAAATCAGCTGATTGGATTTACATAATCTTTAAATAATGAATATCACAATAATCAAACTCATATTTCAATTAAATAATATTAAAAATACTCACAGTCAGTAGATATGCAGTAAAAATACATATTCTGGACAAAGATCTTCAAAGTCACAAAATCACAGGTAAGTAAACAACATGTCTACCTAATACAAAATCTAAGGAATCACTGACCAAAACTGGTGGGAAAGTGTCATGTGAAGGTAAGTAACCAATAAAAAGAGTTGTACAATACAGTGTAATGGACAATGACCAATGACATGCATGATAACATGTAAATGACCCTTACTGACCTTTGTGATGTCAGTAGTACAAAAATAGATAGACATAGTGTCTATATGTAGGGGATTTCCCTTCTAAATATAGGATATAAAAGGTAAGTTTATACTCAAATGAATTTCAAGCATTTAGATGATTGCAACATAATTAAGGTAAGTATAATAATTCAAAGGTAAGTAAATCTGCAAGAAAATAATACAAAATACTGGATATTTATTACTTAGCAGTAATAAATGACACTATTACAGCATCACTGATGAGAATTTTGATATTCGAAACACATGTCTGGTGCGTTGAAATTAGTTTGGAATTTTCTTCAAGAAGATATAGAGCTAGAACCCTTCGGCATTATGTCTTAATAAGAAGTGTTGCTATTTTTTTTTTTCGTTTCACTAGATGCTTTGATAAACATTATATGCTAGAATTGTTTTAATATGGTACAGCGATGTTCGTCCGTCCGTCCGTCCGTCCGACCCATGTAAACAAGATAGAGCCTAAACCAATTGAGCTAGGAATTTACCTTGTTGATTGAGTGTTATAAGACAAAGAACCCCATTAATTCTCAAGGTCATAGGTCGAAGGTGAAGGTCTTTTTTTTGGGCTAAAGATAGAAAAAAGTATATTCTTTCACAAATGTGACGGGTTTTAACATCTTTCGTCATAAAATTGAGAAACTATGCGGAAGGGGAAGTGGAAGGGGGTTCAATATATGCAAACATATAGTTTTTTCTATGTAAACAAGATACAGCCCAAACCAGGTGATTTAGGAATGTCAAATTTACCATGTGGATTGAGTATATTTAGACAAAGAACCCTATTGATTTTCAAGATCATAGGTCAAAGGTCAATGTCATTTTTTGGCTAAAAATATATTTTTGGGTGAAAATATTGTAATACCGTCTACTCAGATTTAGACTGAGGAGGTATTACCCGGGGGATTTGTCTGTATCTAACTACTCAGTGGCAAAAGAAATAATGAAGATATGAGTAAATATAAGTTTTATATAATTTATTACATGAAATTCAATAAAGAACAAGCAAAAACTCTGAGAGTTCGAATGCACTTAAGATTCTGGAGCCACTGACAGAAAGATGGAGAGCTTGGACGTCAACCGACTTTACACAGGAATCGGATTTCACAATAACACATACGTCACCAAGGGTGTCACCAATTGGTAATTAATTAGATTTCAAATATTTAGATGGTTTAGACAGGAAACACATGTTCTAGAAGTATTTTCATGTGAAAGGAACACAGAATTTCACTTTTACTCAAAACAACAGCGAAAATTCATTAAAAATCTATTTTTGGTCAAAATATTTTGAAATTTCATACACTTCAAGGAAAAAGTATGTTCTTTCACAAATGTACCGGGTTTTTAATTCTTTTGTCAGACGTGGAAGGGGTTAGTTCAATATGCGCATACATTTAGTTTTCGTTGTAAACAAGATAGAGTCCAAAGCAGTTGTGCAAGGAATTTCAAATTTGCCTTGTGTATTGAATATATTTAGACGATTTTGGGTCAAATTGTTTTGAAATTTCATACACTTCAAGAAAAAGTATTATTATATTATTTAAGAATTGAATGTTTATTTTTGCCATTTTATTGGATGATGAAATGTCAGTTGTCGTATCACAAATTGTGTAAAACCGCGTAGCGTAGCGAAGCGGTTTTACGCAAAATTTGTGATACGACAACTGACATTTCATCGTCCAATAAAATGGCAAAAATAAACATTCAATACTTATAATTACCAAACATATGAATTTATTCCGAATTCGTACAAATTCTAAGGAAAATAAACGATTGAATACGTGGCGTATGAAAATATTAAACTGGTACGAACTAGTTCCCTAACAACAAAAATGTTCGAGAGGAAAAAAAAGCAAGCCGACGTTTAATCTGGAAAAAAAGCATTTCCCCCTTCAGAACCTCAGCATGTTTTACCTATTTGCACTTACTGCTGTACTGTTATGACGTAATTTGTGACGCGTTGTTTATCGAAGGCAGCAGACATGACAGTTGAAAGTAGAACATGAAGCAATTTGTGTTGGGATTTATACGGACTCTCAGACAGCATTTCTTGTACCTGTAGATCTTGTGTGTGAAGAAAAAACACGTTGTTAAGATCTACAGGTATCGGAATATCAGCTGTAGATTATTTCTTAGGAATAAGAACGAAATCGGCATGACAAGTTTGGTAAGTCGCGATTGCGTAGCTTTTGCTCAGTACTTTCAAATATATTCATCCTACATGTTGTATATCCATGTGTATTAGATTAATTTCGATGGTTTTAGAAAAATAAAGGACAAGTTTTTTCGTACATTTCTAATAGGTCAATCAAAATTTCCCTAGAAACACAAGAAATCCGTCAACAAACTGCCGTTCATGTTCACTTGTTGCAGTTTTCAAATCATGCGCGTAGCAACCGATGTAATCTCTGCAAACATTCACAGTACTGTGTTGTGATGTTTATGTGTCGACACATGGAACTGTCTCTAGTTTTAATGGATTATTTTAGACCATTTGTATTGTTTATTTCATGCAATAGACAATTCTTGATTTCTGTTGCTTTAGTGTGAAAGTAGTTCCGGTCAATTTTGACATTTTATCATCTCATAACGGAAGTCACAATAAATGTGATCGACCAATCAAAATGCTTAGAATCAGATAAACAAACACATTTGGTAATTATTTTAAAAATGTTACGAGTTTTTAAATCTTTTGTAAGTAAAGTGAGAAATTATGCCTGAGGGGAAGGAGGGATCAACAGATGCCTACTTTTAACTTATAACAAGATAGAGCCCAAACCAGTTGACCCAGAAACTTGAAAATTACCATGTGGATTAAGTATAATATAACAAAGAAACCTATTGATTTTCACGGTCAAAGATCAAGGTAATTTTGTGCCTTTTCATGATATTTGTAATTCATTATAAGAATATAGGAGGGACGCGATTTATCGAATTTCAGGATAAAGTATTTGTCACACAGTTTTGGAGCTTAGAATTTCTCAAGTTAACTTTTAAACTAATGACTAATTAATCCCGACAAGCGTATCTTGCTGCGTTAGCGTATTCTTTATTTTTTATGATTAAATAAAATTATGAATATATGTTCACTGTGCACATGGACCCAATGGTTATGGGTTCGAATCCCATTTTTCTCTCTTCTTCATTTTTTTCCATTTTGCTAGTTTTATTGCACTTTCAAATTATCTGAATACCTTTAATTTCATTTTAGAGGAAAAAAAAATCTTTTTCTTTAATTATTTCAAAATGCGCACTTAATCATAATGTTATCAAGAGTTGTCTTTCTTACATGAATGAACAAGTACAAATTTCTCAGAATGATTTAGTTTAGATTATCAGCTGTCAGTCAGCTAAGAATGCACGTGAGTATCAGATGAGCGTTGTGGCCCCATTGACCTCTCGTTTTTTTTTCTGTTAAATATGAATAAATATTTTTTTTACTGAACATGGACCCAAGGAGTGTGGGTCCAAGTCGTCCCGACACTAGAACCCCAAATGTTTTCCTTTTTCTTTTTTTTCCATTTTGTCAGCTTTGTATGAAAAATATTATGTCCAAAAATGTTCCGAAAACGTAGCAGGATGGGCGGGATATGATTCTACAGATGAGTTAAAGAAGATCCTGACGATAATCTCAATAGATCTCCCAATATCGCACAAAATTAAGCATCGACGGACCCCTAGCAAGCTAGGACCAACGTTTTAGAAATTTCAAGATTTCTTGATAGCAGAAATTTTCGAATGCGTTGAAGAGACAAACGATCAACCGAAGTTGATCGAACTTGGTGACATGTACCCTTGGGGACTCCTGGTCCACCAGCAATGACACTCACCAAATGGTTCAAACGTTAAACGTCCTCAAATTTCATTTTTGACCTAACAATTTTTTCTACCATTTTAAGCTTACCTGAGCGAAGCTCAAGTGAGCTATTGCCATAGCGTGGTGTTCGTCGTCCGTCCGTCCGTCGGGTTTTCACATTGTCGACTTCTTCTCAAGAAGATGGGAGTTTGATGAAACTTGGTAGGAATGAAGTACTCATGGCCTCCTACATGTCCGGTTCCGTGACTCCAACAGCTGGTGCCACTACAGGCAGAAGTAGGTCAGGGGGTACCCTCCTTTGACAAACTGCTTCTTCTGAACAGAAGCACATTTCGATAAACCGAAAGCATCTGGATTATCTAGACGGATGTCTTAACAAGTGTTGTTGTTTTTGGTTCCAGTTCGAAGTCAAATTTTTGACTGCGTTTTGGACGTCCTTTTGGACTTTGTCAGAAATGCTCATTTTTGAAATGTTTCTTTGAATAACTCCAAAAATATGTATTTTATGCCCTCAATTACTGCATGTTTGTCATATTTAAGGCGATCCATAACCAATGAAAAGATTTTAATGAAACTTGGTAGAAATGGAGTACTCATGGTCCCCTACAAGTACGCCACCACAGGCAAAAGAAGGTAACGGAGGGAGAGGGGATTACCCTCCTTCGGCAAAATTCTTCTTCAGAACAGAAGCACATATCGATAAACCGAAAGCATCTGGATGATCTAGACGGATATGTTGTTGTTTTTTGTTTCAGCCCGAAGTCAAATTTTGATGTGTTTATGACATCTTTTCGGACTATATTCGGAGTATATTACTTTAATATCCCGCTTCCACTAAGACGCTTTACGCTATTGACGTCACCGAGATGCTTTAAAATATGTTGACGTAAACATACACAAACCAAAAGCCATCGGCTGGATAAAGTAGTTTTGCAGTGTTTTACAGGAGGGATACAAAAATATTTTTGATCGATGAAAAAAAGATATATTTGGTTCGGCTTCTCCTCGCCCAATACAATTTTTTTCATCGACCCAATATATTTCTATATCCCCCCTGTAAAACACTGCATAACTAATATTATTGTAATGTCAGTATTTTAAGAGCTGGCTGCATAGGTATCAGGTGTGCCCCCTGGGCTCTTGTTAATGTTAGTGATATGGTTTCCATATTCCATATGTGTATTCCTTGTGTCATGACCTATCCATTTGAAAATTCACCTTTCATGAGCAGCAACATTCCGTCTTCTCCTGCTTATAGCGTTATTTTTTCTAAGCTAATTCCTATGGGTACTAATTGTGCGCCTCTTGTTGCAATTTATTTCTATACACGTATGAAAAGGAATTTATCCAAATCATCAAAAGCAAAGAAAAAATGATGATGTGAAATGTTTCATTAGTACTTCTAGGTACCTGGATGATATTCTTACTATCGACAATCCTGTTTTTGAAAAGTATAAAAATGTTATTTATCCACAAGAATTGATTTTAAACAAGCCAAACGTTTGAAACACAGAAACACAATTTTCGGACCTAAATATCAAAATTGTTAATGGAGAGATCCATACAAGTGTGCATAACAAAGAGATGATTTTGGATTTAACATAGTAAATTTCCCCTAGCTTGACGGTGATGTTCCTTTATTACCGTCCTATGGTATCTATATTTCACAGCTCATCCGGTATGCTAGAGCATGTACTGATGTTTTGGATTTTCATGGTAGAAATTTACAAATTACCAAAAAAACTTTAGGGACAAGGTTTTCGCTTTCGCAAACTAGTAAAGACTTTCTGGAAATTTTACAAAAAATATTGTCAACTTCATCTGAAATTCGAATAAATACAGACAACAGAGTATATTACTTTGGGTATTTCACAACCTGCATTTTATGGTGACATAATTAACAAGATAAGAAGGATCAAAGATAGACAACATCACTATCGAAAATGCGTCAGAATCATCAAACGCCTTTTATACCGTGGATATGATCCTAATGTCACCAGACGGACACTAGGCTTGGCACTTGACCAGGCACTACAGTCTTGTGCCAGCGCATTCTTAAAACTTGCACTCTGACTGACTGTGACGACGGGACTCCATGACGGGCCCTGTCCAAACCTCTTTAGAGAAGACAGGGCCCGACCACCTGTCCTCTCTGAATGTCAGTCGGACTCCTAGGGTGATATAATACATTAGCTCGCTACAGCCGGCAGAACACGGACTGTATTACGTACGCCCTCTTTTGATATCCATTTACATATCCATCTGTGTTGCTTGGGCCCTGCGTTTTGCGGTCTTGTTTGTGTGTGGTAATCTGACAGTGAGGAGGTTGTTTTACACCACAATTGTACCTTCTTCGAGACCTCTGGGTAATCGGAAAAGTGGGAGGGTTGTGCGCACGTAATCCAGGATAACCACACCTTCTGCTATTTCCGTGGCCCTTATGCGTCTCTTTCTGTGGTTGTCTGCTTTGTGTTTTTGTATTGGGTGTTTTTGGGTTTTGCTGTGGGTGCTGCAACCTGGTGTTGCTGGAGATCCCCTCCTTTGTTGGGTACATCAGGGCATCTTCAAAATATGACGAGTTCATCGTTAGAGTCAGATGGCTTGGAAGTAAACCACTCGTTCAGGGTTTTATTATGAAACGGCTGAAATTATCATCCAGGAAAATCTTCGGTCGATACGGAGATCTGCTAAAAGCATAATTATGAGACCCCTCTTTCCAGAATGACCAGTGACATTCTAGATTGCGATTAAATGTCTGTCAACATTAACAGACAAGACATCTTTACCAGGTATGTACATCAATATGTACATGGAGAAATAATCGAAGTTTCTATGGAACTTATGCGACGGATGTTGCATGCAAACAGGAGACGCTGACTCTCATCGGGCACCGAGTGTCACTTCGGAATGCTGTTTACTCCGGGGTTCGCAACTGTTCCAATGGGCATTCTTATGATTTTGTTTTACCTTCCCGACTTTAAGACGGAATAGCTGATTTGTATTTCTTCGGTGTATATTTAAGAAATAACAACTAGCTAGCCGTGGTTTTCCATAATTCGCATAAACCAACTAAATCATCACCGAGCCGCGAAGCGGCGAGGTGATAATTTGATTGGTTCATGTGACAATGAATCACAGCTAGGTAGTTGTTATTTCTATTCTAATATAGAACGTGAATGGGCGGAGCCTAGCGCACTGGACGTTTGTTGGAGATTTTACTCCAGGCGAGATATGGTATATATAGGGAGACAAGTCATATTAGAATATAGGTGTTTTACCGATAAAGATGACGATGTGCACATTCATGTTTTACAAGCACATTTATTTTTACTAATTTCATGTTGCTTTGAGAACAATGTATACAGACAAAGAGCTACTTTTTTGTGTCGCCTGCGAAGCATAGCGACACTTAGGGATCACTTTGTCCGTTGTCCGTCTGTCCGTCTGTCTGTCTGTCTGTCACACTTTGGGTGTCACAGCCCATAACTTTTGATTGGTAAGTGATAGGGCTTTGATATTTCACATGTGTATTCCTTGTGACAAGACCTTCCTACACATACCATAATTTTTGACCTTGTGACCTTGACCTATATATTTGACCTACTTTTGAAAAAAAGTTAAGATTTGCTATATCTTTTGATTGGTAAGTCATAGGGCTTTGATATTTCACATGTGTATTCCTTGTGACAAGACCTTCCTACACATACCATAATTTTTTACCTATTTACCTTAACCTACATATTTGACCTACTTTTCACAAAAAATAAGAATGGATACATCTTTTGATGGGTAAGTGTTAGGACTTTGATATTTCACATGTGCAATCCTTGTGGCAAGACCTTTCTACTCATACCATAATTTTTGACCTTGTGACCTTGACCTAGATATTTGACCTACTTTTGTAAAAAAGATAAGATTCGCTATATCTTTTGATTGGTAGGTGATAGGGCTTTGATATTTCACATCTGTATTCCTTGTGAAAGACCTTCCTACACATACCATAATTTTTGACCTATTTACCTTAACCTACATATTTGACCTACTTTTGAAAAAAAATTAAGAATGGATATATCTTTTGATGGGTAAGTGATAGGTTTTTTGTATTTCACATGTGTATTCCTTGTGACAAGACCTTTCTACACAGACCATAATATTTGACCTTTTGACCTTGATCTAGATATTTGATCTACTTTTCAAGAAAGGTAATATTGGCTATATCTTTTGATTGGTAGGTGATAGGGCTTTGATATTTCACATGTATTTTCCTTGTAACAATGCCATTCTACACATACCATAAGTTTTTACCTTTTGACCTTGACCTAGCTATTTGACCTTTTCTAAGGTTGTTTATATCTTTTAATTGGTAGGCGATAAGTCTTTAATATTTCTTATGATGAGACCTTTTTGTTACCAATTATTACGTAGTGACCTTGACCTAGATGATTGACACTCTTTTCTGAAAATATGAGAATGACCATAACTTTTAATTTGTGATTAAGAGGTCTGATATTTCAAATGAATTTCATTTGACAAGACTTTTCTACTGATACCAATAATTTGATCCACTTTCTAGAATAATAATCAAACCGCTTCGCAGGCGACACAAGCATTCCTTGGATTGCTATTTTTTTAATATCTAGACCTCTTGTATTTAGGTGACAGCTTGGTTGGTCATAATGGATATCCGTTCACCACAAAAGACCAGGACAATGACAAATTAAAATCTAACTGTGCAACCGAATATAAAGGTATATAAACATATGTAAATTATAAAACCCTATCTTAACAGCGTAAAGCAAGTAAAGCTTAAGAACCAATCTCTTTTACCACAAAAATCTGATGCCATGGCATGTCTCTGATTTTCATGATTTTCTCCATATTTGGTACGTATTACACCCTGATTGCATAAATACAGGTTTCCGGTCAACGTCACTTCCCATCGCCATGGCAACGAGACAGATATTTATGTGCTACTTTGAAGACAGTGGAGTAACCTACCTTTAGGCAATGTGTTGCCAAGGATACCATCGTAGCAAAATTTTCATTTTTATACCTTTTGCGCTTCCTTACTTTCTTTCTTACAAAATGCACTCTGTTGTGTGATATATCTTACAAAGAGCTGGCGATGCAAAGCCAAAATCAGTTAAATTCAAGTAAAAAGATAGGGGTGATATTCAGAGTCATTTTTGTATGATTTCTTTACCATTTTTCAGTGTCAAGAATAACGAAACGCAGCGTCCATTGAGACCTTTGTTTGTTTTTTTTAATGAAAAGTAATGTTCATTGAAAATATAAGAAGAAAATTTAGTTTGGACAAATTAAGCTTTTCTTCTTGTCAAAACCCGTTGCTATGGTAACTTTAAGGGCTAAAGCTTGAGAGCAAAACCGTCTAAAATTGGTTTTCCTCCTAATAAGTCCTACTCAGGATAGTGAAAATGTACATACATATAGAAACAGATAGGTCTATGTTAAATCTATGACCTAGAAATTATCAAGGTCATTGACATGAAGTTCAAGGTCATTTCTTATCTTCAACTAAAAGATTGAGTAAATATGTAATTTTTCACATTTTCGTCATAAATTTTCAGCATTTTTCATTTTGAATTTTTCAGTTACTCATATATCTTTTGAAAGATAATGGATATCAAAAAAGAAATTAGTAGAATTCATTAACTTTTTATATTCAAGTGTAATACTTTTGCTTGGACGAAAAAATGGAGAACTTTGGTTTTTTGTTTTCTTTTATCAAAATCCACACTTCAGTCTCAGAAAACCAGAGAGTTGATTGAAATCATTAACTTGTAGTAAGATAAAACTATCGCAACCATTGTTTGTTGAATATGATCGTTTAGTCTTGTGTCACATGGTTCTTTTTATTACTGATACTTTTTATACTACGAAAAATCACAACTTTGTTAAAATCTGTTCAATTACAATTCAGTGACCTTGAAAACACAACGTATGACCTTGAACAATTATCAAAGTAATTTTGTTCCAGTATAGGTACTGGAAAATTTGTTTCAGTATAGGAAATTTCTTTAAATTTCCAAAACGTGAGTCATGTAGCATCATATCCCACCAATCCTGCTGCGTCTTTCAGTACATTTTGGACAGAATAAGTAAATAACTATCACGCTCTTTGGTCATTTTACATTGTTTAGATTGAGGATCACTGACGAGGGTTCAGTATCCGAAAAGTGAATTTCTGGTCCATGTTGCATATTTACCTGTTCTGAAATGATGTCATTGGATTCGAAGACGTTTAACATCCTTCATGGACAGTTTAGAATAGACTAATAACATACCCATAGTATCATAACCGTTGTGCTAAATGTTGCCAGAGATACCTTATCAAATGCAGTTTCTAGTAAAAAAAAAAAAAGATAAATTTACCCAGCAAACTTTTTATACGCCCGAAAAAAGTGTGTGTGTGTGTGTGTGGGGGGGGGGGGGGTGATAGGATTCACCCTGTCTGTCCGTCTGTCTGTTCATCACACCTTGTCAAGGGCATTACTCCTTCCCCTGTGGGTGGATTTCAATAATATTTCACATAACTGTTTCTTAGGACCTAAGCGTGGTCACAATAGACATCATTGTAAAACCTTGTCCAGAGCATAACTCCTTCCCCTATGGATGGATTTCAGTAATATTTCACAGAAATGTTCCATAGGACCTAAGGGTGTGTCATGACCTTGAACCAAGGTCATAGGTCAAAGGTCGAGGTCACAAAAGACATCATTGGTAAACCCTTGTCCAGAGAATAACTCCTTCCCCTGTGGGAGGATCTCAGATATGTTTCTTAGGACATAAGAGTGTGTCATGACCTTGAACCAAGATCATATGTCATAGGTAAAGGTCACAATAGACGCTTGACCTTGATCCCAAGATAACTTTTCAAAAATATTACTGCGGGGATATTTTCGTCCCGTTTGGTGCAAATTTTCATTACATTTTCTTATTATATAAGGAACAATACTTATTCGATATTTGTATTGAAACTCCAAACATTGCTGCATTCAGGGAAATTTAAACAGTAAGAATACAAGAAAAACCAGCAAAATAGGGTCTTTCAAGGCCGAAAATGGGAGGTTTTAAAACCATATTTTGACCTTCTCTTTGACCCCTTATAAATGCAAGACGCATGGAGATGAAGAATGAAACTCAACTTAGATATTCACGACAAAGAGGATTGAAAGAAAAACATATCTTGATTATTGCAATTGAAATGGGTACCGTTTCCATGGCAACTAAGGTTATTAAAACGCTATGTCTTATGAAATTTCGAATTTTCAAACTTTAGATATGGTTATCATGGCAACGGAACTTCTTTGCAACAAATACATATTAATTTTCATCTAAGCACTTCATATTGAACTTCCAAACAAAAATTACTCAAATCCATCACATGCCGTGCCAACGTGTCATTGAATTGTTTTGATCCTTACAGAGAATTGCTCTAAAAATAAAGATGAGTATCTTGAATACTAAATGTATTATGAACCTCGCATCTTATTTCTTTCGCATGACGATTCTTTTTCTAAATAATACAATGTATTTGAAGACTTCTGAATTGTTGCATACTTATGCACCCTAATTATTTTGCATGTCAACATAATTATCTTGCATGTCGACACAATTAGTTTGCATGTCAATATAATTATCTTGCATGTTAACATAATCTGTACCAAGATATCTCGCATGTAGGGGGCAGAAGGATGCCACCATACTTTTGATATGCTTTACATCACAAGTACTCAATTCATAGGGATGTATTACGCTTCCCGGCTGCTAAATTTTCTATGGATTATCAAAAAGGAATCTAACTCAGTGTCTAAGCGACCAGTTATCGTTTAAGCCCTCAGAAAAAGGCATATCAATATCAAAATCCATTTTCTGTGGTGAATTTCGATAGATGAAATCATTCTGAATCTTCGTGCGAAAATTGAAATCACTTCTTTCCTTACAAGCCGAGATACGCCCCATACCGCTCTCTTACAAGCGTCGCATTGCTAGGTCGGACAAAAGGGGTGTCCAGTGATTATATAATCCCCTTGACCATTCAATGATGCTAACATCTCAAATACATAACATTACATGACACGCTTGATACCATTTAAAATAATGTCTTTTATAACGATTTTGAAATGAGAAGCGTCGGATAAGTGAGATAAAATTCAACATGTGCAGAGATATCAATGTCATATAAGCTCATGCAAAAACGTATAGCTATATAATGGGTTTTCATATACCAGCGATTTTTTTATGGAACCAAGAATTTGAAGAGGAGATATCATGCAGTTGTAAGTCTTTGAAGTGTTGGGACCAGTAAATGATCAAGTAGTAACCATATTTCGTCACTACTGCCTGATTATCATCGGACACCTTTTGGTCCGACCTAAAAATGCGGCGCTCAAAAGAGAGCGGTATGGAGCATATCTCGGCTTAAGAAGGAGGTTCTGATTTCGAATTTCGTATGAAAATTCAGTATGAAATAATCTATCGAAGCATGCCACAGAAAATCGATTTTGATATCGATTAGCCTCCTTCTGGAGACCTAACGATGACTTGTCGATTTTTCGTCAAACGCCGAGTTAGATCCCTTAAAAAAACCCATAGTAAACAGAGCAGCAGGGAAGCGTGATAAATCCCTGTGTACTCATTAGATTAAAAAATTCAAAAGTAGAAGGTACTCGGATAGGAATACAGATTATATCGACAAAAACGTAGAAAATTAAGAATATTTACCTAAAATCGATCAATATTAACTAAATCAAATACGTCTGCACTGTATATTAGAAAATCTATCTCTTTTAATCGGTAAATAGTGAAATCTGGAGCTTTAAATAAGTCTCACTTTGTTAGTATTTGATGACTACAATGTCACATATTTAGCACGGAATACACATTTGCGTAGAAATAAACACCGCCCTTGCTTATATCATTCTTTTATATTTTATTCAATCATATTGTCCTTTTCTAACTTTCAATTCTGAATCATTAAAAGTGAGCACATGACTCACTTCTAATGATTCAGAATTGAAAGTTAGAAAAAGAGAATATTATGAATACTATTTATATAGGATGACTTGAGAAGAGAAAATAGTCAGCAATATGTTATGGTCTAAAAATCGATCATTTAAAAATTCACCTCTTCCTTTTAAAGTTTATTTTCTTCGGACATACAGAACCCCACTTTGCCAAAAAAAAAAATATCATTGATATTCATCTCCAGTATAAGTGGCATTCTGTATCTCCGAGGGAACAATACTAGTATTCAATTAAATCTTTTCCATTTGATATTGATTTCTATGGAGGAAAAGACAATTTTTGACTAAATATTAGCAATATAATGCATAGCAGATCCGCAATAACTTCAGATTCTTGTGGGACGCCGTATAGGGATAGATAGTACAATTTGTTTTCGAAATTGTCATTTTCAGTAATTTGAATACTTTTCAGGACATATATCACGCCTTATCTTATCAGCTACTTTAATCGTTCGGTAAATATAGAATTTTGTATTGTTGGAAACTCTGTGGTGTGTTGCATGCAAACAGGAGACGCTGACTCTCCCTGGATACCTGGTCTCAGTGCAGCTGTTTCTATGGAAATGCTTATAATGTTGTCATACTTTCTCGACTTTTAGACTGATTAACTGATGGCTACTTCTTTGATGTTTATTATTAGGATTTTTCGTCGTATTAGATTAGCATTCGAAACTAAGAATACTTGTATATTACTATTTTTCATTCAAATCAAAAATGAAAGATTGTGACTCAAATCTCACATTTCTAAAAGGCAAAATGGTATATCCAAGGCACATATTTTATTGAATCTTTGTAGAGTTGATAAACTAGAGTGGCTTCACAAATGTAATACTTTTGTTTTATATTCGGATCCAGATAATGTTTTCATCGAAATTGCACTCTTTCTGTCAAAGGTACAAAGATATAAAAAACTGACATCAAAGTTAATAATCTATTTGCATATATACATGCTTTAAAGCTTTAAGCCCCCTATTTTGTCCCACTGACTTTGATACTACAACTTGCATCATTTGAATATATTTAAAACTGTACAGATGAGTACGATGCCGCTTTTAACACCACCACCTATAATGGAATCCGTTCTTGCACTGGACTCTAGAAATTGTTTATAAGATTAAACTGTCCTTCCTGTTTACATGAAGCTGTGTTATTGTCTCTGTATCTTTTCCCTATTTTTCTCTTTTTTTCGTGAGAAAGTTCTGTTTTATATTTCTCAATAATTTGTAAGCCATTTGATAGTGATTTTTGGAATCTGATTTCGGGTTTTGTGTTTGACTTTAAATATTTCGGGCTGCAAGAGAAGGGAGGGGATCTCCAACAAGACCCTGTTGCAGCACCAACAGCAAAACAGCAAAACACTCGATGCAAAAATACAAAAGACGAGCATTCTATGAGACGGAAAAGAGACATACGACATATAAACATCAAACACAAAAGACTACACATAAACCGACGAGACCAATGGACAACCAGTGCCGACTTTGGACGGCCATTTGCCACGCAAGTAGCAATTTGTGTGGTTATCCTGGATTACGTGCGCACAACCCTCTCACTTCTCCAATTACCAAGAGGTCTCGAAGAACGTACAGTTGTGGTGTAAAACAACCTCCTCACTATAAGATGACACCACACAAACAAGATCGCAAAACGTAGAGGCCCCAGCAACACCGATTAATATGTAAATGGACATAAAAAGAAGGCGTGCGTAATACAGTCCGTGCTCTGCCGGCTGTAGCGAGCTCATGTATGTAATCACCCGAGGAGTCCGATTGACATTCAGAGGGGAAAGGTGGTCGGGGCCCTGTCTTCTCTAAAGAGGTCATGGAGTCCCGTCGTCACAGTCAGTCATAGTGCAAGTCTCAAAGATGCGCTGGTACAAGACTGAAGATTGGTCAAGTACCAAGCCTAGTGTCCGTCTGGTGACATTAGTATCATATCCACGGTGTAAAAGGCGTATGATGACTCTGACGCATTTTTGATGGTTATGCTTCCTACTTCCTTCTAATTCTGTTTATCATAAAATCATAAAAGACGGGTTGTGTAATACCCAAAGTAATGTACTCTGTTGCGTGTATAGATCCGAATTTTAAAAGAAGTTGACTGTAATTTTTGTAAAATTTCCAGAAAGTCTTAACTAGTTTATGAAAGCGGAAACCTTGACCTAAACGTTTTTTGGTAATTTGTAAATTTCTACTGTGAAAATCCAAAAGTAAATGGTCTAGCGTACCGGATCAGCTGTGATATGTAAATGCCGTATGACGGTAATCTTGGAACATCACCGTCAAGCCAGGGGAAATGTACGAAATTGAATCCAAAATCATCCCTTTTGTCATATAACCTTGTATTAATCTTTCCGTTTACAATTTTGATATTTAGGTCCAAAAATGGTGTTTCCGTATTTATAATGTTTGCCTTGTTTAAAGTAAATTCTTGTGGATAAATTTCATTCTTATATAATTCAAATGCAGGGTTGTTGTCAATAATTAGAATGTCATCCAGATACCTAGAAGTATTATTGAAACACTTCAGATCATCAAATTTTCTTTGCTTTGAAAGATTTTGGATAAATTCTTTTTCATAAGTGTATAAGAATAAATCTGCAACAAGAGACGCTCAGTTAGTGCTCATAGGGATTCCTACAGCCTGCTTGTATAGATCCTCACCAAATCTTACATAAATATTGTCCAAGAGGAGGGACAAGGCATAACACAGGTCACTTCATGTCCCTGATTTGTATGATTTGTAGTCTGTCGAGGAAAAGAAACCCTTTGATTCCGATGTACAAATGTAAGTTTTCCGCTCTCGATCAAGACAGCATTTAATGAGATTAGATAATCGATCATTAATTTTGTCATGAGGAAGTGTGGTGTACATATTAGAGAAGTCGTATGAAGAAATCGTTTTGGCTTGGAAATTTCCAGATTTCATTTTGTCAATCACATCCCCTGAATTCTTAATAGACCAAAATAAATTTACGTCGTTCCTGTTTAGAACCGTTTCACAATATATAGTTACGTCTTCTTTAATAGCAGTAAGTGCTGACGTCAGATTTCTAGACAAATTTGTAGTGAAGCAGTTACTAGAATTAGCAATAAATCGAAATTTGTAAGGAGACTTGTGCAGTTCCGGTATGCAATATAGTGTTGGGAGATCTAATTGAGAAATAGAGATATTGAATGAAGACAGATCACTGTTATGCTTGCTATAAATGTTAGATGCACTTTCATTGCTTTTGGTATATGTATTAGTAGACGAAAGTTCCGAAACCAAAGTTGATATGTTGTAACGTCTTCAAATGATAATGGTGTTGTTGGCTGCTTTATCAGCTAGTGCAAAGACATAGTTTTCATGTAAGTTACTTAATTGGATTTGAAATATCTTTCTGATTGGAAACGTGGATTTGAAAAATGGAAGTTATCTATTCAAATATCCGTTATATCTAAAATGAGGATTTTCCAGTCATTCGGGGCATGCGGTTCGACTCCTTCTGATTTACACAATCTTTTCATCTAAGGCTTCCATAAGCACGGCATTTGACAAAATCTATCTTGGATGGGATTCTATACTTGGGTCCGTTTTTAAGAAGACCACGGAACTGTCTGTCTTGGATAATTGAAAAGTCATCTGTAACAATATGGCCAGCTGGTTTGTAGAGATCGTAAGAAGTTGCACATTCTCAAGAAGCAGGACACGATTCAAGTATGTCAGGATCCTATGTAACTTTCTCATAGTTAAAAACAAAGTTTCGAATAGGTTTCTTGTACTTAAAACAAATAAGAGGTGGTTCTAAATTTTCAAAATATTGAGGAATGGTAGTTTGTACGCGATGATCCTGAAAAATATTGGAGATGTTTAGAAGATCAAAACCTTTGTTTTTAACGGGATTTTTATGAATCGTCTTTTAGGGGAGGTGTTTTTCACAATAGGATAAAGTTTATACTGTGCGAATGAGACAATGATATTAAGTCTGCATCAGTCAGTGTTTCTTAGGAATGCAACTCGACAATGATCAAACTTGCAACAATGATCGAACTTGGCCACATGTGCCCTCGGGGACTCCTGGTCCACCAGCAGTGACACTTACCAAGTTGTGCAAATTTTAAACGACTTCAAATTCAATAGTATAATTAAAGAACATACATTTTCAGCATTGACTAGACATGCACGTTTCTGGTACTGAAAGGTAAAGTCATAGTATTCTTCTAAGGTAAAACTTAGCTTCTTCTACTCTGCCATGAAATGTCAATTTAATCTACGGTAGCATACCTCGTATTTATGCAATTCAATGTGTGTTCTATGGGAATCCCTCTGCATTTAAGTGTATTGTTTATTTGGCCTGAACAACTTTATGTTGAAGCGTATTTTACGGCTTTTATAATATTTAATTCTGTGAGCACTTGCTTGGAACATAAAATCATACCTTGTTGTTGGAATCGCAAATGCTTCTGCCTAATTGTGCTCTGGCTGTGCCACCATTTCTGAACGGAATAGAATATCATCATTTGAATGATAATAAAAACCTTATAAATTTGAATTACATTCTCTAGCTATCTAAAGGAATCAATAAACTAGGTCTATGATGAACTTTACAAAATAGATGGTTTTTACTCTAAAACTCCTCAAACCCCTTTGTGCCATGATACTAACCTGTATTGTTCAGCGCACAAGTTGAAATGGACTTTCAGGAAGCTATATCTATGTAATTGTAAACGTCTTCAAATTGAATAGCATCATTTAAGAACAAATAAATTGGCAACGTGGACCAGACATGCACGTTTCGGGTACTTAACCCTCATCAGTGATCCTAAATCCTAAATCTAAACAATGTAATATGCCAAAAAGTATGAAAGTTACTATATCGAAAAAGGGTACCGAAAGACGTAAATTATCCTTGAACAGAATTACAATAGGATCAATATGTATAGCAGGAATCGGCCATGTTGAACAAAGATATACGAAGTGTGTCGAAGAAATGTGAGGTATACAAAGTGCCATGTATTGAATAAGTGTCGTGTATTGAATAAAGGAAATTATATGAATATAAAGTTCTAGTATATCGTATTTCAGGTGCTTGGTGGTATACCAGTTGCCATTTTTCCAATCTGAACGGACTTTATTTGAGAGGAACAACTAAAACATTTGCTAACGGAGTCGTATGGAATACCTGGAAAAAGTACTACTACTCACTGAAATCTACAATAATGATGATTCGCTGATCAGTTCCAAGAGCAGATCGATAGAGCATTGTATAATGAAATAGAAAGACATTGAATTCTTTTTCATATCTTGTATAGATGCATATAATCAAAGAAACAAGAAAATTGATCCACTCTCAGGTCCAAATGGTATTTGGGCGGAGGCTGAATATGGTATTTGGGCGGGGGTCTGAATATGGTATTTGCGCGGGGACTGACTATTCAGCCCCCGCGCAAATAACATGCTGAACCGAAGGTGATCAAAACCTCATGTTGGAATGTCCTGCAATAAAAAAGGAACACATTCAACTACCATAACGCAAAATCCCAATCTTTAATGTGTACAAATTCAAGTTAAGACAATTTTTCAGTCAACATATGGGCTCCCCGGGGGTTGGGGTTGGGGTGGATTTGTGCGAAGATAGTAAACAAATCATAAAGCAAAGCTCATACAATAATTGTCTATGACACAAATTTATGCCTTCATCTGAAAGCACTATTTGATTAACGAAAGTAAAGACCTTAGTAAAGTAACAATTTCTAAACAGGTTAGAGAATGATAGTCACTTACGAAACTTTTATCAAAATCAAGAAACCGCAACCATTGGGAGTACTCTATACTCTAGCATAAAAATACAAAAGAAATATTCTGTGAAGGAGCGTGAATCCTGAGTGCAGATAAGGTCACAGTAAGCATATCCTACTTGCTAGGAACACAATTCTATGAAGCTGCACAGAAAAGATCAGAACAAGTGAAATTATGTGTTCCAAATTCGGGGGGGGGGGGTTTGAAACGTTATAACATAACGACTTCTTTCTGAGGGCAATATATTTGTGATCAACCGACTTTGTCACTAGAGAACCTGTTTGGGTGATACAATTAATATATAAAACACTATAACATCTCTTTATCCACACTGTTGTAAGATATTTTAAGTAAGAACCATCCAAACGCCAAATTTGTCCCCTCATTGGTTTTGACCTTTTTTGCATGGCGAAAGTGCTTGCAGGCAGGACTTACTCTTCTGAGACAATTATCTCCTCTCCATTTTGGAATTTACTCTTGCTACTATGCAAACAGTTTTAGTCATTTTGTTTCGTTCTGTATTCTTATGGCCATGTATGATATATGAATACTATTTTTAGATTCTGACTTGAGGTATTCGTTTGACTTTCAATAACAGATTTTCAACATACATGTCGTTGACAACGAGTTGTTAATGTGTTTTATCTTTTCATCGGATCGTTTAATAATTTGTTAAATAATTTGTCTGTGACAAGGTCAGTTGCTCTCACATCTGCCCTTTTTTTGGGTAGTTTCTCTGTCAGTGCCCTTGCCTTCAGAACAAAGCCGTTGTATTTTCTTCTTGCTCTAGAATAAAGAATATGATTACACTATCGACAGGTGACTGCTGCAGAAAGGAACTATGATTTTGAAATCATCACGTTGATTTTGAAGTCGTCACGTTTCTTTTTGGCGGCTTCTGCAAAATTACTTTGGCTGGAAGCTGACGAGGATTTTATATTCGAAACTCATGTCTGGTGCATAAAATTGGTTTGAAATTTTCTTCAAGAAGGTATAGAGTTGGAACACTGCCGTAATATCATAAACTGACGTATTTAGGTGACCATTATCGTCAAATGATAACATCAATAATATCAAACAGTATTCAACTATATATAGTCTGTTACTTTGAAATGTGAAATGACTGACTGAAAGGAACATTTCATGTATAAGAATATTCAAGTGTTTCAATTTTGTTACCTGCTTGAACAACATTTCAATCCAATTTTAATAAACTAGACACATGCATAAATCCATCGGCAAACTGATTTAAAAAAAGATTAAAGCCCCTTCTAAAACACCCGTTTTTTTTTCTCGTTACCCATTCCTCAAGACACGACAGCTCTCATGTTTGAACGTCATCCTCCCTCTTTACCCCCTCAATATCGCAAATTACAACAGGATTCCAAAATTTAGCTCCATAGTAGTAATTTATGTAGACACTTTTCTTCACGATCGTAACCTACTGCGTACCTTTGTTTAAACTTGTATTTATCCCCAATAAATCCAATTGCCTGAAATCGATTCTTAGCTCAAGTCCTCGCAACAGTGTATCTTTCGACTCGATTTAAACATGCGAGCTGTTTAAGAAAGGGTAAAGAGAAGAGAAACAGGTATTATTCTCCCACTGTGGACTGGGATATCCATGGATACGCTGGGAAAGATATCCTTTTCTCACTCACTTACGTCATGAGACAAAAGAAAAAACGTAGACGTAGAAGTTTGAGATTTCCTTGTCTCACACTCCACGTGACTCCTATTATGATGTCATAGAAAGTGACGTCACGCCATCGTTAGATTTGTGTAGGTTTTGGTATCGATTTGAAAAACATTAAAGTGATGATAAATGAGGTGAGTGAGAAAAATAATCAATCACGACGTTGAGACTGAGACAGGGGAATCTCATCCTCGTGTAAAAGATTTGCTACATCCACGACTCGGCAAGCCTCGTCGTGGATTGCAAATCTTTTACACTCGAATGAGATTCCCCTGTCTCAGTCTCAACGTCGTGATAGATTCTATTAGTCTTACCCCTATGGGGTAAGATAACATTTTCACGTGCCTTTTGACTGCAACGTCAATTGTGACGTCATACATTATAGCGATGTTAGCCGCTCAAAATATAGAAAACAATACATAAAATCTCATTTTTGAGCGCTTTTAGACAGTGGGAGAAAAATAATCAATCACCAGATGTGATCAGGGACAGGGAAATCCAACCCTCGTGTCCAGGATTTGCATATATCCACGACTCGGCAAGCCTCGTCGTGGTACAAGCAAATCCTGGACACTCGGGTTGGATTTCCTTGTCCCTGATCATATCTGGGGATAGATTCTATTATTCTCGCACATTGGATAGGCTGATTCCTCTTTTCAGCGGTGCTGGAGAATTCGATCCGGCACCCCTGATCCGGCACTGTTGATTGTTCTTTTGTGACGTCACAGACAAACCGAAGCACATTATTTCACGTGCACATAAATTTAGCATGACGTTCAGTAATTTCTGATGAGAAAACAAGAGGACTTTGAAGGTTTCAACGTACGAGAAAAATAATCAAGCACCACATTTGAGTTCCGGATAGAAAAATATCAGTCTCGGGTGGGATGATCAACGTCCCAAACTCGGCGAACGCCTCGGTTGGGACTTGATCAATCCCACCCTCGACTTATATTTTTCTATCTGGAACTCAAAGTGGTGCTAGATTCTATAAATCCAGAACAGTGTCTGAAGGAACCCCATAGGAAAGCTCTAGATCATTTATGACGTCATGATAGAAACGGCGACGTTGGCGCGTTTTTAGCAAGAACGTCAGCATTAGGTAACGTAAAAATAAGGGGGAGGGGGTTAACAAAATCGCTATAACTTAAAAACTGACGGTCAAATGTCAATAGGAACTTATCGTTGTTTCACTTGACATATAAAGAAGATGATATCCAGTTTTTACGGAAAATGAATGATAGGGTTACAGATAAACGAACTTTATTGTTAAAAATTAACAACTCAAAGATGTTCTGAAAATTGCGACAATTTCTTTTGAAAGTCTTAGTGATCATTTATAATTCTATACATATCCGATTGCCTACATCATATCTAAAATAAAAATACAGAACTCTGCCTCCGACAATTTCTTTTGAAAGTCTCAGTGATCATTTATAATTCTATACATATCCGATTGCCTACATCATACCTAAAATAAAAACACAGAACTCTGTCTCTGTAGAAGAATTGTAAGTATTTTTCATTACCTAAAGTATGTTAATTTTAACGTCACATTTACGGCCCACTTTTGGGATTTCAATGGGTATATACGAGTATGTACATTCGTAGCTTCAAAACTAACGGTAAAAAATGATGAAACTTTGCATGTTGAAAAAGTATGTTTCAATTAATAACATTTATAATTTGTAGGCAAATCAAATGATAGGATCTTTATTCAAGTCTGGCTGTCCTGGACCTCCTTAAGATGGGGTTTTAATTTTTTTTAGGAATATGATGCCTTTGTATAAAGCATGGATAACAATTGCCTGATAGACACTATGTAAATCGTCAAAAATAGAGCTACCGTTTCTGACAGATAACAGGCTCGAAATATCATAGAAATATTCTTCAAATTTATTAAGTATGCGATTTTTTAAGAGCTTGTGCACTCAAAAAGTTATTTGAAAATTCAAAACTGATATTCATACATTCAAAAGTTGTAATCACTAACATAAAGAAAGTCTACAATATGTGTATACAAATAAGATCTACCGCATAAAAAGATCAGATATCTATTAAAGTTCACATGTATGGAGTTTGCCTTCTCATCATTTTCAAAGTATGTTCTGTGGACAGTAGATCGATAAAAATCATCTAAAAATAAAATACCCTTCTATTGTCTCTTTTACAAAGGATTAATTTTACTTTACCGAAAAGCAGAAAATAGAATGAACTTCAAAGATATAAAATAAAACAAAAGTTAAATAAATGCAGCAATAATTAAATATTTTTGAAAAAATATTGGTGATATTTAAGAAATGAGTGTCTTATTTGCCTTCACGGCTTTTATACTCGATGTAAAGTATATATATTTAAAATGGGGTGCGTGCAATGAGACCTGAGACTGATAGAGCAACACAGGAATGCTAAAAAGAGCGTAAATGTACAACAAAGAAATTGGTTGTGAAAACTTCTTTGGCAGGTAAAAATACGATATGTTTAAAATTTCAATCTGAAACTCTTGTAGAATCTCAAGACGCACTTTTATTGGCGGAAATGAGGTACGTTATGGCATACTGAGTTGAAGAGGGGTGCTTTTACATTGACAGGATATTTCACAGGAGAAATTCAAGTGCCTCAGCTACGCGAGAAGAATGTCGTGGAAAAATTTACATTTTTTGTTCACAGAATTATGAAAATAAAATCAGACTTATATTTGCGGTGTCGGATATTGCTGACAAGCTCGAAATGATTACCTTCCCGTGCACTTTATCTATTTATTGTTCCATACGTTAATTATACTTTCTGTGCTTCAGATTGTTGAGATTATCGTCAGGATCTTCTTTAACTCATTTGTGTCACACTTATGCCCTTTGTCGTATGGAGCTCGTAAAAACGTTCCCCGCGAGGGGTTTGACAGTAAGTGTTTTGAATATTTTTCCCTGACATTGTCGCCATAGCACTTTTATATAGACAGAAACATAGATAGTGCATGTATTTAATATATTTTCATTTTTGTGCGTGAACATCGACGGCGGGTGCGGCTAGCCAACAGGGGATGCTTACTCCTCCCGGGCACCTGGTCCCACCTCTAGCTTGCTAGGGGTCCGTCGATGCTCCATTTGGTGCTCTATTGTGAGTGCTGTTGAGATTATCGTCAGGATCTTCTTTAACTCATTCAGTTTTTTTGTCATTATAATAGGGTTTGTATGGATGTATTTTTTAAATCTAGGCTCATATACTAATTATTTTACATTTTCAATAGTTATATCTGATTATAACGTAAAACATTATTGCGGAGAACATTCATGCGCACATAACTCAAATAGCTACACCATTTGCTACGAACGTCTCAGTCAAGAAAATGTTTGGCAGAACAGGACTTATTTTAAAAGTATTAGTTTGCGAACGTCTCAGTCAAGAAAATATTTGACTGAACAGGACTAATTTTAAAAGTATTAGTTTACGAACGTCTCAGTCAAGAAAATATTTGGCAGAACAGGACTTATTTCAAAAGTATTAATTTGCAAACGTCTCAGTCAAGAAAATGTTTGGCTGAACAGGACTTATTAAGTATTTGTTTACGAACGTCCAAGTCAAAAAGATATTCGGCTGAACAGGACTTAGTAAGTATTAGTTTTACGAATATTTATATTTTTTAAAACCTCTTTGAATAATATAGAACTTGCCAAACATCCTTACATTATTCGTATATTAAAAGGTTATGTTTAAGAAGAATAGGTTGAATCCCTTAATGGACTTCGCCCCCCCCCCCCCCCCCCCCAAGAATTATATATTATACTTCCACAAACCTTGTAATTTGTTAAATTCAGATTGATCGGTTTCCACTTCCGAGATGGCGACGAATAAAGGTTGTGCATTGTTAAGTGATAACAGTTGTACCAATTCATATGCTTTTCGTCTGATATTTCTGTTAAATATTACAAACAGCATCAGAATAATCTTGTATGCCGACACTATTCTAGACTTCATCGTAACTAAAGATGACATTGTTTTCGTACTATATATAGATATAACGCTTGATAATCGGATCATTTTCCATCATCATTCCACAAAAGAAACAAAATCTTGTTTCAGTAAAATTATTGAAAAAAGTGCCTTTCTTTTCTGTTCACATTCTGTTAGTGGTGTAAATACTGATTATTAAGGTCAGGGTGGCGACTTTTTATTGAAATGAGGTAGAGGAAAAATGGATATGTCAACATGTAGAGGAACATCTCGAACTATTCAGTCCAAAAAACCAAAATGTGTCCGTTTCGTTTTTTGGCTATAAATGTCCATTTTTGGCCCGTTTTAACATTTTCGTCTTTTCAGAGAATACCACATCATAACTTTACATACCTCTGCAATGCATGAAATTTCAAAAATTCATATACATATATACTCTTAGTTTTTGGGATTCTTATAGCTTGTGTATGAATCAAATCCTATTTTGAGAAATTCTAATAAAATAAACAGTTGTAAGGAGATCTGAAATTTTCTTAAAAAATACGCTTTTGCTGGTTGCCATGACAAAAACTCGTAAATTTTATTAATAGCTAGAGGGTCGACAGCTGCACAATTGTTTTCTACATATAGAGCTATGGTATTGCTTTATTATAAAACAGTCAAAACAATATGCACCCGACTTAGTTTTAGAGCAAAATGACTGTTTCTATAAATAGCACAATAATTTATGCAAAATATCAACTTTTGACCCAAAAACATGGAGTTTATCTCAAAGTTCGATTTTCTAATTATCTCACTTTTAAAGAGTATGATAAATAGTATATATTCTGATGTTTTAATCTTTAAATGCAGAACTCATGCGAAAATGATTTTTTTCCCTATTTTCGGCGATTTTTTATTGAAAAATATGCATTCCCCAAAAATACCAATTCAGCTATGAAAATTTCAAGGAGTATTATTTTTTCCTTAAATAATGTAACAAACTGAGCTTACAGCATCTATCGTGCATGTCGGTTTCAAATATTACGTGATACGAAAATAGAGTTATCTCCCTGTAGTCGCAACCCTAACCTTAACAATCCAATAAGCGCTTTTGCATTATTAAGGAACCAATGAGATTCTGAATGATTTCGCGTTAGAGAGCACTTTAGAAATACATAGATTTAATGTTGTTTATCAAATTGAAGTGCTATGAACGGGGAAGTTATGCCGATGACGCTTTTGATTAATTGCTTTACATTTTAACCTTAAACACGTTTTTCATATTATGATACCATCTTACGTTTACCATTATGTATAAATATTTCTCTCATACCCGCGTATGTGTTACAGAGTAGGCCCATGAAATACAGCTACGTGAGCTACTTCTGTATCACATATCATGTGACAGCTGTATCACATATCACGTGACGCTATTGTTTCGATTGTTAACGCTATTGTGACGTCATGATTTCAGCCCGCAAAACAAACAAGCTAGCGGCGACGTCGCCATAAAACTTCGATTTTAAGATCGTTTTTCAATGTACTCTTGCGTTTTATTTTGAAAAGCCTAATATTCGTAGTTTATTCTTATAGAATAAACCATTTTCGGGGGCACTGAATTCGAATATCGCAAAATTTTTGCGATTAGATCAACTTGACATTTTTTTCAAATTTCGTCCCTTTTCTTTCAGTTTTGTTTTGACCCTTAGATATGAGAGAAAAATACTCTTTCATGTTCTTCTATGAAAGATACAACGTTTCCACCCTCGGGGTCTCAAAATTTTGCAAAACCCTCGGCAAGCCTCAGGTTTTAAATGATTTTGAGACCCCTCGGGTGGAACCGATGTATCTTTCATAGAAGTCCATGAAAGAGTCTTATAACCTACCAGGTGCATGTATATATTCACTTGTGGCATGATCTAATACTTGTGGATGCACTCCATCACTATGATTGAAGAAAACCTCGTCCGTCTTCTTGCAATTCTGTATCACGTTAGTTTTATAGAGACGGCGTACTTTCCTTGGACGCCTCCGGATGCAAACGCTACAACTCTTCTCTGTCTAGACTATTGCTTGACAAGTAAGTTTCTTGTATCTTACTTGTATCTTTGTGACAAAGATGGGACAACGGACAAAAGTCGATGAAAAGAAATTTATTAATTGTTTAATCTGTAAGGACAACGAATACAGGCTAAATCTTTCAAATAAATGTTAATAAAAGCGTAGAAAAGAACACTTGTTTTGATATCAATTAACATAGATTCTGTGTTGCATTGAAAACCAGAATAAAAAAAATTCAGAATCAACCTGCATACAAACTTTTGAAAAAGATGAAACAAGAAGGAAATAGACATGGAGGAAGTCCCAATGGTGAAAACAGTAGACCGTTTTTAATGCTAAGTAAAAAAGAAGGGCAAAAAACAGGCGGAGACTGGAGCTATAAATCTTACTCTTCTTTGGTGTCTTTTGTTCAAGTATTAGACTTTCTTGATTTATATATTCCTTCCTGGTCTTCTATGTTAAACGTCTTCAAATTCAATGGCATCATTTAAGAACGGATAAATTTTTAGCATGGACCAAACATGCTTTTTTCGGGTACTTAACCTTCGTCAGTGATCCTCAATCTAAACAATGTAATATGACGAAAAAGTGTGAAAATCATTGTTTTCAAAAATGTAGCTCAAGACGTATCAGGACGGGTGGGGTTTGATGCTACAGGACCCACGTTTTATAAATTTCAAGAAAAAACAGAAATTTTCGAATGCGTTGAAGAGACAGACGATCAACCGAAGTTGATCGAACTTGGCTACATGTGTTCTCGGGCACTCCTGGTCCATCAGCAGTGACATTAACCAATTATTATGCTTCCAGTAAGTTTCTTCTGTGATAGATTCTACTCTACTGTGACAGAGAACGGTTTAGGTGTACACTATCACCTTTCCAAGTGTGCTCTATCACCCTAATAGTGCACCCCTGTCTTTCCACAGTAGTGTTCTTGACATTATGTAATGCTGACCTGCTTATATATACAGACATGTCGTTTTCATACAGGATATTTAATTAAATTTGTTTGCATACCCAAGCAAATGTTCCTAGATATTTATTTTTTCCTTTAAAATTAATGCAAAATTTATGTTGCTATATTTTTTCTTGTTAAATTGACAAATATGGATAATGACCATATCCCTGTATACAGCACAAAATCAATAATTCAGAAAATCAGAAACCGAAGCCATACAAAATCAGGATAAAACAGAAACAAAAGCAAACAAACAAAAACCTCCACCACATGAAAAGAAGTGGACTCCCGATATGAGAAAGAGACCAGGTGCCCAGGAAGAGTAAGCATCTCCTGCTTGCATGCAACACCCGCCGCTTCAATTCGGTAGAACTGTCACATCCGGTAACTTCAATTTCGGAAGACATTGAGTACAATCTTTGGTTGGATAGTTCAAATGGTCTATGAAAGAATAGCATCCACCATTCTGGAGAGTGGGACATCATAGTGTTCCCCATATCGACCTAAGAACTTCCTCAGTGACGATGTTAGTCGGTCACAAACATATCCCTGACTGAGAAGCTTATCTGAAAGACGCCTAGCTCTCAGAACAGAATCCGTATATTTGGTACTTGCTCTGGCATAGCGTATCAACTGAGATATGAACACGCCATAAGCAGGCGATGAAGGGATGTTGCTACTCAGAAAAGAAAAGTATGTAATGCTGAAATTGAAGTCGTCACGTTTGTCATAGAGTGAGGTGTTCATGTGACCATCAGTGTCGTAGGACAACATTAGGTTCAAATAGGATGCTGAATTATTTGTCTTTGTAGTTTCTTTGACTTCAAGCTCCGAAGGATAGATACTGCTCAGGTAATCCGCGAAATTTGGATTATTGATGGACAACACATCGTCTATGTATCTGTAAGTGAAGTTGAGGTCAAAAGCTAAGTATCTTTTCCCTTCAGAGACCAAAGATTGAATGAATTCAGCTTCGTACGAGTAAAGGAAAATGTCGGCAAGGAGTGGGGCACAATGGGTCCCCATTGGAATCCGACAATTTGCTGGAAATGTTGTCGATCAGAAAGTTTAACATCTGAATAATATCAGTTTCAGTGTACTTATTTTCAGAATCGGACTTTTCTTTTACAAAGTAGGTTTTGTCATAGTTAACAAGAAAAAAATTGTATTTGCGATTACCGTTCTTACTTGTAAACGCATTACTTTTAATTTTTGCGAGTCTCTCTTTCAATTTAGAATGTGGAATTCGCGAGGGGTTTGACAGTAAGTGTTTTGAATATACTTCCCTGACATTGTTTCCATAGCACTTTCTATATAGAAATGGCGTCGGACAGTGCACGAATTTTATATATTTGCATTTCCATGCTTCATAAACATCGACGGCGGGTGCGGCTAGCCAACAGGGGATGCTTACTCCTCCCGGGCACCTGGTCCCACCTCTAGCTTGCTGGGGGTCCGTCGATGTTTAAATTTTGCGCTCTATTGTAAGTGCTGTTGAGATTATCGTCAGGATCTTCTTTAACTCATTTGTGTCACACTTATGCCCTTTGCCGTGTGGAGCTCGTAAAAAAGTTCCCCGCGAGGGGTTTGACAGTAAGTGTTTTGAATATACTTCCCTGACATTGTTTCCATAGCACTTTCTATATAGAAATGGCGTCGGACAGTGCATGAATTTTATATATTTGCATTTCCATGCTTCATAAACATCGACGGCGGGTGCGGCTAGCCAACAGGGGATGCTTACTCCTCCCGGGCACCTGGTCCCACCTCTAGCTTGCTGGGGGTCCGTCGATGTTTAAATTTTGCGCTCTATTGTAAGTGCTGTTGAGATTATCGTCAGGATCTTCTTTAACTCATTTGTGTCACACTTATGCCCTTTGCCGTGTGGAGCTCGTAAAAAAGTTCCCCGCGAGGGGTTTGACAGTAAGTGTTTTGAATATACTTCCCTGACATTGTTTCCATAGCACTTTCTATAAAGAAATGGCGTCGGACAGTGCATGAATTTTATATATTTGCATTTCCATGCTTCATAAACATCGACGGCGGGTGCGGCTAGCCAACAGGGGATGCTTACTCCTCCCGGGCACCTGGTCCCACCTCTAGCTTGCTGGGGGTCCGTCGTTGTTTAAATTTTGCGCTCTATTGTAAGTGCTGTTGAGATTATCGTCAGGATCTTCTTTAACTCATTTGTGTCACACTTATGCCCTTTGCCGTGTGGAGCTCGTAAAAAAGTTCCCCGCGAGGGGTTTGACAGTAAGTGTTTTGAATATACTTCCCTGACATTGTTTCCATAGCACTTTCTATATAGAAATGGCGTCGGACATTGCATGAATTTTATATATTTGCATTTCAATGCTTCATAAACATCGACGGCGGGTGCGGCTAGCCAACAGGGGATGCTTACTCCTCCCGGGCACCTGGTCCCACCTCTAGCTTGCTGGGGGTCCGTCGATGTTTAAATTTTGCGCTCTATTGTAAGTGCTGTTGAGATTATCGTCAGGATCTTCTTTAACTCATTTGTAGTGTAAAGTGTCGAAACACCAAAGGCTTTGATCGAATGGACTCTACTAAAATGAGTGGATTTCAGATGTTCTAAAAATTCCTTCGAATTCTTTAAAATCCACATCTGGTTGATACTACTGCGAGAATATACTGTCGAACAATATTTTTGAAGCCCAGATTTGATTTCAGATAAAATTTTGGTGAGTGGGATCGATACAGATTTGGCAGAACATTTTGAGGAACCTGCTATGAAACATTGTTTGTACGGATTCTTATGAATTTTAGGTATGCAGTATAAGTATGGCAAATCTTAATCTAAATTGTTAGTGTCGAAGCCAAAAGAAGCAAGAGCTGATTTGTGGTAATCTATTATTTCAGAGGCAGAAAGGTTTGCATTCTCCTACGCATGCGTCCGATTTCAGTTCCGCTTTTCTACACTTTGAAATCAACCTCTGCCGTCATCCCCTATTGTTTGTCTGCAAGATTGTTGCAAACTGAAACTGGGGCTTTGTATATGTAAATAAAGTATAGCAAGTATTTACCATGAGGTATTACTACATTTATGAGGTATACAATGTACAAGCATTGTCTTTGTTTTAATGCAATAAGATGCAGTATCAGGGATTCTTTCTTCATTCGTACGTTGTCAACACTATCAGCTGAGCGAGAAGTCTCCAGTAAAAATACAAATTCTAGCTATAAATCGAAACCTACCGTCTTTAGACGTGAGTCTTGTAAATCTTCCTACATCAAGATAAGAATCGTTTCCTTCATTGCCCATTTACTAGCCCCTAAACACTCAAATATGTGTCTCTGCCTTTGAATCCTTCGCACTGTTTACGTCAGAAGTCAGAATGACGTCACTGTGACGACATGCCGTACCTGCGATGCCTCTCGGGTTTTATAGTTGCAGGAAATGGCGTAGGAAAATAGCGATGACGGCAAGGTTATATTGCAAGCCTGTGCCGCCTATGACCTTGTTGCAAGTTGAAAGGTTTGTTGGGGTGTAAGTGGGATTTCCAGGTGTCGAATTTAAACCCAACTCTTTAACTAGATTGTCGAAATAGTACTTTTTGCAAGTAAATGTGTAATTATTTGAGGCTTTGTCCGCTGGTATGATGACATAATGTTCTTGGAGGTAGGTAAGCTCTGTGATAACATCAGGGTCTTTAAATATAGACTCGAATCTGGTGTTCACAGTTGATTTTAATCGGTAAATTCTAGATAAAAGTAACCCTCTGATGGATTTTATCCATTCGGAAAGGGTGTCGAGCTGTACATCCTCTTTCTTTGCCCAACGTCTTGCATATTCCTCACAAGAGTCCATAATAATTTGGACATTTGGTTCTATGTAAAGGAATACTTTCTCTGTATTTGGGACCCTTTTTAACAATTCTCATAACTTGTCGTTCTTGACTATACTAAGGTCATCAGTACTAACGTGTCCACAAGGAGAGTAGTTGAAATCCAATGACGAACATTTGCAAGGAAGTGGATGTAGTGAGGGATTACTTAAATCAATACACTGCAAGAATCGTTTGTAATTGTAAATTTTAGATGCAACTGCTGGTGTGTAGCTATAGGAAATACAAGGAGTTTCTTTTCTTTTGAAATATGGTGGGATTTTTTCTGTGACAGTTTTGTGATTCAAAATTTGACCAAGATTCAATTCATCAATACCTTTGTTTGCAAATCTTACTTTAATGAAAGGACGGTTTGTTTTCTCCTCTGTAATTTATGTATTTTATTTTGTATTTTAATCATTGCTTATCTAAGTTACTCAAAGACGAAACAGATAAAATCTAAAAAATGAATGAAAGAAATTTATACCAAAGATCCTGCTGAGAAAAGAGCTATGTCTTCAGGTAGATACTCCTCAGTTATGGAATTATTCATCAAATGTGAAAACAGTGAAGTTACAAATATATTTCAAGTGAAGTACTGACATACTATGAAACTAGGCGAATGGTATTCTCTGGGACTAACAGTCAATTTGATATCCATCTGTGTGTTACGTGGCCCTTGCGTTTTGTGATTTCGAAACCACTGGGTAACCGGACAAGGTGGAGGGTTAGATGCACGTAATCTGGATAACTACACCATTTGCTACTAACGTGGCAAATAGCCGTACTTTCTCGTCACCGTTTACACATTGGTCTCGGTGGTTTGAGTGGTCGTTTGTATTTGGTGTTTTCATGCCGTACTGTATGTGTACTTATTTCAGCGGGATACATATTTAAGCAGAGTTAGCGCTTTAAGGACTGCGCAAATTTAATACTCTTAAGTCTTGAACTTTCATAGAATAATGTTGAAAATATGTCATGTGAGCTAATTTATGACTACGCTCATATGTCAAATTGCCTATCTTTATCCTGTTAACGCTGAAATTTGGATGCACTAAAATAAGTACACATGTACAGTTTTTGGTGTTCCTTGTCCCTATTATCTCTCTTTGTACTTGTCTACTGTATGTTTTCACAGGGCCGTTTAGATGTTTTGCTGTGGGTACTTCAACCGAGTCCCCTTCCTTTAATTTGTTTTCTTGATTGATGGTGTAATATGTGCCAAACTGATACACGTTTTTTTCTGTACCACAGGGAAAACCAACGATGAATGCTGTTTTTGTGATTGTGTTCAAGAATGGGAAATAAGTGGAACAGAAGTCAACGAGCTGTTGATTGAGTACAGCAATTTGAATGGTTCTAGTGTTCTGCTATATTCCACATCAGACTATAACAGCTCTCTGCAGTCCTCTGTGAGTCACACCCTTGGCAAGATGTCAATGTTACCGTGCAATGTATGTGACTTCATTGAGATTGTCAGAATGATTTTCTCCCGAAACGATATCGCTACGATTCCCGATATTTCCTGTTTGATGGATATCGAGAAAATTGACTTAAGTTACAATAAACTTAGATTTATTTCAAACCAAACTTTTGGTGGTCTAAGAAAGCTACGAAATCTGGATTTATCTTTTAATGAAATATCTCAGATTGATCCTAACGCCTTTCAAGGGAAAGTCATGGCTATTTTCAACATCAATTTATCAAACATAAAGATAAAGAAAATCGATGTTTCAAATTTACTTTTCCAAAAAGGGTTTTGTAAAGTCAATTATGACAATAATCAAGTGAGAAAAATTTCAAATCCATCAGGATTTAAAATTGAAGCGGGCAAGGCATATGGAAAAGGCAGATTACTTTCAATTAATAACTGCAGTCTCACACAGTTCATCAATTACTCAGATATAGGACTTAATGATTTCACAGAATATTATAAAGTGTTTAACTACTCTTTTGATACAGAGGGTACAGAAATAGGTTGTGACTGCATTCTTTATCCATTCCTTGAGAGACAGTTTGATGAGCTAGAGCGGAGTTGGATAACTCTTCAAAGACATTCAAACCTTAGTTGCTCTTCTCCTGAAAGTTTGAAAAATACAACTATTGTTGATATTGTGAAGAATAAATCTCTTCGAGAGAAGATGACATGTGAAAAGAAAGAACATTGTCCAAAGAAATGTACTTGTTACGTACAGCCGACATACCATCATCTTGTTGTCAACTGCTCCAATGTTGGACTCGAAACTTTTCCTAAATCGTTACCATGGTATTCAAATATTACATTACTGATGGATGGAAATGATCTACGTTCCTTGCCTGATGCCGCCTTTTTACACAGAGTTCATTATCTGGACTTGTCAGGCAACAAAATTGTAAAACTTAACGAGGCTGCTATAAATAGTCTATCACAAAACATTAGACTAGACTTGTCAGGGAATTTAGTGTCGTATTTGCCCAGGCAGTTAGCCTCTAAGACTACAGTATTAGGGATACTAGACCTTAATTGTGACTGTAAAATGGCCTGGATTGTTGATTGGATTTTTTACTACGTGCGAAACAACGATACCATAATCTTTTGCTTGAATTACGCAGGGAAAGGATTACAAGAAGTAAGTCACAAAATCAAGAAAGTGTGCAGAACAACGGAAACATACAGTAGTATCTGGATATCAATTATCGTTGCCTCTGTTTTCATAGCGATTATCATCATCTTGTCGATAATCTTCATATTCTGTCAACCTGAGGTTCTAATACTCTATAGAACATACTTCAAAAGATACACAAAGTCATACTATCCAGAAGAACGTTTAGCACATGACGTGTACATCTGTATGGATGATGGAGACGAAAGCGTAAGGGATTGGGTTTTGATAAAACTGCTGTCAGAAATAGAGGAGAAGGGCATGAGTGTTTTCATACCATGTAAAGATGAACTTGTGGGTCACAGAATCGAGGAAGCAAGTTGTGCAGAAATAGACACATGTAGATCATTTATAATAATTCTGAGCAAGAAAGAATTCGGCTACAATGATGGCAATGGTGTTGAATGTGCGGTTTTGCAGTTGGAGTTGAACCGTATTTGGCACAATTTTAGGAAGGATTCCCAGAAGAAAGTATTGGTCGTTAATTTCGATAATCTAGCAGTATCAGATGTGAGAAATAGATTTTGTAGAGCATTTTTGAGAACTCGCGTTGACATCAACGTCACAAGTCGTCATCAAAAGGCATTGAATAGAATAATTGAAACATTGCCACCAAATACGTGCAACGTATCAACGCGTCGCACTGCATGGATATCTAAAAAATATGAATAAAATTCTACACAGTTTATTCACAACACTTTTTCGGTTCTAAACAAACAATTATAAAGAGATTTACTGAAGTGATTTTGAACTGATTTTGTCTGTTTTCTTATTAACAGAAAGAAATACTTTGTGAGGTTGGAATGATAACACGATTACTAAAATATACCCTATCTTGCGTCAGGTTCTTTTTTCGCAGATGATGTCTACATTTCTTTGTGTGAGTAAAAAGGAACTAAAATAAGAATTGACGAACTGACCTGCATATAAAACAGCATTAGTGTATAAATAAAAAGGAGGACAGACAACCAAATAAAGGTTCAGATAAAGAAATAAACATTTCGAATTGTGATCAATGATTGATACGAGTACAATAAACCAAAAATATCTCGATATTCTGTCGCTTAGATACACCTACGCATCTAGAAAAAAAATGTATGATTTCCTGCATGACTGACCAAATATTATGATAGAAGCTAGAAATAGCAAACACAGAGGACTCATGTACACGTAATTAATGCATTTTTTCACATATGATAAAATTACATGTGATGATAAACGTTTTGATAAATGATGCGTTCCCTTTGAAGACGTATTTTTACATTTTACTTTGAAATGTTGTTTGCATGAAATTGTGGATTTTTGTTCAGAAAGCAAGATGTTACGGCTTTATCTTCATTTCGAACAATTGGTATCTGAATTAATTATCATTAAAATGCAAATATCATAGCAGCATAGTATAGATTTCCGATTGTCAAAATTTTTTAATATATTTTTGTATGTAACATCATGTTGAAATATTTATCTATAAATGTATGTAACTAACAAATATTGAAAGTGTTGTCAGGAAGAGATCATCTTCTCATGATGAATTTCCATTTAGTATTTGTTATATCTGTTTTGGTACCAATTGCCTCTACGTTAGATACAGGTTATTGCAATGATAACTACTGTGAGTACACTTTCTTTTGAACATTTCATTGCGTTTAATTATGTATATCTTTTGATATGAAAATGAGCCAACTTTGAAACAAATTGTGATTTGATTTGCAATTGCAATTTTAAAGGTACATAACTCTTATTGTGTATTTAATAAAGTTACATTTTCAATGAAAATCAAATTTTGCATTTGTTTGGAACCGCAGAAAAATGTCATTAAATGTACAGTTAAAATCCACGTGTCAAATTAAATGTAATAGTATTTGTGAATATTTCTCCGGAAAACTGAGATAATTTTGTCGTTTTCAATGAAGACAATGTTCTGGTTAAATGACAAACATCATATCTTCATACATGCTTTATTTTTTGAAAGTTCCGACTGTTTTAAATTGACAATTTCCCAATCAATTATTTCGATATACTCTACAATTGTGCGTTCTTCGAGACCTTTGGGTAACCGGAAAGGTTAAAGAGTTGTACGCACGCAATCCGGATAACTACACCATTTGCTACTAACGCAGCAGATGGCCGTCCTAAGTCGGCATCGATTGCCTATTGGTCTCGTTGGTTTATGAGTAGTCTTTTGTGTTTGGAGTTTTGATGTCGAGTTTGATGTTCAGGAATTCTGAAAAATAATGCAGTCTTATTAAACTTTTTACATATTTTGAATTCAGTTGTAATGTGTACTAGAACTAGAAGGCGATTGCTTTGGGGCATGCTTTAGTAGAACTCAGCAATTCTCAGAGTGCTTGTCATTTCTAACGAATCATCAAAATACAAAAATATAAATTCATGAAATCTTCTTAGTATAATCTTCTGACAGCCATACTGCTCTTACCATTCGGTAGGTTATTGGAAATGAGTCTTGACCGCAAAGATTTTAAGAAGTAATTTTATTTCATATCGAAAAGCATTCATTGATTGGGAAAGTCGGTAGAAAATAAAAACTGTAGAGAATTCTCAATATTGAACTATATGTTCTATTGTAAAATTTCAGTGCACCATAAGCGCAATAAGTTATATCTTGTAGACCCTTTTGGGTCACTTAAAATTAACACATGCGTGGTGATAGTGAATGCCATCAGTATCCGTTACAAATTGCAGATTGTATTAAGCCCAAAGACTGCCTCGAAATCAAGCAGAAGTATCCAGACAGCAAGTCCGGTGTATATCAGATCTACCCAGGAAATACATGGATTGGAGTACAAGTGTCCTGTGACATGGACCGTTCTTGTGGAGGGTGGACGGTATGTTATTTTATGTCACATCTTGCTTAAGGTCGTTGGGTACATGACGTCATGTTTTTTCCAGAGTACTAAGAAAATCATTAAAAATACAAAAAAAAAGTCGAATGTGTAGAGGATGTCAAATTATGCTTGACAGGGATCACATAATTTAAATCAAGTATCAAATACACGAGTTATAACGTCGCAAAAACGGCTCGGGGAGATACATTTATACTTGCGTTTTTAGCTAAAATCCATCTTTTCCCTTAACAATGATGACGCCATATACAAAAAAATAAACATTATGTACAATATGAGAACAAAACCACATTGTATATAAAATGTCACATAGATGGGACTCTTATTTCTCGAGAAATAGCATCAGATATGTATGAAGCTCTGATATTTACCTCTTTGCAGAAGTATCGTAAATCGTAAATTAAAGGAAATTTTACTAAAAAATAGGACAAAATTTCGTTTTAGAAAAGTAAACACTCATTTTCCTGCACAAACAAATCAACTTGAAAAATATTCAGAAGATGATTTTTGCATTTGAAATTTTCTGATACATTTTAACATTTAAACTACTTAGTGACTGTCACTGCTGGTGGACCAAGAGTCCCCGAGGGCACATGTAGCCATGTTCGATCAACTTCATTTGATCGGCTGTCTCTTCAACGCATTTGAAATTTTCTGTTACAAAATTTCTTGAAATTTCTAAAACGTGGGTCCTGTAGCATCATATCCCAACCATTCTGCTACGTCTTTTGGTACATTTTTGGACAATCAATAATTTTCATACTTTTTGGCCATATAACATTTTTTAGATTGAGGATCACTGACGAGGGTTTAGTGCACGAAACGTGCATGTCTGGTCCATGCTGTAAATTTATCAGGTTTTAAATGATGCTTTTGAATTTAAATACGTTTAACATTAGATTTATTTTGCTATTTTACGTTGATCACAGCTAGGTGCACCGAATCATTATCATAAGAAATGACGTTTATTTCGTTAAGTGTGTCCGTAGTTAACTTCGAATAACTAAGTAAATACCATGTGGATTTAAACTTTAAGGGGAAGACTGGGTCCGAAAATTCTTTCCTTCCAAGTTTCTAGTCCGCAATTTAATTACATATTACATTTGATTAACTTTCTACTTTCACCCAGCTGGATTGACATTCCAGAATGTACTACTTGACGGCCGAGAAAGACCCAAAATTAGGCAGAAATTTTCATTATTTTGTTATTTTCTCGAAAACGGGGCAAAATCTTTTTTTTAAAATTCAATTATGTAGAAATGAAGATTGTAAAATAAGCCAAAAATGGATAAGATTTTCTGCAGTTTATGACTAAACTCGTCATACAATATGATGTCCAATTGTCCAGAATGGTGAATGATATTCTGCCTTAGACCATTTGAACCATCCAACCACAGACTAACTATACTTATATCTTCCGAAATGGAAGTAACCGGATGTGATATTTCTGCCGAATTGAAGCGACGGGTGTTGCATGCTAGCAGGAGATGCTGACGCTTCCTGGGTACCTGGTCTCACTCCTAATTAGGAGTTCACTTCTTTTCATGTGGTGGAAATTTCTGTTTATTTGCTTTGGTTCCTGTTTTAGCCTGATTTTGTATGCCTTCGGTTTGTGATTTCCTGAATTATCGATTGTGTACTGTTTCTTAGGATATGGTCATTGTCCATATTTGTCATATCACAGTTTAGTCTCATCTAACGGAATTTTGGCGTTTGCGCAATTTATGTACAGTCCATTGAAAGATTACATGTAACACTGTATACATCTATGCACGCATTTTTATATCACAGTACTCTATTACCTTCATAATACCCGAATTACGAGACATTGAACTTTGGAAACTGGCAAGAGTTACGATCCTTAGGTGTACCCAACGACTTTAAAATGGTACAGAAAAGCACGATTAACTTGATTTTTGATGAATATATTCAACATGCTACTTTTGATCTATCAGAGGTATCAGAAAATTCTATTTTTATTTTAGAAATTACATAGAATCGCAATTCCAGTCATTTCAGAGCCTGACAAATTAACACTTTCTGGTGGAAACTGCTTTCAAATAAAATTCACGGGGGGGGGGGGGGGGGGGCACAACGCTCAGTAGATACCCATGCACACTCTCGACATACTGACAACGCATTTTTGGGATTTACATGGGCGGATCCAGAGTACCCCTGTGACCTACTTTTGCGGCTTTGCCGTCTCATGATGGATCCGGACGACAAAGCGTCGATTTCCGTCGGACCATAAGAACTGCATACCTATCAAGTTTCATAGAGATCTGCCCATTGTTTTTAGTAACGAAGAAAATGTATGGAAATCACAATTCCAACGTTTTTTCATCGTATGAAAAATAACAAAAAATTCAGATTTTAGTATTCAATAAAATAGAATATTTAATTTTTTTTTAAATACATACATTTCTAAAAAAAGGTATTTAAAAATATTGTAAAAATTAACATTTTAAAAAAGTCCGAAACATAAAACGACACTTACAACTACTTAAATGTTGTGAGAGAGATCCATGTCATTTGGCGTTTTGTTGTATGTTGTTGTGTCCTGGAATTTTACGTAGGTCTAAAAGGATTCTAGTCCCTTACGGAGCGTGCTATACTTTATTCTTTTTTTAATCACCTTGCCTTCAGAACGAAGTCGTTTTGGTTTGAGCTTGCTCTTGAATAACATATTACTTGCGATATAAGCACACGGCAGGCAGGGGGCAAAGAAATGTTACTAATTGCAATAGGAAATGGAAAGTTGAAGTAGTTTTACGTGACCATTATCGCAAAAAGATAACGGGAGATATAAATATGAAGCGAACGCTGACTCTATCCGGGGCACCTGGTCTCACTTAGGAATTTTGTTCATTCCGATTTGCATCTGTTCTAATGGAAACTCTTATGGTTATTGAGATTGATTAACTGATAGGTACTTCACTGATGGTTATTATTCAGACTGAATAACTGATAGGTACTTCGCTGATGGTTATTATTCAGACTGAATAACTGATAGGTACTTCGCTGATGGTTATTATTCAGACTGAATCACTGATAGGTACTTCGCTGATGGTTATTATTCAGACTGAATAACTGATAGGTACTTCGCTGATGGTTATTATTCAGACTGAATCACTGATAGGTACTTCACTGATGGTTATTATTCAGATTGATTAACTGATAGGTACCTCACTGATGGTTATTATTCAGACTGAATAACTGATAGGTACCTCACTGATGGTTATTATTCAGACTGAATAACTGATAGGTACTTAACTGATGATTATTATAAAGACTGAATAACTGATAGGTACTTCGCTGATGGTTATTATTCAGACTGAATCACTGATAGGTACTTCGCTGATGGTTATTATTCAGACTGAATCACTGATAGGTACTTCGCTGATGGTTATTATTCAGACTGAATAACTGATAGGTACCTCACTGATGGTTATTATTCAGACTGAATAACTGATAGGTACTTAACTGATGATTATTATAAAGACTGAATAACTGATAGGTACTTCGCTGATGGTTATTATTCAGACTGAATCACTGATAGGTACTTTGCTGATGGTTATTATTCAGACTGAATCACTGATAGGTACTTCGCTGATGGTTATTATTCAGACTGAATAACTGATAGGTACCTCACTGATGGTTATTATTCAGACTGAATAACTGATAGGTACTTAACTGATGATTATTATAAAGACTGAATAACTGATAGGTACTTCGCTGATGGTTATTATTCAGACTGAATCACTGATAGGTACTTCGCTGATGGTTATTATTCAGACTGAATAACTGATAGGTACTTCGCTGATGGTTATTATTCAGACTGAATCACTGATAGGTACTTCGCTGATGGTTATTATTCAGACTGAATCACTGATAGGTACTTCGCTGATGGTTATTATTCAGACTGAATCACTGATAGGTACTTCGCTGATGGTTATTATTCAGACTGAATCACTGATAGGTACTTCACTGATGGTTATTATTCAGACTGAATCACTGATAGGTACTTCGCTGATGGTTATTATTCAGACTGAATCACTGATAGGTACTTCGCTGATGGCTATTATTCAGACTGAATCACTGATAGGTACTTCACTGATGGTTATTATTCAGACTGAATCACTGATAGGTACTTCGCTGATGGTTATTATTCAGACTGAATCACTGATAGGTACTTCGCTGATGGTTATTATTCAGACTGAATCACTGATAGGTACTTCGCTGATGGTTATTATTCAGACTGAATCACTGATAGGTACTTCGCTGATGGTTATTATTCAGACTGAATCACTGATAGGTACTTCACTGATGGTTATTATTCAGACTGAATCACTGATAGGTACTTCGCTGATGGTTATTATTCAGACTGAATCACTGATAGGTACTTCGCTGATGGCTATTATTCAGACTGAATCACTGATAGGTACTTCACTGATGGTTATTATTCAGACTGAATCACTGATAGGTACTTCGCTGATGGTTATTATTCAGACTGAATCACTGATAGGTACTTCGCTGATTGTTATTATTCAGACTGAATCACTGATAGGTACTTCGCTGATGGTTATTATTCAGACTGAATCACTGATAGGTACTTCGCTGATGGTTATTATTCAGACTGAATCACTGATAGGTACTTCGCTGATGGTTATTATTCAGACTGAATCACTGATAGGTACTTCGCTGATGGTTATTATTCAGACTGAATCACTGATAGGTACTTCGCTGATGGTTATTATTCAGACTGAATCACTGATAGGTACTTCGCTGATGGTTATTATTCAGACTGAATCACTGATAGGTACTTCGCTGATGGTTATTATTCAGACTGAATCACTGATAGGTACTTCGCTGATGGTTATTATTCAGACTGAATCACTGATAGGTACTTCGCTGATGGTTATTATTCAGACTGAATCACTGATAGGTACTTCGCTGATGGTTATTATTCAGACTGAATCACTGATAGGTACTTCACTGATGATTATTATTAAGATTGAATAACTGATAGGTACCTCACTGATGGTTATTATTCAGACTGAAAAACTAATAGGTACTTCACTGATGATTATTATTAAGATTGAATAACTGATAGGTACCCCACTGATGGTTATTATTAAGACTGAAAAACTAATAGGTACTTCACTGATGATTATTATTAAGATTGAATAACTGATAGGTACCTCACTGATGGTTATTATTCAGACTGAAAAACTAATAGGTACCTCACTGATGGTTATTATTAAGACTGAAAAACTAATAGGTACTTCACTGATGATTATTATTAAGATTGAATAACTGATAGGTACCTCACTGATGGTTATTATTAAGACTGAAAAACTAATAGGTACCTCACTGATGGTTATTATTAAGACTGGAAAACTAATAGGTACTTCACTGATGATTATTATTAAGATTGAATAACTGATAGGTACCTCACTGATGGTTATTATTTAGATTGAATAACTGATAGGTACCTCACTGATGGGTATTATTAAGACTGAATAACTGATAGGAACTTCACTGATGGTAATTATTTAGACTGAATCATTGATAGGTAATTCACTGGTGGTTATTATTTAGACTGAATAACTGATAGGTACTTCACTGATGGTTATTATATAGACTGCATAACTGATAGGAACTTCACTGATGGTAATTGTTTAGACTGAATCATTGATAGATACTTCACTGATGGTTATAATTAAGACTGAATAACTGATAGGAACTTCACTGATGGTTATCATCAATACTGAATATCGTATAGGTACTTCACTGATGGTTTTATTAAGACTGAAAAACTGATAGGTACTTCATTGATGGTTATTTTATGTATTAAGACTGGATAACTGATAGGAACTTCACTGATGGTTATTATCAAGACTTGATAACCGATAGGTACTTCACAAATGGTTATTATTTAGACTGGATAACCGGTAGGTACTTCACTGATGGTTATTTTATGTATTAAGACTGAATAACTGATAGGTACTTCACTGATGATTATTAATAAGACTGAATAACTGATAGGTACTTTACTGATGGTTATTATTAAGACTGAAAAATAATAGGTACTTCACTGATGATTATTATTAAGACTGAATAACTGATAGGTACTTCACTAATGGTTATTATTAAGACTGAAAAACTGATAGGTACTTCACTGATGGTTATTATTAAGACTGAATAACTGATAGGTACCTCACTGATGGTTATTATTAAGACTGAATAACTGATAGGTACTTCACTGATGGTTATTATTAAGACTGAATAACTGATAGGTACTTTACTATGGTTATTATAAAGACTGAATAACTGATAGGTACTTTACTGATGGTTATTATTAAGACTGCATAACTGATAGGTACTTCACTGATGGTTATTATTCAGATGAAATCGAAATTTGTCACTGAAGACTATCACATTCTGAAGGAAAAATAAAAATGATAAAAAAAAGAAACTTTATTTCTTGTTGCTTCTCAGTGCCAGAGTATTGTATATGATCGTTTCTTGATTATTTAAATCTACTTTGAAATGAGACCAATTTAATCTTTCGCTCCTTCTCGCAGTTTCTCATAATTTTCCAAAATGAAACGTTATGCAACATTAAAAAGAAGTAAGTATTTGGATCACACACGTGATTCTATTGAATCATTAAATATGCCCATTTATTTGGTTTTTTTTAAAGGAAAGGTGGGGATCTGCAACAATAATCCGTTGAAGCACCATAACACCCCGTGCAAAAACCACAGAGCAGACAAGCACAGCAAGAGACGCAAAAGGGACAAGGACACACGAAAACACAACATAGAAACATCAAACACAAAATACTACACATTAACTAACGAGACCAATGGGTAAACGTGAAGAATACTATCGATAACAATGAAAAAATTACTAAAACTATTCTCAGAGAAAACATATTATCCAATGATAAAGAATTTACATATATTTCTGATAGAGAAATCTGATTTCAGAGAAAAATATTAAACTCTGTAGAGGGCTAATATGCACGTGTTTAGTGTCGGTAAGATACAGAGCATGGTGGGATTTGGTCCTGGATTAATTACTATATGAATGGGGTTAATTTGATAACTCGACATAATCGTTTTCCGGGGGGGGGGGGGGTTCCTCATTACAAAGAGATTTAAGAATGAAATTAACAAATTTCTAGGTGATACAGCGTAGAGAGGATGGATCCATTGATTTCCAGAGAAATTGGAAAGACTATAAATACGGCTTTGGGAAATCAGACAAGGAACACTGGCTAGGTAACACATTTTTATCTAATCATAAGTGTTATTCTCAAGGTAAGGGGTATAACTTATTTGTTGTAACCAGCACTTCCACCGTTTGTTTTCACGACGAGCATCTGCATTACGTAATCATGATAATCAGGATATTTTTTTTACGACGGTTGCTCTTTTTATGATTGGATCCATTTCATTTTTCTAAGAATTCTCTTGAAACGGAGTCAGAACGAAATGATACATTTACTTATATATTAATTTTGGTTGCGATGTTTATACATTTTCCGATTCTTCACTCTGTGATGATTTCAGAATCTTCATTGTATAATTTTGACGTTTTAAGTTATTCATCCTACAGCATGCTTCATACAGAGGAGTCCTTTGGCAAAACGTCTCCTTTTCTACGCTTAGATTAAATAGAATAAGAATAGCATATTATGTTCTTTTATATATATAAAAAAAATCCTCGTGCATGCTATCAAATCAAAGATATCTCTGGATGATTGTCATATTGTGCGTTGCACACACAGGGATTTATCACGCTAATACCGTTTGCTGTATTTACTATATATATGTGTAACACATATATATAGTAAATACAGTAAACGGTATTAGCGTGATAAATCCCTGTGGTTGCACACTATAAGCGGTAGTCCGAGTCCGAGTCGGGAAAAGCCGAGTTGATATTTTAAATTCAGAAATTCCATAATGGGTAGATTTTGATGAATTTTTCATTTTACACATACAAATCGATGTATATTATTTGATTTTGAAATATTTCTTTGTCTTGGGAGTAATCGGCTGTAAACTGTTTTTTACCACACTGTAAGAGTAGCCCGAGTCCCAGTTGAGAAATAAAACCACTCAGATAATTTGTGAATGGATGGATGGGTTTGTCCAAACTTTCAGAATTTGTTAGAATTGTTTATTAGTCCACATTGGTCTCGTAGGTTTGTGTGTAGTCTTTTGTGTTTCACGTTTCTATGTCGTATGTCTCTTTTGTGTTTCACGTTACTATGTCGTATGTCTCTTTTGTGTTTCACGTTACTATGTCGTATGTCACTCTTGTGTCTCTTGCTGTTCGTGTATCTGTGTTTTCACGTTAGGTGTTTTGGTGTTTTTTTGTGGGTGCTGAAACCGAGTCTAGTTTGAGATCATCTCCTTTCTTTTAATGTTCAAATTACCAACTTGATATCATGCACCCTTACAGAGTTCATGACAAAAGTCTTCTGATTTTCTGGAAAACATTTATCGTTTCAAGTTCATAAAACTGTGTGTGTTGTTGCAATTAATTCTTATAACATGGAAGTTTTCCAACTCTTGACCTTCATGAATAAAACAAACTCAAACCTATTTTTATGCACCACACAGTTATTTCGGGTAGACTGATGATACATTGCTTGTTGGAGTGCGCATAGGGCACGCTAAAATACTTACAATAGAACATATCATGATGCAACACTCTGATAATACTCATGATTAATCGATTTTCTATCTTTTTAAAACATGGAAGATAAAACATTTTAAAGATATGCCATCAAAGTTTCCATTTTCATATTCAAAGGCAACGACATTATAAATCAACTGACAGGGAACGGGAATCACGAGTTGCTGATAGTGATGGAGGACTTCGATGACACAGTGAGATATGCTCACTACGGAACATTCTTTATCGGAAATGAGAGTGTAAAGTACAAACTTACTGTAAAAAAGTACAGTGGGAATGCAGGTAAATAACATTTGACAAGGATGAGTTATTCTTAAAATACGCAATAAAAATAATGCATTAATTTCATCCATAGAAAATTGATAGAAGCCTTAATGTTGAGTCCGTTAATCTCGTCGTTTCTATTCGATTGTATTTGTTTGAGAAGTCTTCCTAGGAACGTGTCTCTGTGACATTAAACAATCGCATACGACCGCATTATAAAGCCTTATCTGATTTTGTCAAACATAGTTTGCATTCATATCGCTAACGATTAAGGGGGAGATCAACGTTATTAAGTCTTTGAATTGTTCACGACGGAACTCATAAGAATGATAGAAGAAATGTTAAACCCTGGACCGTTAAAGACGATCATGTGGCCAGATTGCAAAGCGTACGTTTTATTCAAACACAATTTATGTACATGTATTTGATATCTATCTATTTGCTCAAACATAAAATAAGTAATCTATATATCAAGGTGTTACTCTAAACATTTTTTTCCAAACAAACTTAAACGAAAAAGCTAAACCAAAATGTTGACGCACACAGACAGACATGACAGAATAAAGGACGGACACACATACCACCACGTGAACTAACATTCGAAATCAACAAGATGCTTCGCACAAACTCAAATACTATGAAATAGATTAAACATATAGATTCAGATAAAATCTATCGGATTATTGTCATCTACCTCGAAAAATAGAATTTCTATGAAAATTATGACTACACGGAAGCAATGCTGTATTAAGCTATCAAATAAAATTATCTATCCATATATGAAACAAATTATGATAATTTATTGCTTGTGAAAATTTTAAGTAAAAGCCTTATATATACAGAAAAAAGCAACCACAGAGAAAATGACAGTTCTCCAATAAGATAGACCAAAATGACACAGAGGAGTTTCACAACTTGCTGCAGTGATCATAACAGAATACACAAAGAAACAAAGCAAGGGGAAGCGAACATACATAAAAGAGGGAGGGGGGGCAAAATGTATCCATTGCAAATTTTGGGCACTCTTGGTTTTGGCATGCAAACAGGAAACGATGACTCTCCCCGGGTACCACCTGGTCTCACTTAGGAATGTTGTTAATAACGAGCTTCGCAACTGTTCCAATGGAAATTCCAATGATTTTGCCTGACTTTCTCGACTGTGAGACTGAATGACTGATAGGTACTAGTCTTCTTTCATTTTTATTAGGCTTTGTATGATTTGAAGAATAGACCTGAGAATGGCGCACTCATGAGGAACCACTAGAGCACATTGCTAAATTAGATAAGGGACAGGATTATGTAGAATCATTAAATGACAAAGTGAGAGACCTAGCTCTTAAAACATACTCATTAAATAAAAAAGTCATTTCAAAAATAATTTTATGTTTCAAAATACCAGGAATATAGACCAGTAGTAGTCCTTCCTCCTAGCCATCTTTTCCACCGGAAAAAATCGCTCGGCAATGTTGTAAATATACAGCTCGGATACACGTTATCGGGGCTACCATAGGGAATTTTACCAATATGAAAGTTTACCCATACTCTTTGTTATGGTTTGGGTTTTCTTTATACAATACTATCATCTTGTCATCATATGAATATTGATACACAATCTGCAATTAAGGACATATACTGTTTATTCAGTTTTAGGATAGATATCCTTTATATTTGAATCAGTTTCATCTTATTGTATGTAAAAGTGATGTGTAGTGACCATGATGTTACCATAGGAAACATGGAAGTTCTGGGTACTTCCAAAATAGACTCATGCACACATTTTCCATTGCCAACTATGGCAAATTCAAAATTATACTCGATAACTTTTTTATTTTTGTATGATTTTCCTTCAAATTTGGAATACAATATATTGGACTTAATTTGAAACCTTTCCGTACATACCTTTCTGTAAAATAACATAAAAACTTTTATTTTAAAATATTTTTCAAAGAACTTTATAATGAAAATCGGAGTTATCTTTCTTTGTACGTCAGAAATACAGAATACTCTTCGATGTGAAGATTCAAAATTTTGGGTGCCGGATATGTCCTTAACAAAGAGATCTATTGGCTGGAAATGAAGGCATCCCTCATGCATAAACAATCGAATAGAATAAGATATAATTTTTTTTTGCTTTAATTCACGTTTTCATTTTCAGAATAAAGGGTTTTTTTTATTCTTGCGCAGATTTGATATATTCGATTAACGTACCAAATCTGTCCTTAGATTTTGAAGAAGTAATTCTATAGGCAATTTGTTTTATATCTATCATACAGATTTTTTCTGTATTTAGGTGATAGCTTAAGCTATCATAATGGGTTTCCATTCAGCACCAAGGATAAAGACAATGACGGCAAATCAAGTGAAAATTGCTCAACCCGTTACAAAGGTAGATTAATAATCATCATATGAATGGAATGTTGTTAAAAGTAAAGGTGGTTCTATATAGGTGGAAAGGGGTTGCAACTTTTTCATTCCCAATCTCATACATCTTTAAATAGATAAAGGTAAATGTATTAAACCATTTAAACATAGAAAATATGAAGAGGAATATAGAAGGGATCACCAGCAGGACTAGCCTGAATTAACAACAGCGGAACACACCTACATACAATGGACATCAGTCAAACAACATAAAACAACATTAGCAGCAAAGCGAGATACGTGACAACGCTATAACTTACTCAAAGGGATAATCAAATAGACTAGCCTTTATCAACAACAGCAGAACACACCCACATATTATGAACATCAGACAAAACAACATAAAACAACTGGATCAACAAGACGCACATCAATGCCATCACTCACACAAAGGGATCATCAACTAGACTAGCCTTTATTAACAACAGCAGAATACACCCACACATAATGAACATAAGACAGAACAACATAAATCAACAGAATCAGCAAGATACACAACCACGCCATCACTCACACAAAGGGATCATCAACTAGACTAGCCTTTATTAACAACAGCAGAACACACTTACACATAATGAACATAAGACAGAACAACATAAATCAACAGGAGCAACAAGACGCACATCAATGCCATCACTCACACAAAAGGATCACCAGCTAGACTCGTCTGCATTAACAACAGCAGAACGCACCTATACACAATGGACATAAGACAAATGTCAAACGTCTTCAAATTCAATAGCATCATTTATAAACGGATAGATTTGCAGCATGGACCAGACATGCACGTTTCGGGTATTCAACCCTCGTCAGTGATCCTCAATCAAAACAATGAAATATGGCCAAAGAGGGTGAAAAATATTTTATCAAAAATGTACCGAAAGATGTAGCAGGATGGGTGAGATATGATGCTACAGGACCCACGTTTTAGAAATTTCAAGAATTTTGGTACCAGAAAATTTTGAATGCGTTGAAGAGACAGACGATCAAGCGAAGTTGATCGAACTTGGCTACATGTGTCTACCAGCAGTGACACTCACCGAGTACTTTAAATGTTAAACGTCTTCAAATTCAGTAGCATCATTTCAAATTCAATAGCATCATAATATCGAACAACATAAAACATCATGAGCAGCAAGATACACAACCATGCCAAAGGGATCACCAACTAGACTAGCCTGTATTAACAACAGCAGAACACACCCACACATAATGGACATAAGACAAAACAACATAAAACAACAGGATCAGCAACATACACAACCACGCCATCACTCACACAAAGGGATCATCAACTCATGAACTAGACTAGCTTGTATTAACAACAGCGGAACACACCCACACACAATGTACAGAAAACAAAACAACATAAAACAACAGGAGCAGCAAAATACACAACCATGCCAATATTCAACAGTTCCAAAAAGAACCAAAGCTGATATTTCAATGAGTTAAAGAAGATCCTGACGATAATCTCAACAGCACTCACAATAGAGCATCAAATTGAGCAAAACACGAAACACCGCAAATGACAATACATACACTGAGATTGAAAAATGTCCACGAGGATTTATGTTTTGGAGAAATTAACTTTTTACTCTAGAAGTGTAAGTATGAAAATTGAAAAATAGATAGAAAATATCTAAATTTATATATTTAATATTCATTCGACCTCATTGTATAAGTTGTCGTAGTAGAGAGAAAAAAGTTTTAAGAAATGTTAAGGAAGGGCAACGGCTTTGAATAAGTAGCGACGAAGATGAACGAGCCGTGACGTCATTTAATACACCATCCTAGCCTGTGGCGCAGATCGCATCCTCTATGATTTTATTGATTTTCTCAGTTTGTGAGATCTTTATTGTACTATGATTTGTGGACTATATACTGATTTTGCTTGGAATGTCTATTCATCGGTTAAACCAAAAGATATGACAATAAAAAAGAAGTTTGATGTATTCCAGGAGCCTGGTGGTACAAAAGCTGTCATCGCTCAAATCTGAACGGTGCGTACCTCAAAGGAACAACTAAAACGTTTGCTGACGGTGTAGCATGGTACGACTGGAGGGGATATTACTACTCACTGAAATCAACAGTAATGATGGTCCGCTGAACAACTGATGAAGACTCTCTACATGTATACATGTATTCTATCTTATGATTAAAGAATTCGCATCCAAAGCAACGATCTCATGTTTTTAATAAATGTTTCCCTACCTTGTAGGAAAGCTCAACATCTAATTGTGCCACTGAGCTCTATTGGAGATCACCTCCTTTCTTCAAGACATATCGATTGATTGACGACCAAGTGCACAAATATTCTTGCTGCCAGTTTATAGTTTCTTGGGCCCCTGCGTCATGAAGTCTGTTTGCATGTTCATCTTACAGTGAGGAGGTTATTTCATTCCATAATTGTGCGCTCTTCGAGACCTCTGGGTAATCAGAAAATTTGGAGGGTTGCGCGCACGTTATCCGGAGAACCACACCGTCTGCCACTTGCTTGGCAGATGGCCGTCCTAAGTCGATATCGGTTGCCAATTGGTATCGTTTGTTTGTGTGTGGTTTCATGTTTCTTTTGTCTGTGCTCAGATAAAGCTCTGAAGAGGTGCAAGTTAATAAGTGCGCTTATCTAAATTTTACATATTATTTTCACGTATATTATTATTAATACAATAATAATAAGCATGTTTTAGTTTTGTTAGTGGTGTTCAGTTATTTTTAAGAGCTTTTTTGAAATTCATCACAGCACTGTCTTTCTCTCTTCTAATTTTTTTCCCTTTTTTCGTTTATTTGGTTTATTTTATTTCAACAGTTAAATACCGAAACTATGTATTGAAATAGAGATTTTATTAGAACATGAAGAATGTAATGTTAGATGTGATATGCACTTATATGTTACGCTATTAGATGTGAATATAAAGTAGACACATCTATACTACTAAAGGAACGAAATAGCCGATTATCCGTCGATATGAAGAGGACAGAGAGAAATGATGAGATATAAAGACAAAGCATATATAAACATCAAGGAAGTACCTAACAATGATTCAATCTCAAAGTCGAGAAGGCAAGGCCATATCATGAGAATTCCCAGCGGAACGGTTGTGAACCCCAGAATTAACTATATTCTCATATGATATGACAATGTGAATTTGATAATGGTTTAGAAAGAATTATTTCTAATCAACGTGTAATCATTAATTATATCTCACCGTTTTCCTAAAACAAATCTTAGAAAATCTAAAATTCAAAACCGGCGTCGGACACTTAACACCAACTTCATATTTTCCTCTACTTTTTACTCTCTTTCTAATCCCCGACTTTTTAAGAATTATAAATTTAGTGAGACGATTCTTGCAAGACGCTTGTCATATTAGCGGAGGCTAATTTCGCCACATTCTTTACGCACGAAAATGAAATCAATATTTTTGTAAAAAAACACGCAGTGTCTTAGGTTATGTCTGTATAGAAAGTGCTATTTCGACCATGTCTGGGAAAAATATTCAAAACACTTACTGTCAAATCCCTCAAGGGAACTTTTTTACGAGCTCCACACGGCAACATTTGCCCAAAAGTTTCATTAAAAAAGTTAAGTAACGAAAAATATGATACCTAAAATAATAACTAGAAAAAAAGCTGACCACAGAGTCTGAAAATATCAAGCCAATTGAAGACTTTTATTCTGACAGCTAAGCGTCTTTCAGATAAATTTCTCAGTAAAGCCCTGGTCGAAACCCGCCGTGCGTGCTTTTAGGACGTGCGTGTTTATGGAGGCTACGTGCGCTATGTTTTTCTGAAGACGCAAGGAAGGAAGTGGCAAGAGTACAGAAGGCATGTGTCACGCACATCGAGCGCACGGTTATATGGATGGTTACATGCATCATATGTAGCGCAAAAAAGTAAGTGCGTTGCACGTACGTACAACTTGCATGCAACTTGCTTACAACGTACTTTCTCTAACGTCTTCTACGTTATTGTAAGGATGTCGAGTTGACACGTTCTGCTAACGCACGGAGTCCTCACTTCCTTGCTTCGAAGGTGAGTTGCACGTACTTGCAACGTACTTGCAACGCGCATGTCGTACTTTTTGTTGAATTCTTAGACAGCACGCAGACAGAACGCAGGGAAAGTTCTTAAACTTCTACGCCCTGTCTGCGTGTTCCAAAATCCGCTAGGAGGCCGTACGGGACACGTACTGATAACGCACGGACACCGTACGGTTTGCCTACGTTTTTGCACGCAGAGAGCACGTACGTGCACGTACGGCGGGTTGTGACCACCGCTTTAGGGATGCGTTTGTGACCGACTAACATCGTCACTAAGGAAGTTCTACTGTCGATATGGGGAACTCGTCATACACTATGATGTCCCACTCTACAGAATGGTGAATTATATTCTGTCATAGACCATTTGTACAATCCAGCCAAAATTTATACTTTATATCTTCCAAATGGAAGTAATGAATGTGACAATTCTACCGAATTGAAGCGACGTGTGATGCATGCAAGCAGGAGATGCTGACTCTTCTTAGGCACCTGGTCTAACTCTTATATCAGGAGTTCGCTTCTTTTCATGTGGCGGATGTTTTTGTTTGTTTGCTTTGGTTCCTGTTTTATCCTGATTTTGTATGCCTTCGGTTTCTGATTTTCTGAATTATCGATTTTGTGCAGTATATAGGGATATGGTCATTATTTATATTTGTCATTTTGTCTCGAAATCTGACGTCAGCACCAAAGGCGATAAGGAAATGTAGCAAATCATTGTGAAATTGTTTTAAACAGGAATAATGTAATGCTCTGATTTTATTTGCTAGTATTTCAATATTGGATCTGAAGACGTTTGACATTTTTACTACTTGGTGAGTGTCACTTGCTGGTGGACCAGGAGTCCCCGAGAGCACATGTAACCAAGTTAAATCAACTCTCTTCAATTAATAACTTGAAAAACTACAGTATACTGCATACCAGGACTTCACTAGTCTCCTTACAGATTTCGATACATTGCCAATTGTAGCATCTGCACAACTACAAAGGAGAAGGGCCACCAACCATCAAAATCGGCCCTCTTGCCGTTTTTGAAGAAAATTTACGTATATATAATACAACATTTCTAGTTTCTAAAAATGTAAGCAATATGAAAATCTGACAAAAGGTAAGCGTGTCATGACCCGGCGAAGTTGGCATTGTGAAACGTCAAAATGCGCTTTCTTTCACCATAACGTCATGACGTAAAATGACAATTTACAACAACTAAAACTCTACACTAAAAGTATAACTGTTCTATTTCTGTTGCAGTCAAATTAATTCAGAGGATAAAGTTGATACAAATATTATTTTTAAAGAATATATTTAGATTTCAGTGTTAAATAAATCGGGAAAAGATCTCCGAGAGATATCAGAAGCATCTGAATCGCAATGAAACTGTATCTTCGCTCTCAAATGACGTCGCATCAAATTATTCATCTATAATTTCCAAATAAATTTGTTTACACCAATCTATGCATTTTGATTGGTTAATGTGATCGTCAGAAAAATGGCGAAATACACTTCATACCCCAATGAACGCGATAAAATACCGGAAGAGCCGGAACTACTTCCATCAAAATCATTTAGTATGTTGCTAAGATCGGCTTTCGAATGATAATTATGCAAAGAAAAAATAGTGTTATTAACAGTAGCCCTTAGATATAAATACGATATCAGAATTAATGAAAATTTTATGACAATTTCGATGATGTGCCGGTATACGTGGTTTTTACAGCATTGTTCGGTTGCTATGCTCCTGTTTTTGAAGTTTCTTAGACCAATTCTTGTCCTTAAAATTTCATGAAAGACAGAAAAATCAGCAAATGACGAGAAAAACAGAAACTTCAGTTATTTTCTTCAAAATTACATTCCCGTCGTAACAGTAGCAAGTACCTGCGTTTGAAATTTTCCAGTGACTGCATGACGACTGTCAACGACAACGTGCAAAAGTTTTGATTGAGAACTTCAAAAGGACCGAAGATCACTGTTTCAAATGATTTCTATGAGGTACAATCGTTCTGAACCTATGAAGTATTGAAACTAGAAACTTTTCTAATGATATATTTTCGGCGAGATGAAGAAGTTAGGAGAAAACATTGACAGCGAATAGAAAATTAAGAGATCAAAAGACGGCGACCTACCTCGGCCTTGATCAGGATACAGTATCGTCATCAATTTTCACAATTAACTTGTCACTTATGAAATAACTAAATCCTAGGAAGGTATTCTGATACCAATAGATCATAATCATGCCGTTTTCTGCAAGTATTAGATCTATAAGAACAGAGAATCTGTCTGTATAAACTCCCAGCTCCTGCGTGTACAATCCAAACACATAACTGGCCATGTCGGCGACCTTGAACTTGAACTGCAGAACGCGTCATCAAAATGTTACGTCATATCATAGGATGATGTAATGGATTGGTAAAATGGGGCTCCAGATGGGGAACGAATATTTTTGACACATTTGATGCCTTTAACTAGCAACGTATACATTATATCTATTTCGTCTGGGAACTAGTTCGCCTACGGGCCCTACAGAGTTGATATTTTCATACGCAATGTATTAAATTACTCATTTCTTGGGTATATTTGTGAAATTTGGGATAAATTTGGGTTTGGAAATTATAAGAATTGACTATTCAATTTTGACAGTTTATTGGAGTATGAAGTTTGGTTTGTCGCATCACAAATTTTGCGTAAAACCGCTTCGCTACGCTACGCGGTTTTACACAATTTGTGATGCGACAAACCAAACTTCATACTCCAATAAACTGTCAAAATTGAACAGTCAATTCTTATTTGAATTCTAGATTCTTATGGAAAGCGGTTACATATATACACATTTGACACATGCACTTTTTTGTAGGGGAAGGGGCAGGGATCTCAATAAATTTTAAAGTAGGTGGATACTCTAAAGGAAGATACATAGAAAAAGAAAATTCTTGATTTTGACATGTTTAATACATTGTACCCTTACAATAGAAAGTAGGCGACGGCTTTTCTCACAGTAGGTGGTGACTTTTCGCCAGCTTCCAGCTGATGAAGGGGGGCTGTCATTACATACTTTTCAGAATAAGCAAGGTAGAATTTTCTCTGACTTTAATGAGGTCAGGTTACGTGTCCAAATCAGATTCAGGAGCGGATCCAGAAACTCAAATGCCGGATGCACATACAACTTTTTATTTGGATGAATTGCAACACAATGCAGAAGGACTGAGGGTCCGGAGGGAACTTAATATATATCATCAATGTTTTTGTATAGACTGCTCTTACAATATTTAAAAACGCAATAATTATCTGAAATATTCAAAACAATGCAATTTAGGACAAAGGAGAGGGTAAAGTTCATTACGCATTCGCGTAACCAAATTTTGAAAAAAAAAGAGGAGAAAGGGCAAGCTTTAAGCGACTGTGATCGTAATTTTTTTTTTTTTTTTGTGTTTTGTTTGTTTGTTTTTTTTTTACCGCCGAGAGGGCTTCACAGGAAGTTGAGAGAGAGGGATAGAGATCCATCACATAAGAATTATTCTATATACATCTTTTTCGTTTTAAATATTAATTAATTTCTTATACTTACAACACTATATCAAATTAACAGTAAATTTGCTACTTTTGAACCAGTAACACTCATTTCAGCGATGATTCCATCTATATGTGGTTGGAAAATTTTAGAGCCACAATTGGCGAAAAAAGGGTACTATTTTTCATTGGGAATGGGGCCGAATAACGGTCCAAAAAGGGGGGAAAATCCCTGAATATGATCTGACATGGACATAAATGTAGCTAGGGTGTTTTCGATGTCGACGCCTAGTCGCCAACGACAGGAGCGGACCCAGAACCTCAAATACAAGGGACACATTCTTTTTTTATGAGGATGACTTGTAAAGTCAATGTTAGGGGCAATTTGGAAGTAAGTTTCCCTCTTTCATTGTTGGGGGATAGGGGATCGGTCAGAGAAGAAGCACATTGGGGGCTATTGAGCGTATTTGAGCCGCATTTAAAAGGGATCAAGAGCACGAAACGTATCTAAGATAAAGGAAATATCCGATATGCCGATATGAACATAAAATTAATGCTGTATTCTTTTTTAAATTAAAAATAATAAAACTAAGGACATCACTGTCCCAAATCGACCGTGCGCACATTGTTAGCGCGAATTTCTACGCCTGAGAAAACTAAAAAAAATCAAAACGATCATTATTGAGTGTTTTTGGACTATATCACTGATATCACTTTTATTATTTATTACGTCCTTTATGTAGACCCCCCATTTTGGGGAAATGGCGGGGTCTATTTATCTCTTTCCCTTCTTTTTTTTGCGAAAAAAATTGTGAACGTTTTTGCGTACAAATGTACGCCTAGCTACGCCCGTGAAATCTCCGTCTTCACAAATCTGTAGAATTTATATATTCTTTATTGTTTTTATCTATTACATGGGATGTTTTTATCTAATTAAAGTGTCGTTTTGAACAATTATAATATTTGTCAGTGACAAGCATACGAATTTACTTTGAATTTCGCCTTTTTGTTGTCGGTTACCGAAGTATCTCTGCGATCGGAAGGTACATGTATATATCCTTTATTTATTATGACCTTTAACTGTCCTCACTTCTCACTATTAAATTCTGAATTTCATGTCTACATGGATATATTCTCTACGAAAGCAAACAGGAAATAAGTTTTATAGGAGCTTGAAAAAAAAACCAAAAAAAAAAAAAAAAAAAAACCAAAAAAAAAAACAAAACACACACACAGAATAAATAAATAAATAAATAAATAAATAATGAAAAGATATGAAATAAACTACATGTAGTAATTCGGAGTCGATCAAGAAAACCCTCTTTCCACCCAGCATTCGACTTGGTACAAGGAAGATTAATCCCATGATTCGTTTATTTTCATTTGTTTTCCTTACACACCTGTGAAATCATCGAAATAAAATCGAAATAAAGAAGTTTACAAAATAATGTGCTAAAAAAACAACAACAATGTAACATTATTTTGTAATAGTCAAGCATTATTCATCGACCATTTCATGTCGCCTGAAACGCAAGAGCGACAAAAAGAGATCACTTTGCACGGCGTCCGTCTGTCTGTAGGTCATACATGTACTTTCATATACGTGTATTTCGCTAGAACAAATAAACTTGATACACATCAGACAACTTTTAAATTTTGTCGGAATTGTATTGCATGATGCAACTCGGCATCCAATGAAGGTCAAGGTCACTTTAAAGTTCAGAATCACGTACTTCAGGGAGAGGGAGTTTATAATGTTGGTAAACTTTTGACCAATCCCATTTTCATGTTTGGAAAATAAAATATGTTTAAATTAAATTTAGGATCAAACATACAACAAGCAACATGCCTGTTCTTGGACAATACTTGCTAGTAAAAAGACTGACCTGTCATGCTTTACTGGTAACAGTTTTGCCTCCCCCCCTCCCAAATATTGTGCTTTTTACGCAAATACTCATTTCTAGTTCCATGTTCGTTAATGAAAATCAGAGGGAAAGAAAACGTAAACGGCGTGTTTAAACCGAGAGGCCAACATTTGATTTATGATATAAACGTAATTCCCTATGGGGAGGATTCATTCCGTAAACGGAGGTGTTTAAAATTTTGACAATCCAGTTCAATAAATGAACGTCATTCAACTAGCTCATTCTCGATAATGTGTGAAGTATTTTGTATAATGGATACATCTTTGAACAAAGCAGGGTTGAAACTAAAATTAACTCGCTCAAAGTTTCCAAATGAAGACATTTTGTTTGATATTATTAACTTTTCGCTGCAAAGTACGAAAGTTTAAAAAAAAGGAGAAAAATCCTTATAATCAAAGATAATTAAGATACCAAATTTTTGATATATCTTACCCAATATATCGTTTAGTCGTTAAACTTAAATTTTCTTTCCCGGTTTCATCAATACAAAACTTGTCAAAATCCGCCAAGAAACAAATAAGAGGAATTTGTGCATCGAAACTACAGAAGGACACGCAGCGATCGGTAAAACGACCCCTGTGACCCCTACTGCAACCAGATGGTTAAAAGTTAAATATCGTAACATTTTAAAGGTTTTCATATAGAGCACAAGTAGGTACGTAAATAAAAATTCGTTTATATTGAGAATATGTCAAAATTGTTTATCTAAAATAAAAATTAGGAACGTACCCGCCTGTGTTGTTAGCGAAAAACTGCAAAGAATGTATGAAAATTAACGAAAAATACGGATATTACCGTACCGTCACCAGTTTCTGACGTCATAAATGACGTCATGAAGAGCAAAGTTTCGCAAACTTTTTACCGATGACAAATACCGATGTTGATAGATAGATTTACATCAAAATGGTTCAAAATTATATCTTTTTAAAAAGTCACTAAATACAGGGCCGTAAATTAAGGTTAGTGGACCTTCTCCTTTTGTCTAGGAATCTGACGTCAGCACTCAAGGCGATTAAGGAACACGTAGCAAAATCTTGTAAAATTGTTTTTTACAGGAATGGTGTAAATTACTTTTGATCTATTAAAAATATAGGAGATGTGATAGTCAAAATGAAATGTAGAAATTTTCAAGCCTATACGATTTCTTCTTACGAATTTTCAAATATGTACACCACGCTTTCTCACGACAAGATTAATGATCATTGGTACTTCTAGGTACCAGGATAATATTCTTACTATCGACAATCCTGTTTTTGAAAAGTATAAAGATGTTATTTATCCACAAGAATTGACTCTAAACAAGACAAACGTTACAAACACAGAAACATCCTATTTGGCCTAAATATCAAAATTGTGAATGAAGAGAATCATACAAGTGTGTATGACAAACGAGATGATTTTCGATTCAACATTGTAAATTTTCCCTGGCTTGACGGTAATGTTCCAAGATAACCGCCATACGGTATATACAGTTCACAGCTCAACCGGTATGCTAGAGGATGTACTGATGTTTTGGATTTTCATAGTAGACATTTACAAATCACAAAGAAAATTTCAGGTCAAGGTTTTCGCTTTCACAAAAAAGTAAGGACTTTCTAGAAATTTTACAAAAATTATTGTCAACTTCTTATGAAATTCGGACCCATACAAGCAACAGAGTATATTACTTTGGGTATTTCACAACCTGCGTTTTATGGTGACAAAATTAACCAAATAAGGATAAAAGGTAGACAGCATAACCATCGAAAATGCGTCAGAATCATCAAACGCCTTTTATACCGTGGATATGAACCTAATGTCACCAGACGGACACTAGGCTTGGTACTTGACCAATTTACAGTCGTGTACCAGCATTCTTAAGACTTGCACTCTGACTGACTGTAACGACTAGCGACCACCTGTCCTCTCTGAATGTCACACTCCTCGGATGGTAACATATATGAGCTGGCTACAGCCGGCAGAGCACGCACGTCCTCTTTTTATATCAATTTACATATTCATCTTTGTTGCTCGGGCCTCTGCGTTTTACGGTCTTGCTTGTTTGTTGTCATTTAACAGTGAGAAGGTTGTTTTACACCATAATTGTATGTTCTTCGAGAACTCTAGGTAATCGAAAAGTGGGAGGGTTGTGCCCACGTAATCCAGGATCAAACACCGGATGCTACTTACGTTGCAGATTGGCGTCCTAAGTCGGCACCGGTTGCACATTGGTCTTGTTGGTTTAAGTATGGTGTTTTATGTTTAAAGTTTCTATGGTGTATGTTGATGTTACTTATCCCTTTTGCGTCTCTTTTATATATTATTTTCATTTTCGTGCTTGGACATCGACGGCGGGTACGGCTAGCCAACAGGGGATGCTTACTCCCCCCGGGCACCTGGTCCCACCTCAAACTTGCTAGGGGTCCGTCAATGCTTAATTTTGTGCTCAATTGTGCGTGCTATTGAGATTATCGTCAGAATCTTCTTAACTCATTTGTGTCACATTTATGCCCTCTGCCGTGTGGAGCTCGTAAAAAAGTTCCCCGTGAAGGGTTTGACAGTACGTGTTCTGAATATATTTCCCTTTCTAAACAGAAATAACATCAGACAGTGCATGGGTTTTTATATTGTTTTCATTTTCGTGCTTGAACATCGACGGCGGGTGCGGCTAGCCAACAGGGGATGCTTACTCCTCCCGAGCACATTGTCCCACCTCTAGTTCGCTAGGGGTCCGTCGATGCTTAATTTTGTGCTCTATTGTGAGTGCTATTGTAATTATCGTCAGGAACTTCTTCAATTTGAATTTTTGCTGTGGGTAGTGCAAGCGAGTATTTTGGAGATCCCCTCCTTTCTTTTGGTCTTGTCTTCCAACAAAACAATTAGTTGTACATTACAGGACTTCTAAAGATCATGATTTTGATGTAATAGATTTTTGAAATTTTATTTCACATCTTCATTATTATTTACGATTTGGTCTCGCATTAAATAAGAATCAATACTTCAAATAAATTCAATTTAGTGCGTGTGAAATCCCTGACAACTGTAGAGTTGTTCCGCTTTCGTTATTTAGTGACGTCATTGGAACCTTTGTCCCGTCACTTTTTCGACGCTAACCAACGCTCGAACAGCCAAAACATTTGAATTCCCCCAACCAACCCACCCATTTAGATGCTGATTCTCCCGCGAGTTTTGTATATATTTTCAGCTGTCCTGGTATCATGCTCCGTATTGAACAACGTTTCACGGGGCCAAAGGAACAAGTACATCCTGTCTATTGCAAGGAAAATTTGGCCTGAACATTGTGGTATCTCATAGGACAGTCTTATTTGGATGTTAGACACAACCGGAAATAAACAATGACTACCGGAAGTAAACATATGTGTGCGCAGTGATTCTGTTAATTTTATATATTAATACTACATTATTTTGGATTTGCTTTCAAAATTTTATGTCCAGTCAAGAAAACTAGTACTCATTATAATTTGTGTAATTGAACAATGACCAATGTCAAATATTGTACAACTTAATTATAATTTTTTTTCTTTGAACTTTTAATGGTAAAGGAATATTAATAAAAATTTTAGTATAAATACCTAAGTACTGCAAATACTATGTAACTGCAGATTGCGCGATTCTGGGAGACCACAGATCCATATATCTAGTACAGTAACCATGTTAGGGTAGATCTACCTGCTATGCAGTAGGAGGTCCAAGTAAATAAAACCCTGGTATGGGCAACATATAAAAATCACTGCCATGTCATCTCTTTAGTACAAGGAGGGACGACTCTTCAGTCTGTGCAGACTGGGAGGGCTACTTCCGTTGGATACAGGACGGGTTCAATTATGTAATATTGCAGCAGGCCGCAATCTGCAGGAGGCACCTTGGACTGGCTATGTTTATCTGACCTTTTCATAGTACATGATTGTTTAATTCTGGATAGGTCTCATTCTTATGCAAAATGGACCGCCCGGTCATCCGGAATCGTTTCCCCGTGCTTTGGTGTCATTTTCCAACAAAATAATTAATTGTACATTATTAGAGGTGATTTCTAAATATCATGAAAGTTTTCACATTTCCATTATTATTTACGATTTGTTTTCGCATTAATTGTAGTCTAAAATTTCAAATAAGAGGGGATTTTAAATTCTCAAAATGTTGAAGAATAGTACTTTGTACGTGATGATCCCGAAAAATATTAGAGATGTTTAGTAGATCGAAACCTTTGTTAATAAATGAAATTTATATGAATTGTCTGTAAGAGGGTGGGTGCTTTTTACAACAGGATAAAGTTTATTCTGTGCGAATGCGACAATGATATTAAGTTTGAAGCAATCGGTATTTCTAAAGAATACAACCTCTGTTTCAACCAAGATGGATTTCAATTGAACTGCTGGAACTGATGAGAGAGCAGGAAGCAGTTCGTATCTGCCGCCGTTGCGTACAATTAGAGATATACCAATAACAGACGATTGTTGGCCGACAAAATACGTCCGAACGAAAAGCGACGAATCTCACAAAACATAAGGGTTAGTGTAGAAAAACAAAAACTTCAACAAAACTATATTCGTACTTCAGGCAGTTATTAAATTTAAAAATGATGATGAGTAATTCGTCTTCATAGACTTTTGTGAAAGTTATATCATGATTTTCATACACGACCCCTTATGTTTGGCGAGTTTCGTCGCGTTGTGGTCGGATGCACTTCGTCGGCCAACAACCGTCTGTTATTAGTTAAGCTATATTATGAGAAGATCGTTGAGGATACGGTGTAACTAGCTCTTTTTCTGAGTTTTTGGTTACGTCTCTTTCCGTGAGAGCTATGCTTCCGTTAAGTGTTTGGGCCGATTGAAAATACTATAATATTTGTAGAAGCCGAGGAAATGTTTCCTTGTCCATGGATCTGATCGTTTAATCCAAGGGGGTATGTAGTTTGAGGTTTGGTGAACCAGCCAAGTTCAGCTTGTAGGCGGCGTTTTTTAAAACTGTTGTGAGAAATAGAGGAGAGAGGCATGAATATTTTCATACCATGTAAAGATAAACATGTTGGTAAAAAAATCGAGGCAGCAAGATGTGCAGAAATAGACAAACGTAGATCATTCATAATAATAATGAACAAGAAAGAATTCGGTTACAATTAAGGCTTTTAGGAAGGATTCTCAGAAGAAAGTATTGGTCGTGCAGAAATAGACACAGGTAGATCATTTATAATAATTCTGAGAAAGAAAGAATTCGGTTACAATTGGGGTTTTTAGGAAGGATTGTCAGAAGAAAGTATTGGTCGTTAATTTCGATTATCTAGCAATATCAGATGTGAGAAATAGATTTTGCAGAGTATTCTTGAGAACTCGCGTTGACATCAACGTCACAAGTCGTCATAAAAAGGCATTTAATAATAGAATAATTTCCGCCAAAAAAGTCGCGTCGCATTGAATGGATATCTTGATGATATTGTCGTAACCTTTACTCTGAGAAATATTCTAAATCTCGGTAGCGTGAAGAATGATTAAAAGTTACAAACAGTTAACGTTTATTTAATGCAATTATTAACAATAACAATATTAACGAAGAAATATGAATATATCTATAATGTGAAAATCCTAAGCCCCTATCGGGTTTCCTATCAGATCTAAATGCTTACGTTTAAGTCTATTTCAAAATCTGCAACTGACATTACACCCTGGTTCCGCCCCTTATATACTTGCTTACTTGTTTACATGACGTCATAGTGCACAACGGCGCGTCTGCTAAACTTACAGTTGAATTTCCCATAATAAAGGCAAAACGTCAAGGAACATTAATTAGGAACTACCGAAACTAAACTTTTATCTATAATACAAATATATAACTGTATTTTCCTCTGATAATCAACATTTACAACAATATGAATACAACTTTACAGTTGCTTCATACGGTTTCGGTTGATTACAGAGGAATTCTTAATACAAGACTTCATTGAATTCCAAACGAATCGTGTGTGTAAATATTCCAATACAATAGCATCATTTAAGAACAGATACATTTGTAGCAATGAGCAAATGCACTTTACGGGTACTTAACCCTCGTCAGTGATCCTCAATCTAAACAATGTAATCCGGCAAATACGTGTGAATTTTATTATGTCCAAAAAATACCGTAAGACCTAGCAGGATGGGGTATGATGATACAGGACCCATGACAAATATGGATAATGACCATATTCCTGCCACGTTTAAGAAATTTCAAGAAAATTTTGATTTTCAAAACCCATGCCACGTTTAAGAAATTTCAAGAAAATTTTGATAACAGAAATTTTCGAATGTGTTGAAGAAACGATCGACCAAAGTTGATCGACTTGATGGCGTATGAGCGATGATTAATATATTTTGAGGTTTTCTTGGTTGCAGAAGGTATTCTAATTATAGATAATGTCCAAAAGAAAGGGGATCTCCAACAACACTAGGTTGCATCGCCTACAGCAAAACTCCAAAACAACCAGTGCAAAAACACACCGCAGACATACACAGAAAGAGACACAAAAGGGACAAGGCACACCAACTCACACCATAGAAACATGAAACACAAAAGACCACATATAAACCAACGAGACAAATGGCCATTTGCCACGCAACTAGCAGGTGTGATTATCTGGATAACATGGGCACAACCCTCCCACTTTCCTGATTACCCAGAGGTCTCGAAGAACGCACGATTTTGGCGTAAAACAACCTTCGCACTGTTAAATGACTACAAACAAACAAAACCACTAAACGTAGGAGCCCAAGCAACACAGATGAATATGTAAATTGATATAAAAAGAGGGCGTATGTAATAAAGTCCGTGTTCTACCGGCTGTAGCGAGCTCATGTATGTTCATGCTCTCTCATCAGTTCCAGCAGTTCAACTGAAATCTATCTTGGATGAAGCACTGGTTGCATTCTTAAGAAATACGGATTGATTCAGACTTAATATCATTGTTGCATTCGCACAGAATAAACTTTATCCAGTTGTTAAAAACATCCCACCAAAAAAACGATTCTTAAAAATTCCATTTATTAACAAAGGATTCGATCTTCTTAACATCTCTAATATTTTTCGGGATCATCGTGTACAAAGTGCTATTCCTCAATATTTTGAAAATTTAGAACCTCCTCTTATTTGTTACAAATATAAAAGACCTATTCGAAATTTCGTTTTTAACTACAACAAAGTTACATCAGATCCTAAAATACTTGAATCATGTCCTGCTTCTTGAGAATGTGCAACATCTGAATATCTATATAAACCAGCTGGTCATATTATTACAGGTGACTTTTCAATTATCCAAGACAGGCAGCTCCGTGGTCTTCTCAAAAAAGGACCTAAGTATAGAATCCCGTCCAAGATAGATTTTATTAAATGTCGCGAAGTACTAAAGGAAGCCTTAGATAACTATACCAAACGATGGTGTAAATCGGAAGGAGTCGAATCGCATTCTCTGAATGACTGGAAAAACCTCATTTTGGACATTACTGACATTCGAATAGACAACTTCCACAGAAATCCTCATCTTTTTGAAAATCCAAGTTCTAGATCTGAAAGATACTTTAAATCCAAATTACGTAATTTACATGAAAAATTTGTCTTCGCTCCTGCAGATAAAGCAGCCAACAACACCATAATCATATGAAAACTTTACTATATATCAACTTTAGTTTCGGAACTTTCGTCTACAAATACTTATATCAAAAGCAATGAAAGTGTCCCTAACATTTTGAGCAAACATAGCAGTGAAATTTCTTCATTCAACATCCCTATTTCTAAATTGGATCTTCCTACAATATACTGCATACCAAAACTGCACAAATCTCCTTACAAATTTAGATACATTGCTAATTCTAGCAACTGCTCAACTACAAGTTTGTCTAGACATCTGACGTCAGCCCTCACGGCGGTAAAGGAACACGTTGCAAAATATTGTGAAACTGTTCTTAACAGGAATGATGTAAATTTATTTTGGTCTATAAAAAATTCCGGGGATGTGATTGACAAGATAAAATCTAGAAATTTTCAAGCCAATACGATTGCTTCATACGATTTTTCAAATATGTACACCACGCTTCCTCACGACAAGATCAATGATCAATTGTCCAAACTCATTAAATGGTGCTATAATCGAGAGGGGAAAATTTCTATTTGTACATCTGAATCAAAGGGTTTCTTTTCCGCTACAGAATACAAATCATACAAATCATGGACATGTAGCGACCTGTGTAGTGCCTTGTCCTTCCTCTTGGACAACATTTATGTAAGATTTGGTGAGAATCTCTACAAGCAGGTTGTAGGGATTCCTATGGGTACAAATTGTGCGCCTCTTGTTGCAGATTTATTTTTATACACATATGAAAAGGAATTTATTCAAAATCTTCAAAAGCAAAGAAAACATGATGATGTGAAATGCTTCATTAGTACTTCTAGGTACCTGGATGATATTCTTACTATCGATAATCCTGTTTTTGAAAAGTATAAAGATGCTATTTATCCACAAGAATTGACTCTAAACAAGGCAAACTTTACAGACACTGAAACACCATTTTTGGACCTAAATATCAAAATTGTCAATGGAGAAATTCATACAAGTGTATATGACAAACGAGATGATTTTGGCTTCAACATAGTAAATTTCCCCTGGCTTGACGGTGATGTCCCTAGATTACCGTCATACGGTATATACATTTCACAGCTCATCCGGTATGCTAGAGCATGTACTGATGTTTTGGATTTTCATAATAGAAATCTACAAATTACAAAGAAACTTTTAGGTCAAGGTTTTCGCTTTCACAAACTAGTAAAGACTTTCTGGAAATTTTACAAAAATTATGATCAACTTCTTTTGAAATTCGGACCCATAAAAGCAACGGAGTATATTACTTTAGGTATTTCACAACCTGCATTTTATGGTGACATGATTAACAAAATAAGAAGGATCAAAGGTAGACAGCATATGTATCGAAAATGCGTCAGAGTCATTAAACGCCTTTTATACCGTGGATATGATCCTAATGTCACCAGACGGACACTAAGCTTGGTACTTGACCAATATACAGTCTTGTACGAGCGCATTCTTAAGACTTGCACTCTGACTGACTGTGACGACGGGACTCCATGACGGGCCCTGTCCAAACCTCTTTAGAGAAGACAGGGCCCCGACCACCTGTCCTCTCTGAATGTCAGTCGGACTCCTCGGGTGATTACATACATGAGCTCGCTACAGCCGGCAGAGCACTGACTGTATTACGCATGCCCTCTTTTTATATCCATTTACATATTCATCTGTGTCTCTGGGGCCTCTGCGTTTCGCGGTCTTGTTTGTGTGACGTCATCTTACAGTGAGGAGGTTGTTTTACACCACATTTGTACGTTCTTCGAGACCTCTAGGTAACTGGAGAAGTGAGAGGGTTGTGCGCACGTAATCCAGGATAACCACACCGTCTGCTATTTACTTGGCAGATGGCCGTCCTAAGTCGGCACCGGTTGCCCATTGGTCTCGTTGGTTTATGTGTAGTCTTTTATGTTTCTATGTTGTGAGTTGGTGTTCCTTGTCCCTTTTGCGTCTCTTTCTGTGGGTATCTGTTCTGTGTTTTTTGCATGGGTGTTTTGGGATTTTGCTGTGGGTGCTGCAACCTAGTGTTGTTGGAGATCCCCTCCTTTCTTTTATCACCAAAGGAGTCCAACCGACATTCAGAGAGGACAGGTGGTCGGTGCCCTGTCTTTTGTAAAAAGGTTTGGACATGTCCCTCAAAAGAGTCCCGGTCAGTCAGAGTGCAAGTCTTAAGATTGCGCTGGTACAAGACTGTAGATTGGTCAAGAGCCAAGCCTAGTGTCCGTCTGGTGACAAAAGTGTCATATCCAAGGTATAAAAGGCGTTTGATGATTATGACGCATTTTCGATGGCTATGCTGTCTACCTTTGGTCATTCTTATTTTGTTAATTATGTCACCATAATATGCAGGTTATGAAATACCCAAAGTGCTTGTATAGGTATGAATTCCAAAAGAAGTTGACAATATATCTTGTTAAATTTCCAGAAAGTCTTTACTAGTTTGTGAAAGCGAAAATCTTGACCTAAAAGTTTCTTTATGATTTGTAAATTTCTACTATGAAAATCCAAAACATCAGTACATGCTCATGAGCAGTGAAATATTATATACCGTATGGCGGTAATCTAGGAACCTCACCGTCATGTCATGGAAAATTTACTATATTTAATCGAAAATCATCTCTTTTGTCATACACACTTGTATGAACATCTCCATTAACAATTTTGTTTCTTTAGTTTTGGAATTCTCGTCTCTAATGAATAATAGCAATAAAAGTTTCCCTAACGTTTTGAGCAAACACAACAGTGAAATTTCTTCATTCAACATCATTATTTCTAAATTGGATCTTCCTTCAATATACTGCATACCAAAACTAACATTTTCATACGTTTCAAAAACAGGATTGTCGATAGGAAGGATATCATCCAGGTACCTAGAAGTACCAATGAAACATTTCACATCATTATGTTTCCTTTGCTTTTGAAGATTTTGGATATATTCTTTTTCATACGTGTATATAATTAAATCTGCAACAAAAGGCACACAATAAGTACCCATAGGGATCCTTAAAACCTGCTTGTAAAGAATCTGACCAAATCTTTCATAAATATTGTCCAAGAGGAAGGACAAGGCAATACACAGGTCACTACATGTCCAGAAAAGACAACTGTTGATTCAGATGTACAAATATAAGTTTCCCCCTATCGATTAAAGCACCATTTAATGGGCTTGAACGATTGATAATTAATTTTGTCGCGCAGAAACGTGATGCACATATTTAAAAAGTCATGTGAAGAAAACGTATTAGCTTGAAAATATCTAGATTTCATTGTGTCAGTCACATCCCCTGAATTTTTGAAAGACCAAAATAAGTTTTCATTCCTGTTCAGAACAGTTTCACAATATTTTGCCACGTATTCCTTTATCGCCGTGAGTACTGACGTCAGATTTCTAGGCAAAATTGTAGTTGAGCAGTTGCTAGAATTAATAATAAATCGAAATTTGTAAGGAGACTTGTGCTGTTTTGGTATGCAGTATATTGTAGGAAGATCCAATTTAGAAATAGGAATGTTGAATGAAGAAATTTCACTGTTATGTTTGCTAAAAATGTTTCGGGACATTTTCGTTGATTTTTAGACGAAAGTTCCAAAACTAAAGTCGATATATAGTAACGTAATATTATCTGCAGGAACAATGACAAAATTTTCGTATAAATTTCGTAATTAGGATTTGAAATATCTTTCAGATTTAGAATTTGGATTTTCTAAAAGATGAGGATGGAAGTTATCTATTCGAATGTCAGTAATAACCAATGTGAGGTTTTTTCAGGCATTCGGAGAATGTGATACGACTCCTTTCGATTTACACCATCGTTTGGTATAGTTATCTAAGGCTTCTTTAAGTACTACGCGACATTTGATAAAATCTATCTTGGATGAGATTCTATACTTAGGACCTTTTATTAGAGAACCACGGAACTGTCTGTCCTGGATAATTGAAAAGTTACCTGTAACAATATGATCGGATGGTTTATATAGGTATTCAGACTTTCGCACATTCTCAAGAAGCAGGACTTGATTCAAGTAATTTAGGATCTTAAAATTCTTTTTTGTAGTTAATTAAGTTTCTAATAAGTTTCTTAAAATTGTTAGAAATAAGAGGAGTTTCTAAATTCTCAAAATATTGAGGAATAGAACTTTGTACGTGATGGTCCTAATAATGTTAAGGGTCTTTAGAAGATCGAAACCTTTGTTAATAAATGGAATTTTTATGAATCGTCTTTTATGGGGGACTTCAAGTGCTAGCCTGTAACTAAGTAAACGTCAATTGTAGCTAAATAGTTGTCAGTATTTTTCAGCATAATACCTGACCATATTACACTGTTTAGATCGAGGATCACTGACGAGGGTTAAGTACCCGAGACGTGTCTGGTCTATGCTGCATATTTATCTGTTCTTAAATAATGCTATTGAATTTGAAGACGTTTAAAACTTGAATACAAAATGTAACACACAGAACATGACGGCTTTCGGAATTTACTGAGAATATTGTATATACCCAGACAAAGATTTGATTATCTATTTTTCTTTTTTTTTTGAATTATTTATTTATCAATATCTCTCTATTGATATGACCGATGATCATCTGAGAACGTGATATGCAAATAATATTGCCCCTTCCCCACACATGCTAACTTAAGCGATGTATAGAAATGTTTAACCTCCTCAAATTCAATTACATCATTTCAGATCAGATAAATTTGCAGCATGGGCCAGACGTGCACGTTTCGGGTACTTAAGGAGGTCCAGGACAGCCAGATTTAAATTTGATCCTATCATTTAATTATCCTAAAAATTATAAATGGTAATAATTGAAACATAATTTTTCTACATGCAAAGTTTCATCAAAGGGGTTGGGCCACGAGACCCCTAAATCGGCCCTTGATTTTTCTCTTAAAATAAATTTCATGAGGAATACTTGATATTTCTAATGAAAATACACGAATGTTTACCGCTTTTCATGAAAAGAATAATATCACCAAACAATGTGCCATTTAACAGTAATGACGTCATGAAGTGACGTCATTTTGACGTTATTGACAAAATATGGCGAAAATTGCTGGGAATTTTGTCTTTTGTCGTAGAATTCAATGTGGCCGCATGCGTTAACTGAGATAAAACGTTTATGCCAAAAGGATATAATGATAATCTTTCACATATAAATTTTCCATCATAGTTAATGCATGCGGCCATTGCTTTTGTGATAGAAATATTGAGTTTTTACATCAATTTCGCCGAATATGACCTATTTTGGTGTTTTCAAAGGGCTAAAAGGTGTTGATAAAAGGAATGCTTACAAAAAGTAGATTCGTGATTCAGTAGAGAACGTTTCAAAATTTCAAATAACAGTTAAAAATTCTATGAAGTACAATGTTCAAAAGGAGTAGGTTCGGTAACCATGGAATTCGGCCCTGTCGTACTTTTGAATGAAATTTTGTATTCTGAACCATCAAAGTTTGTCATTGCTTTCATAAAGAAATAACATGAAATAAAACAATTTTAGAATCTAGGTTCGAACAGGGCCAATATCGGACTTCGTGGCCCTACCCCTTTTTTACCATTAGTTTTGAAGCTACGAACGTATAAAAAAAAACACATTAAAAACCCCCAGAATTGGCCGTAAATCTGACGTTAAACTTAACACACTTTAGGTAATGAAAAACAGTTACAAATCTTCTGTAGAGGCAGAATATTAACAAGTTCTGTATTTTTCATTTAAATATGATGTGGGCAATCGGATATGTATAGAATTATAAATGGTCAATGAGACTTTGTCGAAAGGAGATAAATTTATGTCTATTTTCAAGACGTCTTCGAGTTGCTAATTTTTAATAATAAAATCAGTTTATCTAAAACCTTATCTTTATTTTCCGTAAAAACTTGATATTATCTTCTTCATATGTAAAGTGAAACACCGATACATTCCTATTGAAATTTGACCTTCGGTTTTTAAGTTATAGTGATTTTGTTACCCCTTCCCCCTTATATCAGCGTTACCTAATCCTGACGTTCTTGCGAAAAACGCGCCAATGTCGCCGTTTCTGTTGTGACGTCATAATTGATCGATCCAGAGCTTTCCGATAGAGTTCTTTCGGATACTGTTCTGGACCTCCTTAACTTATATGGTCAAATCACTTCGCTTCGCTTCAAGGGCTTTGAAATAATTCAAATTAGTTATACAGACAATATGAAAAATCAATCTTTTAACGAAATTTTCGTGTCACATATGGAGGATCTGATGGTTGATGAATGTCTTGAAATTCAATAGCATGATTTAAGAACAGATAGATTTACAGCATGGACAAGACATGCGCGTTTCGGGCATTTAACCCTCGTCAGTGATCCTAAACTTTAATTATGTAATATTGCCAAAATGTGTAAAAGGTACATGTATTATGTCCACAAATGTACCGAAAGACGTCGTATAATCGGTGGGATATGATGCTACAGGACCAAAGTTTAAAAATTCATGAAACTTTGCTAACAGAAATTTTCAATCGTTGACGCAACGAGCAACGGTTGATCGAACTTGATCGAACGTGGCTGCATATGCTATCTGGGACTCCTAGTCCACCAGTAGTGACACTCACCAAAATGGTACAAATGCTAAACTTTTTTTCAAATCCAATAGCATCATTTAAGAAGTGAGAAATTAACTGCATTTTGTGGAATTGTTTGTAAATGTATGTTACTGTTAACTGTTTTCTAATAAAAACGACTTTCGTCAATAACACTTGTTGCTACATGCCAATACATGCTTACAGGAAAATAAATTAATCATAAATTCTGCTGAATAGAATATTATATATTTAGATTTAAACGTAGTTAGTATTATTCATTTGAGGAAACAGGTGTTTGCTGAATTGTATGCATGACCGTGGGATGTCTTCGATCTTTGATAATTGATTTCATGTTGGTGTTGAACACAGATGTAAAAATTACGAAAGAAGAGATATTTTTTTTCACAAAAATTAGTATATACATTTTGTATTTTTAATTCTGTCATATTTTGCAGCTAATCTAATCAAACACAGTAAGCATTGCCACTCGAATAAACTCACTACAGTTAACTGTCCGCGCAGTTCACTTCAATGAAGTTTTCTCCACTTTCCGGCATATTTCCCGATTAAGATTTATATAGTAGGATAAATTTCAAATTCTCATAACTAACGGTGTATGATATATATCTGTACGACCAATACTATGCTCACAGTGTAAGAAAATAATTTTAGATGGGGAGATTTGTATGTTAATGTTAGCGTTCTCCATAGACTCGTCGCGTTAAAATTAACATAGAAAACTCACTATTTAAAACTGTTTTCTTTCATAGTACATGAGCGCAGTATTAGTCGTTAGTTATGACAGTTCGAGATCAATTTTAATCACAAAATTTGCCGACAAAGTAGAGAAAACTTCAATTTTCCGATTTCTGAAGTGGGCTACGCGGACAGTATGATTATCTTATAGACGACCAAGCACACACACAGTTCACAAAAGAAAGTAACTTTGTTAATTCAGTCGCTTAAGTAACCCTGGCTGAGATGACGGATAGTCACTTAGCACTCACAACGCACATCACTCTTGTTTATCATGTTTATAAATTTATTTCTATAATGTGATATGAATGCGTTATAAGCTAGTTGTGACTGAACATTGCTGTCCGTCTCATTTATACTCATATAAAACTTGACTAAATGAGTATCAGTGTCATACTGTAGTTTTGCTGTGCTTCTGCACTGACTTGAAATATATTTGTAAATTTTCTGATAATAAATTTGAGAATTTATTTTGAAAATAAGAAGTTTCTCCCTAGAGGCACATCTTTGTTCTAGTTGACTCTTTGGTAGACATTTTAGGTCTGGTTTAGAATCTCGCTCATAATACTTTCATAATCAAGATCTCCCCTTTTTCGGCCTTGTATGCTTGTTACTGATAGTCCCCGAGGACATCATTGATTCAAACGCGCTGTCTTAACTATTTGGAGTAGTTATGTTTACTAATTACATGTATTTTTATGCGCCTGGTCATCACTCAATCAGTCGTCTCTCTTTTAAATGAAAATCATTGAGCATTTGGGGATCAAACAGTACTCACCTACATATATAGTCTGTTACTTTGAAATGTAAACTGACTGAATGAAAGGGACATTTCATGTATAAGAAATTCAAATGTTTCAATTTTGTTAGCTTCTTGACTCACATTTCAATCCAATTTTAATGAACAAGACACATGCATAAAGCCAAAGACACCAGACTAAAAAAAGGTTAAAACATATCTTTAACACCCATTTCTCTTCTCTGTATCCTTTCCTAAAATCATTCGTGATTAAACACCATCCTCCTTTTTTATACCGTCAATATCGCACATTATAACTGAAGCTCCATATCAGTCTTTTAATCATGATCGTAACCTACTGCATACCTTTGATAATACTGGTATTTAGCCCCAAATAATTCATCTGGCCTGAACTTGAAATAAAACCTACAGATTACCCTATTCTTATAGCACAAGTATAATTCGACTTTTTAAACAAGAGAGCTGCTGTGCCTTTAGAAAGGGTAAATAGAAGAGAAACGGGTGTTCAAAATGGGGTTTTAATCTTTTTTTAGGAATCTGGTACCTCTTCATAAAGCATTTATAACAATTGCATGATATATACTATCGTTACCGTTTCCGACAGATAACAAGCACGATTTTCTACTTTTCAGAAATCAGAGAAATATCATGCAAAGGAATTATGTCCAAATTTGCCGGTCGTCCAAATACGGTAGCTTATTATAGCAGCTGATATCATAAAAGAAATTTGTAATGGTTTACTCTGTAGAAACTGAATTTCTTGGCATTGGATAGTTATAGGACAGAGATTCCAATTATTGCTTATCTAGGTAATAGTCAAATAATTCATATCATTTTATTAAATTATTTCAACAGTATATGGAAAATGCACATACTGCGTATCTTGATTATCAAAATTGTTAATGGAGAGATCAATACAAGTGTGTATGACAAAAGAGATGATCTTGGATTATAATAGTAAATTTCCCTTGGCTTGACGGTCACGTTCCTAGATTACTGTCATATGGTATCTATATTTCACAGCTCATCCGGTATGCTAGAGCATGTACTGATGTTTTGGATTTTCATAGTAGAAATTTAAAAATTACAAAGGAACTTTTAGGTCATGGTGTTCGCTTTCACAAACTAGTAAAGACTTTCTGGAAATTTTACAAAAATTATTGTCAACTTCTTCTGAAATTCGGACCAAAAAATACAGGCTACAGAGTGTATTACTTTGGGCATTTCACAACCTGCATTTTATGATGACATATTTAACAAGATAAGAAGGATCAAAGATAGACAACATTAATATTACTATCGAAAATGAGTCATATTCATCAAACGCCTTTTATACCGTGGATATGATCCTTATGTCATCAGACGGACACTAGGCTTGGTAATTGACCAATCTACAGTCTTTTACCAGCGAATACTTAAACATTGCACCCTGACTGAGTGTGACGGCGGGACTCCATGACGGGCCCTGTCCAAACCTCTTTAGAGAATACAGGGCCCCGACCACCTGTCCTCTCTGAATGTAAACGTCTTCAAATTGAATAGCATCATTTAAGAACAAATAAATTGGCAACGTGGACCAGACATGCACGTTTCGGGTACTTAACCCTCATCAGTGATCCTTAATCCTAAATCTAAACAATGTAATATGCCAAAAAGTATGAAAGTTACTATGTCGAAAAAGGGTACCGAAAGACGTCAGTGTCAGTCAATGTGTCAATGTCAATGTCAATGTGTCAGTGTCAATGTCAGTCGGACTCCTCGGGTAATAACATACACGAGCTCGCGGCGGCAGAGCACGGATTGTATTACGCACGCCCTCTTTTTATATCCATTTACATATTCATCTGTGTTGCTTGGGCTCCTGCGTTTTGTAGTCTTTTTAGTGTGTGATCATCTGACAGTGAGGAGGTTGTTCTACACCAGAATTGTACGTTCTTCGAGACCTCTGGGTAATGGAAAAAATGGAAGGGTTGTTCGCACGTAATCCAGGATGACCACACCTTCTGCTATTTCCGTGGCAGATGGCCGTCCTAAGTGGCACCGGTTGCCCATTGGTCTCATTGGTTTATGTGTTGTCCTTTGTGTTTGATGTTTCTGTGTTGTACCTTGACATTCCTTGTCCATCGTGTGTCTCTTTCTGTGTTTTTCTTCTTGATGCTTTTGCATTGGGTGTTTTGGGGTTTTGCTGTGGGTGCTGCAACCTTGTGTCGTTGGAGATCCCCTCCTTTGTTTCGAATTGAATCTTGAAATCCTGTCGATGTTGACTAAATAGATGAAATAAAATTGTGAGAATAGTTTGAAATGTGTGAAACGTCTACATGTGTGGAAATGGGACCTCAGATAAGTAAAATTCGAATAATTTCGGTCCGGACCCAGGTGCATTACTTTGAAAAGATATTTTAAGAACTTGTGTAACAGTTCTGATCATTGATGATGGAGTTTAGCATACATGTCGAAATGCTAGAACCAGGGCTCCCCCCTCCTCCTGAGTCCCGGTCATTTTTTTGCATTTATTCTGATGAAAACAAATATTTTTTGAAAATAATTTTCATTTAATGTATAACTTACAAAGCCGAATAGTATCACAGATGAAAATATATTTATCTCGTAATTACGAGATAATAATGTCGTAATAACGAGAAAATTAATTCTTAATAACGAGAAAAGATCTCGTAATAACGACATCATCAAGTCGTAATAACGAGAAAATTAACTCGTAATTACGAGAAAATATGTCGTTGTTACGACTTAACCCTTACCCTAACCCTTCTCATAATTACGAGTTTTAACAGATATTATTCAGATGTTAAACTTTCTGATCGACAACATTTTTGTGGCGTTTGGAGGAAAGGTCTTCCTGCAAATTGTCGGAATTCCAATGGAGACCAATTGTGTCCCACTCCTTGCCGACTTTTTCCTTTACTCGTACGAAGCTGAATTCATTCAATCTTTGGTCTCTGAAGGGAAAAGATACTAAGCTTCTGACTTCAACTTCACTTACAGATACAAAGACGATGTGTTGTCCATCAATAATCCAAAATTCGTGGATTACCTCAGCAGTATCTATCCTTCGGAGCTTGAAGTCAAAGACACTACAGAGACAAATAATTCAGCATCCTATTTGGACATAATGTTGTCCTACGTTACTGATGGTCACATGAACACCGCACTCTATGACAAACGTGACGACTTCAATTTCAGCATTACAAACTTTCCTTTTCTGAGTAGCAACATCCCTTCATCGCCTGCTTATGGCGTGTTCATATCTCAATTGATACGCTATGCCAGAGCAAGTACCAAATATACGGATTTTGTTCTGAGAGCTAGGCGTCTTTCAGATAAGCTTCTCAGTCAGGGATATGTTTGTAACCGACTAACATCGTCACTGAGGAAGTTCTACGGTCGATATGGGGAACTCGTCATACACTATGATGTCCCACTCTCCAGAATGGTGGATGATATTCTGTCATAGACCATTTGAACCATCCAACCAAAGATTGTGCTCTATGTATTCCGAAATGGAAGTAACCGGATGTGACAGTTCTGCCGAATTGAAGCGACGGGTGTTGCATGCAAGCAGGAAATGCTTACTCTTCCTGGGCACCTGGTCTCACTCCCATATCGGGAGTTCGCTTCTTTTCCTGTGGTGGAGGTTTTTGTTTATTTGCTTTGGTTCCTGTTTTATCCTGATTTTGTATGCCTTCGGTTTCTGATTTTCTGAATTATCGATTTTGTGCTGTATACAGGGATATGGTCATTATCCATATTTGATATTATTATCTCTTCATTACGACATAAATAATTGACTAAATAGATGAAATAAAATTGTGAGAATAGTTTGAAATGTGTGAAACGTCTACATGTGTGGAAATGGGTCCTCAGATAAGTAAAATTCGAATGATTCCGATCCGGACCCAGGTGCATGACTTTGAAAAGATATTTTAAAAAGTTGTTTAACAGTTCTGTGAATCTTTACGGATTTTTTTCTATGTGATTCAAATAAAATTTCTGATCATTGATGATAAAGTTCAGCATACATGTCGAAATGCTAGAACTATCGCAACCCCCCCCCTCCCTCCTGATTCCCGGCAATTTTTTTTTTGTATTTATTCTGATGAAAACGAATATTTTTTTTTAAATAATTGTCATTTAATGTATAACTTACGAAAGCCGAATAACAATAAAAGATCTCGTAATTACGACATAATTAAGTCGTAATAACGAGAAAATTAACCCCTAATTACGAGAAAAGATGTCGTTATTACGACTTAACCCTAACCCTAACACTTCTCGTAATTACGAGTTTATTATCTCGTTATTACGACATAATTATCTCGTAATTACGAATCTTTTCTTGTAATTACGACTCTTGTCTCGTAATTACGAGATAAATTTAAATACTATTCGGCTTTCGTCGTATACTGTGCTGTAAAATAGGTTTTTAAAGAATATATGAAGATGACGTTCTAAAATTTATCTCATTCCAGTAATGGGTCCGTCGACTTCTCGTCAATGACCATCGTAAATGTATACATATTTGTACCCGTAGTTTCATTGTTCATCGAAACTGATGAAATTCAATTTTCGTTCGATTTTTTAAAGTTGAGTGGGAAATTCTTACATATCGTATACATTTATGTATTTTCATTCTAGACTTATATATCATAAACTAACACCATCCCTCCTCCTGTGATAACGAAATGGATTAGAATATGAAAGGAATAACGACAACAACATCAGACTTGAGTATATTGATTATTGCATACTTTGCTTGTAAAGTATCGTATTTGTTTCGCTCAAATTGCACTTGAGCTTAAAAGAACGGATACCAATGACTACATTGCACGGGTTTCTCGCTTTTAATCAGAATAAAAAACAAGAAGCACCCCACCCATAAATCAATTTTCCTACGACCAAAAACCAAGAGAAAAATACATAAATGGACCGAGCTACGACTTCAAAATATATCGATCTGCGCACACTCTCACTACGGATCGCTACAAATATCGACAGATGCGTAACTTACCCAGATCCGAAGATGTCCATGGTCCGATCCGCGAAAGTGTAAAGAAAGCAATGATTTAATCCAAGAGTGATAGTCAAACTCGAATCAGAATTCAAAGGACCCGTAACGATAAGGCGAAAAATCTGCCAGAAAGTACTAAAATATCAATACTTTATGTTTTTGATTAAGTTGATGTAAAAACAAAAGATGGTCCCTCCTAAAAAATCTGGAGAAAATGTTAAATAAAATTGCTGTAATATATTGAGATATGCATACAAATGTGCTCCTCAATGGAAAAACGGAATGATTTCCATTGTTCTATCCCTAGAAAAATAACATCACTTCTACCTGTAGAAGAATTTCGATAATACAAAGTTTCTGTGAAAGTGGAAATCAGTTTGATAATCCGATTGGTCGACTGGGGTGACCGACCGAAATTAGTCCTTTTATAATCTAAGAAAGCTGAACAAAACTATTTTGAAAACGGCGTCCTTTTTAACTGTATAATGAAAGTGAGAGTGAGTGTTGTTTTCCCGCGAAACACTTTATTGAATGTTGTCATTATTGTCCATTTTGACATTTGCGACTGATTGTTAGAGAAAATTCTCAACATATCACTCAAAATATTTATATCATAAGATTTAAAGACCGTCGTCCTCACTGTTATGTAAAATAGCTTATTTCTCATAGTTGTGTTAACAAAACTAATTTCAATCGATAAATGACAATTGAAATAAAATGTCTTCATGTGCAGTACGGCCCATATAATTGTTGCTCAATAATTTTTAAAAAGTCAAACTTTTGTGATTTCTGGATGTTTGAAAGGAAACCGTTACAGAGATTCAAATACTGGAAACATAGAAATTTTCGCGGTATCCGCGATTGAAGCATGATCGCGAAAAAAATTATAAGCCGTATACACAATACTAAAGGAAATACTCCTGATAACGCTGATCATTTCGCGAAAATTTCCCCAGTAGTTATTTTTGTGTTGTCATGTGTATTTTTAGATATAATTGAAGAGCTATTATATGTTAAACGTCTTCAAATTCAATAGCATCATTTAAGATATTAAGATAATTTTGCAGCATGGACCAGACATGCATGTTTCGGGTACTTAACCCTCGTCAGTGATCCTCAGTCTAAACAATGTAATATGGCCAACAAGTGTGAAAATTATTATGTCCAAAAATATACCGAAAGACGTAGCAGAATGGGTAGGATATGATGCTACAGGACCCACGTTTTAGAAATTTCAAGACAATTCGTAATAGAAAATTTCCTAAGCGTTGAAGAGACAGACGATCAACCGGAGTTAAGGTGATAAAGCTAGTGATGGTTTATCTGTACGTTTCTACTACGAATTTGGTTTTACGTAATAAATAAATATTGTATAATAAATGAATAAATGAATAGTGTAAAATGAAGGTAAAATCATTTTACTTAATAATTACCAATTGTGTTGTTTGTCTGATTCTAAGCATTTTGATTGGTCGATGGCATTTATTGTTATGAGATGATAAAATGTCAAAATTGACCGGAACTACTTTCACATAATACAAAAGAAATCAAGAATTGTCTAACACATTAAATAAACAATACAAATGGTATTAAATAATCCATCAAAACTTGAAACATGTCCATGTGTCGACTTGTATAAACATCACAGCACAGTATTGTGAATATTAGGCAGTGATTACATCGGTTGCTACGCGCATGATTTGAAAACTGCAACAAGTCAAGTGAACATAACAGTAGTTTATTGACAGGCTTCTCGTATTTCTAGGGAAATTATCATTGACCTTCTAGAGATCCATGGAAAAAAATTAAGTATTTTTCTTTATTTGTTTTCACCAAAATTAATCTAATACACATGTATTCTGGTCGAGCAGATACTTCCGAACTGAAGATATTTCCGAACGATTCGCTAGTTCGGTTACTTGGAGGTACATTTTCACAATTTTGGTGATACAGGATTTGTATTTGAAGTGACACATTTTCCAAAAATGTATTCTTGTCAACAAATCGATATGAACATGCATAAAGAGGGGCCCAAGGTAGGGTATTTACGACGAAGTTACGACATTACATGTGGCAGAATACAAAAAAATATTAGAAATAAAATGGAAATAACCGTAATTCGCTATCAATTTAGATTTAGATTTTCGTCGCTTACAATTTAGATCTAGTTTTACCATACTTATACTGCATACCTAAAATGCATAAGAATCCGTGCAAACAACGTTTCATCGCTGGTTCCTCAAAATGTTCTACCAAATCTGTATTGATCGTACTCACCAAAATTTTATCTTAAATCAAATCTGGGCTTCAAAAATATTGTTCGACAGAATATTCTCGCAGTGGTATCAACCAGATGTGGATTTTAAAGAACTCGAAAGAACGTTTTGAACATCTGAAATCCACTCGTTTTAGTAGAGTCCATTCGATCAAAGCCTTTGATCTTTTGACACTTTACACTACAATCCCACATTCTAAATTGAAAGAAAGAGTTGCAAAAATTATAAGTAATGCGTTTACAAGCAAGAACGGTTATCTCAAATACAAATTTATTGTTGTAACTATGACAAAACCTACTTTGTAAAAGAAAAGTCCGATTCTGAAAATAAGTACATTGACACAGATATTATACAGATATTAAACTTTCTGATCGACAACAGTTTTGTGGTGTTTGGAGGAAAGGTCTTTCAGCAAATTGTCGGAATTCAAATGGGGACAAATTGTGTCCACTCCTTGCCGACATTTTCCTTTACTCGTACGAAGCTGAATTCATTCATTGTTTGGTCTATGAAGGGAAATGATACTAAGATTCTGACTTCAACTTCACTTACAGGTACATTGACGATGTGTTGTTCATCAATAATCCAAAATTCGTGGATTACCTCAGCAGTATCTATCCTTCGGAGCTTGAAGTCAAAGACACTACAGAGACAAATAATTCAGCATCCTTTTTTTTTAATGGCCTCCTTCCGCCCCTTCAGCCATCCAACTCCACCATTTATTTACATTAAGGTACTTAACTGTGCTGAACCGCAAGCCAATGAAATAATTTATTACAGGTAAGTTAAAAAGGTTATACAAGTATGAATATTTATGACAGTATGAGGATCACAGTAATATGACAGTCGATGGAATATTAATTTATCAATGGAAACATAATTTAAACATGTTAATTGTAATGTAACTCAACTCTTAATTTCATTCCTCCATCATATTATTAAATCTAGATTATAAAAAAATACAAAACTAAAGTGGTGTTTCCTTTGGGTTTCGGTTCAGCACTTACAAATATATAGGGTGAAGTTAAGGGCATCTGAGATGGGGACACATTTTTCATAAATACTGTTAAATTAAATTAAGCATTTTTGTTTCCCTGTGCACCCACTCTCCTAAAGTATAGCGATACAGTTATCACTGACTGTTGAGTTGGCACACAGTAAAGATATCACTTAATCTTCTCAAAAAAGATTTTCATATGTACTTTTCAATTAATAAGCATTTCATATATTGGGGATATGTTTCCGTATGTACCCACTCGCCTACAGTATAGCGATACAGTTATCACTGACTGTTGAGTAGGCACACAGAAAATATATCGCTTAATTTTCAAAAAACAAAAAGATTTAAGTAGTTTTGGGTTGTTCATAAATTACATTGTCCTGTAAATTGTTCCCCATCTCATATGTACATACACAGAATCATAAAGGTAATACTAAGCAATATATGCAACATATGTTATATTCATTTTCTAATACACTTCAATATCACATATTCGTAGGGTTAGTATGAGGACCATTCTTTTTAATAATTTGAAGTTTTACACAAGAAAATGAAAAAAAAAAAATCTGAGCAATTGCACCACGAAGGTATTTAGATTTTAAGAAATAACTAACTATAGGTTCATGCCATCAGCAACAGTATACAAAAAATCCCAGCATTTCCATTTTTTCAAAAAAATTGCAATATTGTTGTTTTTAGTTTGAATAAATTTTTCTATGTTGATATATTCTTTTATTCGTTTTAATAGATGTTCCAAAATTAGAGGATGTTCTTTCATTTTAGCATCATAAATGTACTTCTTGACCAGCAATAGAATTGTGTTTAGCGCTTGATTCTCGTGATTTCCAAGAATTACTTCTTCTTTTTGAATTGTAAATTGGTGATTTGTTGTTTTATTACTTATCCAATTTTGTATCAAAACTAAAAATCGAAAAACAACAGGACAGTCACAGAATAAATGTGTGATTGATTCGTCAGCATTTTGACAGAACGTGCATGTTGGTGATTCTTTTATATTAATTTTGAAAAGTAATTTATTTGTCCCAATAATTCTATGAACTATTCGGTATTGAAACCATTGCAAATATTTATCCCTTGAGCCTGAAAATATGTTTTTATTAATACATTTCCATTTCTTTTCATCAAAATCATGAGTATTCAAATCATTTGACCATTTTTGTTTATAATTTTCGTTGAAATTGATATTAGATATGAAGATTTCGTATATTGATTTAGAGCCAGTTCTTTCCTTCAGTAAAATTTTGACGAATGTTTGGATAGAAGGTGCCATTTTATCAATTTCAGAATGTGCAAGAAGTTCTGGGAAAGCTTTTTTTATTGTCATTATTATGCCATTAAATGTTGTAAAGCAAATTTCTGATCTGTAGATACTTTTAAATTCAGGAAATGTCATAAAGCTCCCATTCTCTTTTATCAAATCTCCAACAAATAATATGCCCTTCTTTGGAAAGCTTTTGAATGATAAAGGTTTCTTATCTATGCACAATTTGTCGTTATATAGTAATGGGATGTTACAAAGGACTTCATTATTTTCTTTGGTCAGTGAGATAAACTGTTGTAAGGATCTAAATGTTTCTTTCCAAAACATATTGTTTGTTTGTTCTAGGCAGTTTAAAGTATATCTATTACCGAATTTGAACAAGTCTTCTATATTACATTTACATTCGGTAGAAAGTAAATTTCCATAATCTTGTGTCCCTATAAGAAGTTTTCTAAACCAAGTTAGTTTCAATGCCGCTGAGAACTTGTATAATTCTATCATTCTACATCCACCGTCACTGTAGTCTTGAATCATCTGCTTTCTATTAACTTTGTCTCTTTTGTTTCCCCAAATGTATTTATAGAAAGAGTCATTCAGATCTTTCATAATTTGAATACTTGGCGTAGGAAGCGTAAAAAATAAATGTGTTATTTTAGGTAATAGTAAAGATTTAACCACAGTTATCCTACCAAGAGTTGTAAGGTTTCTCATCGACCATTGTGAAAGTTCTTGTTTTATATTCTTTATTTTAGGAACAAAATTTAAAATATCCATGTTATCTAAGTTTGCTGAAAAAGTTATACCAAGTGCTGTAAATGGAGAGTTGCTATACAATACAATAATTTAACCCAGCTACAGTAAATGTCTCCAAATCCGAAAAATTTTAATGTTTTATTCATAAAGAACCACGAAATAGAGTCGAATGCCTTTTCAAAGTCGACTAAGAGGATCATACCAGGTATACCTTTGTCTTTCGTAGTATGCAAGATGTCATATATCATCCTTGTATTTTCACCTATGAATCTTCCAGACATAAAACCCCTCTGATCAGAGTGAATAAGTTTTGGTAATACCTTCTTCATTCTTTCTGCCAAAATACCTGATAATATTTTATAACTAACATTTAATAACGAAATTGGCCTCCAGTTTTTTTAGAAACTCGCGTAATTTGTTAGGTTTTGGCAAAATAGTAATAATTCCTTGTCTCTGAGTAAATGACAGTTGCTTATTTTTGAAAGCCTCCTTCCATGATCGCAAAAGAAATGTGCCCAAGTTTTTCCAGAAGAATTTATAAAATTCAACAGTAAAGCCATCTGGCCCCGGCGATTTATCACTCTTCATTTTCTTAAGAACATGTGAAGCTTCGGATAATGTTATCTCTCTGTCAAGTTCAGTCATTTCGCTTTCCGATAATTTCTCTACATCTACATTTGAAACTAGTCTATCTAAGTCCACATCATTTATTTCATTTTCTCTTGAAGAATACAAATGTTTGTAGAAGTTCTCAATTTCCTGTAAAATTTGGCTTTGACTGTTTATTTCGCCGCCTTCATCTAAAGCTAGTTTCATGACAGTTTTATTGATGTATTTTCTGTTTTCAAGATTGCAAAAATACTTTGATGGTTTCTCTCCTAATTCTATCCATTTTGTTTTCGTTCGAAGCATTAAGCCTTTTATTTTATCTTTACGGAATTCTTCAATTTCTTCTTTTAAACTTTCAAGTCGAGTCTTTAGATTATTGTCTGTACTAATATTATTCATTTTCTCAATTCTTTCTATTTCTTTTTCCAATTCTTTTTCCCTTTTATTGCGATCTTTTTTACGCTTTGAGGCATACGCAATTGTAATACCTCTAATATTCAAGAGGAGAGTTTCTAGAAACAATGTGTCATCTACATTGAAATTTATCTCTTCATCATTTAAGTCATCGAGTGTTTGGTCGTTTGTAAGTGTTGTGTATTGCAATTTTGTATTTTTTATTTCTGTCTTCACTAGGTCTATATAGGTTTTGTCTCTTAATAAAGAATTGTTAAATGTCCAGAAGCCCTTTCCTCTGACATGATCATCAAATTAAATAGTAAATTGAACCATGGAATGGTCTGTACGATAGCCTGGTGATATGTCACTTTTTGTAACAAGTGAAGAAAGTTCATCAGAGATGAGGAAAAAGTCTAATCTTGCCCTCTTCAGTGGGGTGTTAAAACACCAAGTATATCGTCGCTCGTCAGTATGGTTGATTCGCCAAATATCTACGAGTTTAAGGTCATTTGATAGTGAAAGGACCTCGTTTCGTGCGTTTGGATTATTTATATGTATGTAGTTGTCATAGTCTATGTCTGGGTTTTTCATAATTCAGCATCCTATTTGGACATAATGTTGTCCTACGTTACTTATGGTCACATGAACACCTCACTCTATGACAAACGTGACGACTTCAATGTCAGCATTACAAACTTTCCTTTTCTGAGTAGCAACATCCCTTCATCGCCTGCTTACGGCGTGTTCATATCTCACGGGCAGGAACACGTTACGTCGCCTTACAGTACCGTTGTCAGAAGTATTTAAAGTTCTGCACTTAAAACCGTCCGTTGACATTATGCCACAGGTAAGGATATGAAGGAAACCATCCGTTGTCATGACAATGAGCATATGTGGAAAGTATGATTTTCTAATAAACGTTGAAATTTTAGACGTAATACACTCGAAAATTCAATGGGGGGTAGTCATAACACTAAGCTATTGGTTGATATGCTTTTCTGGTACTGATATACAGTTTGAAAAGAGGAGATCGAGTTGGCGTCCTTTGATCACCACGTCCTGCACATGTGTTATTCTTCCTTTTTCTTGAAATCTTTGAATAGTCAGGTTATCTTATTCCAGAAATATACTAATAATAAATATCAAGTCTATATAATGCTCCTCTGGTAGTGTCATGATGACGAATTCAATTTTGGACCACTTTTTGGGGACTTTTCTAAAATTAGTCCGTTGTCAATCCATGTTGCGAAAGTTCTGTCCGTTGTCAGATGTCCGTTGTCTGCTTTTATATTTAATGGATGGAATGATACTATGATACCTGTACTAATCAGTAAAATGCATCAATCAATACGCACAATTTAATTTTCAACCAATTCAGAATGGAGACTGATTTGCCCAGAATTGAATTCGCCGAATCATCCGTTTTGTTTAGATATCCTTAACATTAAATTTTATTCGTCCCGTCTTAAATTCATCTTCTGGGCTATGGGTGAAAAGGGTAAAATATAAATGGAGGCGAAAATTTGAATGTATACAGTATCTTACTTTATAAGTGTATTATAAACCAGTGTAATGCAGTAGTTTTCTCATAGGAAAATTTGCTATATAAGAGGTTTCTCCCCCTTGGAGATATTCCGCTATATATTAGACTTTCCTCATATTAGCATGGATTTTCCCCATAGAGAAGAAATGTTATATAACCATTTCCCCCCTGTTAAGTCCGTATTTTGTTTACCTTCAATTGGCTTCCAATATTGCAAAATACATGAAAATTGCTCCAATTTGTCTTACATGTTAAACGTCTTTAACTTCAATAGCATCATTTAAAATCTGATAAATTTACAGCATGGACCAGACATATATATATATTTCACCCATGTCTCCTCTTTACCCACCAATAGTCTCTATCACTCTCGAAAAGTTGACTTTATAATTTGATATTCATCATCGGGTCTGCAGAAGGAACGCGACATTTTGAAAAGTTTACAGACCGGCGGAAGACTGATGGTGTGCTGTAATAAAAAAAAATCACAAAACTTCAACAGAGCAAGATATAATTACTCTTCCCGGACACTTGACCATATTCCTCTTTTTTCTTTTGTAGAATATGTAAGAGGTTTCTGGGAGGTGGAGGGAGGGTTAGACACTCACACATATATGGGGTTTTAGATAAATTCATATATATTCAGACAAATACATATATACAGACAAACACATTCAGCAACAGACACACTCATACAGAAATATATGCATAGGAAGACGGATAGACAGGTAGACGGACATACACAGATGTATATATATATATTTTAGACTGAGGATCACTGACGAGGGTTTAGTTCCCGAAACGTGCATGTCGGTCCATGCTGTAAATTTATCAGGTTTTAAATGATGCTATTGAATTTAAAGACGTTTAACATTTGAACAACTTGGTGAGTGTCACTGCTGGTGGACCAAGAGTCCCCGAGGGCACATGTAGCCAAGTTCGATCAACTTCGGTTGATCGTCTGTCTATTCAACGCATTTGAAATTTTCTGTTACAAAAATTCTTGAAATTTCTAAAACGTGGGTCCTGTAGCATCGATCATATCCCACCGATTCTGCTACGTCTTTTGGTACATTTTTGGACAATCATAATAATTTTCATACTTTTTGGCCATATTACATTCTTTAGACCGAGGATCACTGACGAGGGTTTAGTTCCCGAAACGTGCATGTCGGTCCATGCTGTAAATTTATCAGGTTTTAAATGATGCTATTGAATTTAAAGACGTTTAACATGTACTCACACATACACACAAACAAAAACATGTATTGACTTTGATCACAGCATGCAAGACTGACGAAAAATCAGACTAGGCCAATATCTCTTTCTTGACAAAAACCTCTCATCAAGTCAAGCAGATAGACACACATAGTGAAGCACTCACAGAAAAACACACAGGGAGAAACAAAAAGAGATTCACACAGACAGACTCAAAGACAGACACTGATCAAAACACAGACATGAACATTTTGAAAGGAACATCCTGAAAGACATACACAGACATGCGCAAAACGACAGACTGACAGACACAGGATATACACAGACATACGCAAAAACAAACGGACAGACAGGCATGTATATAGACAGACACACACACAAAAGACACAGTCAGATGCACTCACTCACATACAGACACACATGCTTATGAACGCGGACAAAAGAATTCACTCGCAGGCAGACGGAGACACCGATATCGACGCTGACATAAAATAACCACACGAACTTACATACAGACACACACAAATGTAAATAACATATCAACTACAATTTTCATCATCACCTGAGATATACATGTAAGGTCTATATCATACCCCCATCGAAGATCTCTATTGAATGCAAATTATAAATTTAATGTTTCAAAGAGAAAATCCAATCCATTAATGGTATGCGAGGGAAATCTGCTTTAGGGGACTTCAAAGACTACAATAAAGTTTTTTTCGCCCGTGGGGGGGGGGGGGAGGGGGGCTCCAGTAAGTGTATAGCAGTTATAGGGAGCTACTATGGACAAAATTATAGTGGCCATTTATTACAAGTATTTTATTACTCTGTACGTTTATATTCATTTTTGTGCATTTGATATCATTTTGTCTCTTCGATAAAACGATGCCCAATTACCAATCTGAAGGTAAGAACCTTATTGTTTCTGGAAAAAAAAGCATGCGAAAATTCTCGATCAAAGAGCGATTTCATGTTAAGAACGTTCGGAACAATTACGTGATAAAGGCTGAGGCTATCAAAATGTCTTCAATGTCCGATATTTGATGTCTTTGTTTTTAACGCTATATATGAATTCAAAATCCCTTTAACAATCATGTTTAATTGATCAATGTATAAATTCATGAACTCATCCTACACCTCTTCAAATTCATGAACCATATTTTCAATTTTAAATCTATTCTATACGATCTATGTTCACGTAACCTGAAAATTATATGATATCCTCCTTTACAGAATTACAAAAAAAAGAGAGCCGAATACTTTAGGAATTAACTAAGCTAATTTAATTGCTCAGCCTTAGATTCGAAATAAAGATTCATTTCCCCATTCATGTCCAAATACCGTTAAGAGTCATGACAACGGACCATATCTTCTTGTCTTGTCATAACAACGGACATTCTTTATCAAATAATCAAAGTATACAATAAATATACAATGTAAAAGACGGTCATTAACATATATTGTTTGTATAATGTTGTCGATAATTTTCTGCATAAAATTGGTATATAAAATCAAATAATTAAGAGACAGGATAGTTTTCCTGTTGAAATTTCCGTTTTCGTTGCTGACAGTAGGTCATCGCCAATTAGATCTCCTCATAACATAAAAGGAGTTTTATTCATTTCATGGTAATAATGTATTACTGAAGCGTATGGCTACCCCCGTTGGCTTTTTAAAAGAAATCACCGGTTACCTAATGATTTATTTGTGATTTTACTGAAATTTTGTCGATAATTTTCATGACAACGGATGGTTTCCAACATATCCTCACCTGTTGCATAATGTCAACGGACGGTTTTAAGTGCAGAACTTTAAATACTTCTGACAACGGTACTGTAAGGCGACGTAACGTGTTCCTGCCCGTGTATCTCAGTTGATACGCTATGCCAGAGCAAGTACCAAATATACGGATTTTGTTCTGAGAGCTAGGCGTCTTTCAGATGAGCTTCTCAGTCAGGGATAGGTTTGTCACCGCCTAACATCGAAACTGAGGAAGTCCTACGGTCGATATTGGGAATTCGTCATACACTATGATGTCCCACTCTCCAGAATGGCGGATGATATTCTGTCATAGACCATTTGAACCATCCAAACAAAGATTTTACTCTATGTCTTCCTAAATGGAAGTAACCGGATGTTACAGTTCTACCGAATTGAAGCGGCGGGTGTTGCATGCAAGCAGAAGGCGCTTACTCTTCCTGGGCACCTGGTCTCACTCCCATATCGGGAGTTCGCTTCTTTTCACATGGAGAAGGTTTTTGTTTATTTGCTTTGGTTTTTTATGCCTTCGGTTAAAAAATATTCCCGCGTTTCGTTAGTAAAGCGGGAATTATTTTTCTGAAAGGTTCGAATTAACCAATAAGAATTCGTTATCGTTGTCACGTGATGAGTAAATCGTAGTAAAGGGGTTCATTCTAGGTCTGAGCGCCTCACCGAGCACACGCTTTTTTTCTGTTGGCAGGCATGTCGCGTCAAGAAGATATGGAGTCAGATTTACTGAGAGATGACCCGCCGCGTATTATCAGGCATAATACCTCTAATAATGAACTTTTATTACAAATTGACACTCTTATCACTTCTAGGCTTTCCTCCTTTGAGAATCAACTTATGGCTTGTCAGGCTCATCTTAGTGAGGTAAACATTCAGCGTATAGAGAATAGTGCGCACGATCAATTTACTTTTAAGAGAAGAGGCAATAAAGAAGAATATAGACATGCCGCGAATGTCATTGAAAAACTGCGTGATGCAAAGTTTAGCCTCGACTCTTCTTCAAATCCAATAGCATCATTTAAGAAGTGGGAAATTAACTGCATTTTGTAAAATTGTTTCTAATTGTATGTAACTGTTAATTAACTATTAAAAACGACTCTTGTCAATAACACTTGTTGCTACATGCCAATACATAGCTACCGTCATTCTGTGTGTATCATCATCGATATGAATTGATGGTATGAATCATAATAAAATGCTTACAGAAAAATAAATCAATCATTAATTCTGATGAATAGAATATCATATATTTAGATTTAAACGTAGTTAGTTTTTATTCATTTGAGGAGAGAGGTGTTTTGGGAATTGTATGCATGACCGTGGGATGTCTTCGATCTTGATAATTGCTTTCATGTTGGTATTGAATACAGATGTAATACTTACGAAAGAAGATATATTGTGTTTACCAAAATTAGTATATGTATTTAATTCTGTCATATTTTGCAGCTAATATAATAAAACGTAGTAAGCATTGTCACTCGAATAAACTCACTACAGTTTACTGTCTGCGCAGCTCACTTCAATAATCTGTAAATTGAAGTTTTCTCCACTTTGCCAGTATATTTCCCGATTAAATTTTATATAGTGGGATAAATCTCAAACTCTCATAACTAACGGTGTATAATAAATATCTGTACGACCAATACTATGCTCACAGTGAATGAAAATAATTCAGATGGCGAGATTTGTATATTAATTTTAGCGTTCTCCATAGACTCGTCGCGTTAAAGTTAACATAAAAAAAAAAAACAAAAAAAATCCCTATCTAAAACTTTTTTCTTTCACTGTACATGAGCGTAGTATTAGTCGTAGGTACACATATTATATACAGTTATTTATGAGATGACAAATATGGATAATGACCATATCCCTGTCTACAGTACAAAATCGATAATTCAGAAAATCAGAAACCGAAGGCATACAAAATTAGGATAAAACAGGAACCAAAGCAAACAAAAACAAAAACCTCCACCATATGAAAAGAAGCGAACTCCCGATATGAGAGTGAAACCAGGTGCCCAGGAAGAGTAAGCATCTCCTGCTTGCATGCAACACCCGTCGCTCTAATTCGGTAGAACTGTCACATCCGGTTACTTCCATTTTGGAAGATATAGAGTACAATCTTTGGTTGGATGGTTCAAATGGTCCATGACAGAATATCATCCACCATTCTGGACAGTGGGACATCATAGTGTATGACGAGTTCCCCATATCGACCGTAGAACTTCCTCAGTGACGATGTTAGTCGGTCACAAACCTATCCCTGACTGAGAAGCTTATCTGAAAGACGCCTAGCTCTCAGAAAAAAATCCGTATATTTGGTACTTGCTCTGGCATAGCGTATCAACTGAGATATGAACACGCCATAAGCAGGCGATGAAGGGATGTTGCTACTCAGAAAAGGAAAGTTCGTAATGCTGAAATTGAAGTCGTCACGTTTGTCATAGAGTGAGGTGTTCATGTGACCATCAGTGTCGTAGGACAACATTATGTCCAAATAGGATGCTGAATTATTTGTCTCTGTAGTTTCTTTGACTTCAAGCTCCGAGGGATAGATACTGCTCAGGTAATCCGCGAATTTTGGATTATTGATGGACAACACATCGTCTATGTATCTGTAAGTGAAGTTGAAGTCAGAAGCTAAGTATCTTTTCCCTTCAGAGACCAAAGATTGAATGAATTCAGCTTCGTACGAGTAAAGGAAAATGTCGGCAAGGAGTGGGGCACAATTGGTCCCCATTGGAATTCCGACAATTTGCTGGAAGACCTTTCCTCCAAACACCACAAAAATGTTGTCGATCAGAAAGTTTAACATCTGAATAATGTCTGTTTCAGTGTACTTATTTTCAGAATCTGACTTTTCTTTTACAAAGTAGGTTTTGTCATAGTTAACAACAATAAATTTGTATTTGCGATTACCGTTCTTACTTGTAAACGCATTACTTATAATTTTTGCGAGTCTTTCTTTCAATTTAGAATGCGGAGTTGTAGTGTAAAGTGTCGAAAAATCAAAGGCTTTGATCGAATGGACTCTACTAAAATGAGTGGATTGCAGATGTTCTAAAAGTTCCTTCGAATTCTTTAAAATCCACATCTGGTTGATACCACTGCGAGAATATACTGTCGAACAATATTTTTGTAGCCCAGATTTGATTTCAGATAAAACTTTGGTGAGTAAGATCGATGCAGATTTGGTAGAACATTTTGAGGAACCAGCGATGAAACGTTGTTTGTACGGATTCTTATGCATTTTAGGTATGCAGTATAAGTATGGTAAATCAAAATCTAAATTGGTAGTGTCGAAGCCAAAGGAAGCAAGAGCTGATTTGTGGTTATCTATTATTTCAGAGGCAGAAAGGTTTGTTGGGGTGTAAGTGGGATTTCCAGGTGTCAAATTTAAACCCAACTCTTTAACTAGACTGTCGAAATAGTACTTTTTGCAAGTAAATGTGTAATTATTTGAGGCTTTGTCCGCTGGTGTGATGACATAATGTTCTTGGAGGTAGGTAAGTTCTGTGATAACATCAGGGTCTTTAAATATAGACACGAATCTGGTGTTCATAGTTGATTTTAATCGGTTAATTCTAGATAAAAGTAACCCTCTGATTGATTTTATCCATTCGGAAAGGGTGTCGAGCTCTACATCCTCTTTCTTTGCCCAACGTCTTGCATATTCCTCACAAGAGTCCATGATAATTTTGACATTTTGGTTCCATGTAAAGGACATACTTTCTCTGTATTTGGGACCCTTTTTGAACAATTCTCTCAACTTGTCGTTCTTGACTATACTAAGGTCACCAGTAATAACGTGACCACAAGGAGAGTAGTTGAAATCCGATGAAGAACATTCGCAGGGAAGTGGATGTAGTGAGGGATTACTTAAATCAATACACTGCAGGAATCGTTTGTAATTGTAAGTTTTAGATGCAACTGTTGGTGTGTAGCTATAGGAAATACAAGGAGTTTCTTTTCTTTTGAAATATGGTGGGATTTTTTCTGTGACAGTTTTGTGATTCAAAATTTGACCAAGATTCAAGTTATCAATACCTTTTTTTGCAAATCTTACTTTAATGAAAGGGCGGTTTGTTTTCTCCTCTGATTTATCTGATCTAACTGCTTGAAATAAACGAAAAGTAGAAATGTCCAAGATGACTCCTTGTAGTCTGTATTCTGGGGAACGTGTATCGGTATATGCGAGATCCTTCGTATAATCGTAGATTTCGTGTAACTTCCGTAAAGGAACAGAGTACAATTTGGTACGAATGTAATGCAGGCCTAGAGGCTCATTCAAAAATGGAACCAAGTCATCGAAGGAGAAACTATGTATCTCAGGCCCATTATATTTTCGAATGCCATGACTTCGAGGTCTTCTTTGTGACCTGTTGAATAAGCTAGTCACATTTACCGATTGACAACCGGGACTTGTTAAGTTTCCTATAGTGCTGATGTTATCGTTGCACCCATAGGGCGCTGCAGTGTTAAGATTTTTTATCCAGAACTCTTCTCTGTTGCGACGGAGAGGTGTGCTCAAATTGGGATTGTTTGTGGGGTGATATATTTTCTCCAGGATTCTGACTCTCATAGATAAAACAGAATGATCCGCCTGGTCAAAATGTCGGTAAAGGAGTTGACTTCCTTTATTATTTATTTTTGACCGGTGTCCTGACATTCTTTTTCGGAGCTGGCCTTTGGTTTCGCCCACATAAATCAATCCACAAAGTGAGCACTCGATTCCGTACACAACATTAGATGTCATGCAGTTAAGGTTTTCAAAACTATTCGTGTTAAATGTTTGTTTTGTGAGATTACTTGAGAATGAAGTGTCTGTTATAAGGATGTTACAAGTTTTGCAGTTCTTCATGCCACACTTAGAAATTGAGCAATCGCTTGGTGAAAATAGGTGCTCTTTTAGTATATCGACCACTTCAATCTTACAGGGCTTGATTTTAATATACCCATCTGCATGTTTATACCAAAACTCATGGTTGTTACTAACTACAAATGTTTCATCTCTAATGTTGTGTAAGCTAATTCTAGGGACACCTAAGTTACCTGTTGCGTATGTGTCCGTAGACGCAACAGGTTGGGGCCTTTTTATAGTGGGCGACGCCCCAGCCACTTTGTAGGTCTCTTGAGTTCTATCCATTTAAGCAAAAGACTGCTCGACAAGTGCCCTCGGGGACAATTTGTCCACCAGCAGTGACACATGAACAGTGGTAAAAATGACAAATATGGATAAGTTCGAGAGTTCGAGATCAATTTTAATCACAAAATTTGACGACAAAGTAGGGAAAACTTTTATTTTCCGATTTCTGAAGTGAGCTACGCGGACAGTAGGATTACCTTATAGACGACCAAGAACACAGTTCACAAAAGAAGGTTACAGGGCATCACACACATAGTAATCGTAACTTTGTGAATTAAGTCGCTTAAGTAACCCTGACTGAGATGACGGATAGTCACTTAGCACTCACAACGCACATCACTCTTGTTTATCATGTTTATTGATTAAATTTCTCAAATGTGATGTGAATGCGTTGTAAGCTAGTTATGACTTGATATTGTCCGTCTCGTTTATGTTCATAGAAAACGTTGCTAAAATGAGTATCAGTGTCATACTATAGTTTTGCTGTGCTTCTGCGTTGACTTAAAATACATTTGTAAATTTTCTGATCATGAATTTGATAATTCATTTTGAAAAGAAGAAGTCTCTCCCTAGAGGCACATCTTTGTTCTGCGGACTCTTTGGTAGACATTTTAGGTCTGGTTTAGAATCTCGCTCATCATACTTTCATAATTTAGATTTACTCTCCTCTTTCGGCCTCGACCATTACCGATGATACATTAGTCGCTGCAACGCGCAAATGATGCAATGAATTAGTACCATAGAACATCAATTTCAACATAATAATTTTCTTAATGACGCGAGAACAAATTTTTGAAAGTGAACTTTAAACCACGTACTAGGTTGGCATCTTTGCTTGTTACTAATAGTCCCCGAGGACATCATTGATTCAAACGCGCTGTCTAAACTCTTTGGAATAGTTATGTTAACAAATTATTTTATGCGCCTGGTCACTCAGTCGTCTCTCTTTTAAATGAAAATCATTGAGCATTTGGGGGGATCAAACAGTGCTCACCTGTCTGTTACTATGAACTGTGAACTGACTGAATGAACGGAACATTTCATGTATAAGAAATTCAAGTGTTTCAATTTTGTTACCTTCTTGAAAAACATTTCAAACCAATTGTAATGAACTAGACACATGTATAAAGCCAAAGACACCAGACTAAAAGAAGATTAAAACATATCTTTAACACCTATTTCTCTTCTTTTTATCCTTTCCTAAAAGCACGACATAATTCGTGATTAAACACTATCCTCCCTTTTTACCCCGTCAATATCGCAAATTTTAACCTAAGCTCCATATCAGTATTTTCTACAGACACTTTTCCTCATGATCGTAACCTACTACATACCTTTGATAATACTGGTATTTAGCCCCAAATAATTCAATTGGCTGAACTTGAAATAAAACCTACGAGATAGACTCTTTCCTTAACGATCGTAACCTACTGCATACCTTTGATTATACTTGCATTTAGTCCCAATTGATCCAATTAACCTGAATTCGAATAAAAAAACCTACAGATTACGCTATTCTTATAGCACAAGTCCACGTTAAAGTGTATCTTTCGACTTTTTAAAAAAGAGAGCTGTCGTGCCTTTAGAAAGGGTAAAGAGAAGAGAAACGGGTGTTTAAAATGGAGTTTTAATCTTATTTTAGGAATCTGGTACCTCTGCATAAAGCATATATAACAATTGCATGATATATATACTATCGTTACCGTTTCCGACAGATAACAAGCACGATTTTCCACTTTTCAGAAATCAGAGAAATATCATGCAAAGGAATTCTGTCCACATCTGCCGGTCGTCCCAATACGGTAGCTTATTATAGCAGCTGGTATCATAATAGATGATAATTTGTAATGGTTTACTCTGTAGAAACTGAAGCGCCATGGATTTCTTGGCATTGGAGAGTTATAGGACACGGATCCCAATTATTGCTTATCTAGGTCAAAGTCAAATAATTCCTATCATTTTATTAATTTTTTCAACAATATGTAGAAAATGCACATACTGTGTATCTTGATTATCAAAATTGTTAATGGAGAGATCAGTACAAGTGTGTATGACAAAAGAGATGATTTTGGATTTAACATAGTAAATTTCCCCTGGCTTGACGGTGATGTTCCTAGATTACTGTCATATGGTATCTATATTTCACAGCTCATCCGGTATGCATGTACTGATGTTTTGGATTTTCATAGTATAAAGTTACAAATTACCAAGGAACTTTTAGGTCAAGGTTTTCGCTTTCACAAACTAGTAAAGACTTTCTGGAAATTTTACGAAAATATTGTCAACTTCTTCTGAAATTCGGACCAATACAGGCAACAGAGTATATTACTTTGGGTATTTCACAACCTGCATATTATGGTGACATAAATAACAAGAAAAGAAGGATCAAAGATAGACAACGTCACTATCGAAAATGCGTCATAATCATAAAACGCCTTTTATACTGTGGATATGATCCTAATGTCACCAGACGGACACTAGGCTTGGTAATTGACCAACTTACAGTCTTATACCAACGCATTCTTAAAACTTGCACCCTGACTGAGTGTGACGACGGGACTCCATGACGGGCCCTGTCCAAACCTCTTTAGAGAATACAGGGCCTCGACCACCTCTCCTCTCTGAATGTCAGTCGGACGCCTCGGGTGATAACATACATGAGCTCGCGGCGGCAGAGCACGGGTTGTATTACGCACGCTCTCTTTTTATATCCATTTACATATTCATCTGTGTTGCTTGGGCTCTTGCGTTTTGTGGTTTTTTTGTGTGTGGTCATCTGACAGTGAGGAGGTTGTTTTACACCACAATTGTACGTTCTTCGAGACCTCTGGGTAATCGGAAAAATGGAAGAGTTGTGCGCACGTAATCCAGGATAACCAAACCTTCTGCTGTTTCCGTGGCAGATGGCCGTCCTAAGTCGGCACCGGTTGCCCATTGGTCTCGTTGGTTTATGTGTTGTCCTTTGTGTTTGATGTTTCTGTGTTGTGTGTTGACATTCCTTGTCCCTTGTGCGTCTCTTTCTGTGCTTGTCTGCTTTGTGTTTTTGCATTGGGTGTTTTGGGGTTTTGCTGTGGGTGCTGCAACCTGGTGTTGTTGGAGATCCCCTCCTTTGTTTCGAATTGAATCTTGAATCCCTGTCAATGTTTACTAAATAGATGAAATAAAAATGTTAGAATAGTTTGAAATGTGTGAAACCTCTGTAGACATGTGTGTAAATGGGTCCTCAGATAAGTAAAATTCGAATGATTCCGATCCGGACCCAGGTGCATGACTTTGAAAAGATATTTTAAAAAAGTTGTTTAACAGTTCTGTGAATCTTTACGGATTTTTTTCTATGTGATTCAAATAAAATTTCTGATCATTGATGATAAAGTTCAGCATACATGTCGAAATGCTAGAACTAGCGCAACCCCCCCCCTCCCTCCTGATTCCGGCCATTTTTTTAAATTAATTCTAATGAAAACGAATATTTTTTTTTTAAATAATTGTCATTTAATGTATAACTTACGAAAGCCGAATAACAATAAAAGATATCGTAATTACGACATAATTAAGTCGTAATAACGAGAAAATTAACCCCTAATTACGAGAAAAGATGTCGTTATTACGACTTAACCCTAACCCTAACCCTTCTCGTAATTAATGAATTTAAATACTATTCGGCTTTCGTCGTATACTGTGCTGTAAAATAGGTTTTTAAAGAACATATGAAGATGACGTTCTAAAATTTATCTCATTCCAGTAATGGGTCCGTCGACTTCTTGGCAATGATCATCGTAAATGTATACATATTTGTACTCATAGTTTCATTGTTCATCTAAACTGATTAAATTCAATTTTCGTGCGATTTTTAAAAGTTGAATTCTTACACATTTCTCAGATCGTATATATTTATGTATTTTCATTCTAGACTTATATATCATAAACTAACACCACCCCTCCCCCTGTGATAACGAAATGGATTAAAATATGAAAGGAATAACGACAATAACATCACACTTGAGTATATTGATAATTGCATACTTTGCTTGTCAAATATCGTATTTGTTTCTCTAAAATTGCACGTGAGCTTAAAAGAACGGATACCAATGACTACATTGCGAGGGTTTTGAGCTTTTTAGAATTCAGAATAAAAACAAGAAGCACCCCCCTCCCAATTAATCAATTTCCCTACGACCAAAAACAAAGACAAAAATACCTAAATAAATCGAGCTACAACTTCAAAATATATCTATTTGCGGCCACGACTCACGCACACTCTCACTACAGATCGCCACAAATATCGAAAGATGCGTAACTAACCCGGATCCGAAGCTGTCAATGGTCCGATCCGCGAAAGTGTAAAAAGGCTTTAGAAAAATATACGGCCGGTGGAAGAGCAATAATTTAATCCAAGAGTGATCGTCAAACTCGAATCAGAATTCAAAGGACCTGTAACGATAAGGCGAAAAATCTGCCCAAAAGTACTGAAATATCAATATTTTATGTTTTTGATTAAGTTGATGTAAAAAAATAAAGATGGTCCCCCTTAAAAATCTGTAGAAAATGATAAATGAAATTGCTCTAATAGATTGAGATATGCATACAAATGTGCTCCTAGATGGAAAACGGAATGATTTCCATTGTTCTATTCCTAGAAAAATAGCACCACTTCTACCTGTAGAAGAATTTCAATAATACAAAGTTTCTGTGAAAGTGGAGATCAGTTTGATTATCAGATTGGTCGCCTGGGTCGCCCGAAATAAGTCCTTTTATAATCTCAGAAAGCTGAACAAAACTGTTTTGAAAACGGCGTCCTTATTAATTGTATAATGAAAGTGAGAGTGAGTGTTGTTTTCCCGCGAAGCACTTTATTGAATGTTGTCATTATTGTCCATTTTGACATTTTCATTAAGAAAAGCGACAGATTGTTAGAGAAAATTCTCAACATATCACTCAAAATATTTATATCATAAGATTTAAAGACCGCCATCCTCACTGTTACGTAAAATAGCTTATTTCTCATAGTTGTGTTAACAAAACTAATTTTTATCGATAAATGACAATTGAAATAAAATGTCTTCATGTGCAATACGGCCCATATAATTGTTGCTCAATAATTTTTAAAAATTCAAACTTTTGTGATTTCTGGATGTTTGAAAGGAAGCCGTTACAGAGATTCAAATACTGTAAACATAGAAATTTTCCATGGGGGTAATTTTCGCGGTATCCGCGATTGAAGCATGATCGCGAAAAAAAGTTATAAGCCGTATACACAATACTAAAGGAAATACTCCTAATTACGCTTGTCATTTCGCGAAAATTTCCCCTAGTAGTTATTTTTGTGTTGTCATGTGTATTTTTAGATATATATGAAGAGCTATTAAATGTTAAACGTCTTCAAATTCAATAGCATCATTTAAGAAAAGATAATTTTGCAGCATGAACCAGACATGCACGTTTCGGTTTCTTCACTCTCGTCAGTGATCCTCAGTCTAAACAATGTAATATGGCCAAAAAGTGTGAAAATTATTACGTCCAAAAATGTACCGAAAGACGTGGCAGAATGGGTGGGAAATGATGCTACAGGACCAAGGTTTTAGAAAGGAGTAGGTTCTGTAACATGGAAAATCGGCCTTAATTTTAGAGTGTTTTAGATTTCGATAGTATTTCGTATCAAGGAAGTTTAATGTGTGGTTGTTTGAAATACCAAATAAATATTTTAAAATACGTGCAATACACCGAAAGATATGGCTTCAAAGTCAGCTTAAAGTCGTAAAATGCAGCAAAATCGTAAGAAATTGGCATAATTCTGGTCAAAATGTATGAAAATAAGTAGGGCGCCAGCCCTTAACCAAAACAATTTTCTTATAAATAGTTAGATTTGTAATTTATCTTTCGATCTACATAAAATTTATGTTGGGTAAGGGTTGGCGCCTATACTAATTTCAAAGATTTATACACAAACTATGGCGATTTTCCTTCATTTTCCGTCATGCAAAGCAAATGACGTCAAAATGTGACGTCATAAAGAACGCACGTGACGTTTTGACAATAAAAAAATATTTACTTTCTATTTCGCCAGGTATTTGAGATGAATACAAGAGATGCTGAATCATAATTTTCATAAAATTAGTTTTCGCAAAAAATTAGGGCCGATTTTGGGTGTTCATGAGCCTACCCCTTTCAAGACAATTCGTAATAGAAAATTTCAAATGCATTGAAGAGACAGACGATCAACCGAAGTTAAGGAGATAAAGCTAGTAATGGTTTATCTGTACGTCTCTACTACGAATTTGGTTTTACGGAATAAATAAATAATGTATAATAAATGAATAAATAAATAGTGTAAAATGAAGGTAAAATCATTTTACTTAATAATTACCAATTGTGTTGTTTATCTGATTCTAAACATTTTGATTGGTCGATCGCATCTACTGTTACCTCCGTCATGAGATGATAAAATGCCAAAATTGACCGGAACTACTTTCAAATAACACAAAAGAAATCAAGAATTGTCTAACACATTAAACAAACAATGCAAATGGTATTAGATAATCCATCAAAACTTGAAACATGTCCATGTGTCGACTTGTATAAACATCACAGCACAGTACTGTGAATATTAGGCAGTGATTACATCGGTTACATGATTTGAAAACTGCAACAAGTCAAGTGAACATAACAGTAGTTCGTTGACGGGCTTCTCGTATTTCTAGGGAAATTATTATAGACCTTCTCGAGATCCATGGAATTTTTTTTTCTTTATTTGTTTTCACCAAAATTAATCTAGTACACATGTATATACTGGTCGAGCAGATACTTCCGAACTGAAGATATTTCCGAACGATTCGCTAGTTATGTTACTTGAATTTGAAGACGATCATCTCATTCCATGTAGATAACGGGACTTATGTTCACATACGTTAGATAAGTCTGTTTATGTTACTTGGGTGTACATTTTCACAATTTTGTTGCGTTACGTATTCAGAAAAATAACCTACATGCAAAAGGAAATCTCAAAAGAACTGCATTCGGTATGCTTTAAAGCGTTTGTTTCTACTGCAGTTCGTAACCTTCGCAATTTCGTCAGTTTAAGTGCTGGGGAAAGTTACGTCATTCAGTCCCGAACAGATCTTGATCTTGTATTTGGAGTGACACATTTTCCAAAAATCTATTCTTTTCAACAAATCGATATGAACATGCATATAGAGGGACCCATGGTAGGATATTTACGACGAAGTTAATACATTACATGTGGCAGAATACAAAAAAAATATTAGAAATAAAATGGAAATAATCGTATCTCATTATCACTTCGACACTAACAATTTAGATTTAGATTTTCGACACTAACAATTTAGATTTAGTTTAACCATACTTATACTGCATACCTAAAATGCATAAGAATCCGTACAAACAACGTTTCATCGCTGGTTCCTCAAAATGTTCTACCAAATCTGTATCGATCTTACTCATCAAAATTTTATTTGAAATCAAATCTGGGCTTCAAAAATATTGTTCAACAGTACATTCTCGCAGTGTTATCAACCAGACGTGGATTTTAAAGAATTCGAAATAACGTTCAGAACATCTGAAATCCACTCGTTTTTTTAATAGAGTCCATTCGATCAAAGCCTTTGATTTTTCGACACTTTACACTACAATTCCACATTCTAAATTGAAAGAAAGAAAAATTATAAGTAATGCGTTTACAAGCAAGAACGATAATCGCAAATACAAATTTATTGTTGTTAACAATGACAAAACCTACTTTGTAAAAGAAAAGTCTGATTCTGAAAATAAGTACACTGAAACAGTTATTATACAGATGTTAAACTCTCTGATCGACAACATTTTTGTGATGTTTGGAAGAAGGTCTTCCAGCTAATTGTCGGAATTCCAATGGGGACGAATTGTGCCCCCACTCCTTGCCGACATTTTCCTTTACTCGTACGAAGCTGAATTCATTCAATGTTTGGTCTCTGAAGGGAAATGATACTTAGCTTTTGACTTCAACGTCACTTACAGATACATTGACGATGTGTTGTCCATCAATAATCCAAAATTCGCGGATTACTTCAGCAGTACCTATCCTTCGGAGCTTGAAGTCAAAGAAACTACAGAGACAAATAATTCAGCATCCTATTTGGACATAATGTTGTCCTACGACACTGATGGTCATATGAACACCTCAATCTATGACGACTTCCATTTCAGGATTACAAACTTTCCTTTTCTGAGTGGCAAAATCCCTTCATCGCCTGCTTACGGCGTGTTCATATCTCAGTTGATACGCTATGCCAGAGCAAGTACAAATTATACGGATTTTGTTCTGAGAACGTCTTTCAGATAAGCTTCTCAGTCAGGGATAGGTTTGTGACCGCCTAAAATCGTCATCGAGGAAGTTCTACGGTCGATATGGGGAACTCGTCATACACTATGATGTCCCACTCTCCAAAATGGTGGATGATACCGGTATTCTGTCATAGACCAATTGAACCATTCAACCAAAGATTGTACTCTATGTCTTCCGAAATGGAAGTAACCGGATGTTACAGTTCTACCGAATTGAAGCGGCGGGTGTTGTATGCAAGCAGGAGATGCTTACTCTTCCTGGACACCTGGTCTCACTCCCATATCGGGAGTTCGCCTCTTTTCATATGGTGAAGGTTTTTGTTTGTTTGCTTTGGTTCCTGTTTTATCCTGATTTTGTATGTCTTCGGTTTTAAAATATTCCCGCGTGTCGTTAGTAAAGCGGGAATTACTTTTCTGAAAGGTTTGAATTAACCAATAAGAATTCGTTATCGTTGTCACGTGATGAGTAAATCGTAGTAAGGGGGTTCATTCTAGGCCTGAGTGCCTCACCGAGCACACGCTTTTTATCACAAATCAAAACATTTTTGTTGATTTGTTAAATTTTGATCGAAATTTTTTATAGACATATTTGCTAATTTATCATTATTATGTTTATTCTGAGGTGGAGTCTGCCATGCACTTGACTTGTTCCAAATGGCTTGACACTCGAGCGAAATTGCACTGCTGCAGACACAGGTTTCCACGTTTAAAAATGATTTGGAAAATAATTCTCTTTGGCTTTTAGATTTGCGTGGTTTTTTCTTGGCGGTCATGTCATTTTTGGAACACTCTTAGTAAAAGAATGTTTTCTTATATTGTGCATATTGTTCGATCACGTTTATCAGATATATTGTAGAATACATTTTTTAGCAAATCTCAGCTTTTTGTATGAACTGTAGCATTTATGTCGCTTCATATTAATGTTGATTATTAGAAATGTGATTTAAATTATGACAATTAATGACAACAATAAATTGACGGCTGCCAACTAGCACGAGCGTCGGGCAACCGTTTTTGTGTGTCTGTTTTATTGGTTTGATAGTATAGAGAAGAACGGATTTCCTGAATTACCGATTTTGTGCTGTATACAGGGATATGGTCATTATCCATATTTGTCATGGTACAAAAAGGCGTTTAAAATTGGCTTTGCCAAAACCTTTGGTAATTTTGTTTACGTTTAATGGTGACATGGAATTCTTCATTAAGGTCATAAGGTAGAATATCACAAAGTTTTAAAAACATTTGAGCCATATTTGACCCCAGGAGAGGCGAAAATACAAGACGTTCAGACATACCTTTAGTAACTTGCGTGACATGGCCGTTTAAGGGGGGGATATTTCACAAATTTTGCGTAAAACCGCTTCGCTAGCTATCTCAAACTACAAAAAAAAAATCCTGCCGCGAAGACCTATCAATGTTTTTACGTATCCGAATATTTCTCTACTTTTACGAATCGAAGGGATTCAGCTCATTCTCTACTTTTACGACGAAGAAGGGATTTGAGGAATTCCTCAGATATGTGGAGAAAGTGGAAGTTTTGAATTAGTGCATTTCTAAAAATAATTATCTAAAAATGGCGAAAAAATTGCAAATTTTCCCCACGATACACAATAATTAGGAAAAACACCATACTCAACACGACAATAATGTCTCCTTTTTCACCTCTTAGGTTAAATTTCTAGTTTAAAATGATTTAAATTCAGAAAAACATATTTTCGAGTTCGATCGTCAATGCCGTCTTTGAGGCTTAAAATCTCGATAACTTTGTGGAATAAATGCATGAAAACTTTATCAAACATTTATGAAATCTTAAATTTCATATTTTGTTTTCAGGCTATGTCTTCTCGTACAGTTTTTCGCGTCGTAACACCGCAATTTACCTTAAATCCATGGCTGGTCAAAAATTACTTCACAAGCTAGATGGACCTGTTACTATCGACTCATTAATGCATTTTGACAACTCATAAAAATGTTGATACTATGGATTTTGTTACCACAAGCCAGATGTTACGGCTTTGTCTTCGTTTGATCAATTAGTGTATTAGTGTCTATTGTCTTATCATTGAATTGCAAATATCATGACAGCTCAGTATAGGTTTTCAATTGTCAAAACTTTTGTGAATTTTGTTTGCTTGTAACATCACGTCGAAGCGATTATGTATAAATATAAGAATCTGTACTTGAAAATTGTCGTAAAAAAGCACTAGAAAAAGATCAGCTCTTAGCCATGAATTTCCATTTGGTCTTCGTTATTTCTATTTTGGTACAAAGTGCCTCTACGACAGAAACTTGCTACAATGGTCAATGTGAGTAAAATTTCTCCTGAACATTGTACTACGTGAATTATTATGTAGATATATCTTACGATGTTCTTATTTTCATATGAATATGATCCTCATTTGAAACAAAAATATTTTTGGTAACGAAATGTGATTTAATTTTACAATATTAATAACAATTAATTTGTTATCATTATTCCGTCTTTAATAATGTAATTTATCCATGAAAATTTAAATTTGATATTTTGACGCCCGGGAGAAGTATTCATTTCAAATTAAATCTAATAGTATGTCTAAATATTTCTCGAGAAGACGGAGATAGAGTCTGTAGTTTTCGATGAAAACAAGCTTTTCATTGAATGGACAACTTCATATATATTTTTGCTCGTAACTTTTACAGTTCCATCCGTTTGAAATGGGTATTTTTCCGAAAAACAATATATACTACTTGCAACCACTATGGCTTAACACATATTACAACACAGATCTACAATTCGTATGACGTAAAACTCTAAAGTATCCTCTCAGCAATAGCAATTATATTTAATTCATTTAGCACAGTATAGTGATCAATGGTATGAAAATTCTATTTTAATTGACATTCAGTGTACATGGCTAATTAATACGTGTAATAAAAGTTTAAAGACCTGTCTTTCATATGTATCATGATTACATTTTTGATTCACCTAGGGGCTTAACCCAAAATGTAATCATGATATATGCAAGGTGTCGTAAGTGTCGTAAGAATTGAATCAGGTGTTTTGGTGGAAAACATGATTTTTATGAAATAAACATTACTGTAGTACCCATCAGATATTCAGTTTCATAGTCGAGAAGGCAAGGCCAAATCATTAGAATTTCCACAGGAACGGTTGCGAAACACGGAATGAACAAAATTCCGAAGTGAAACCAGGTGAAAGAAAATCACCATAAACATTTATACAACATTTTCTTTAGAATACAAACTTGGAAAATTTATTGTTATGTATATGTGGTGTTTGAAATGCCTATTCTTATTATGTGTATTTCAATATCTATTTCTAAATAGATCTTTGTGTTTTTGGTCAATGACGTTGAATTTTTGAGAAAATTTAACAAAATTGTATGTGAGTGGCATATGAAGTTGTCTCCCCTTATCATGATGCATCCCTAAAGTAGTACATTAATGATGTATAAAATAATTATAAGGTATTCTTTTTCTGTTGAAATAATTTGTTGTTATAGATTTCTTCGCGAGATATAATATTTATTTTTTATACAAACCAGCTTTTTAAAATTGGTTATCATTCTTTAAAACAAAGCAAGCAATTCAAATGTGATTTTTTTTTGTGCTTTAATAGCTATTCTCTGTAAGCATTTGCACTTTTATGAAGGACACCTGGCACGGCATGTCTCAGATTTTGATAAAATTTGTACATAAGGTTGGGTCTGACCCAAAAGTAAAAATTTGTCAAAAATTTTCTTAATATCACATCCGGTTGCCATGTAAACGGACTTTGAATATTGAAAAAATGCATTTTGGGGCGTTTTTGAAGTCACATACATAGTTTATGCAGCATAATCTAAAACAAACACTGATGAATTATCAGTACCCTATCATTGCTCTTTCAAGTTAAGTAATGATAATGATTATGGTCTTATCTATATGTTTCCATAGCAACAACACAGGTACTATATCAAAATAATATTTTTGGAATTTTCTCAAAATTCAACGATAAATTACTTACATTTTTTTAGTTTTTATGAAAATAAAACATAAGCATTCACATTGGGACAAAGTTTCTGTTCGTTGATATGGCAACATGACCTCAAATCGCAAAAATGAAAGCAATTTTGGACAATATTCAGAGTCCTTTTTTTTTACTAGATCATTGAATTTTAATTCAAAGTGATGAAAATTAATTAATGTATTCAAGTAGATCTTTCATTACACGAAAGATTTTTTTTTCAAATATTCAGGAAATAGCCCGTTGCTATGGGAACGATTGTTTAAAATTGCACATAGGCCCACTTTGAGTCCTTGGATATGATTAAAACAATTTTCTTTCATGTAATGAAAGATCTACTTAAATACATGAATTAATTTTCATCACTTTGAAATAAAATTCAATGATCTAGTAAAAAAGGACTCTAAATATTGTCCAAAATTGCTTTCATTTTTGCGATTTGAGGTCATGTTGACATAGCAACGAACAGAAACTTTGTTCCAATGTGAGTGCTTATGTTTTATTTGCATAAAAACTCAAAAATGTAAGTAATTTATCACTGAAATTAGAAAAAAATGCCAAAAACACTATATTGATAAGGTACCTGTGTTGTTGCTATGGAAACATATAGATAAGACCATAAACCCAACATTATTATCACTTTACTTGAATGAGCAATTATAGGAAAGAAAGGAGGGGATCTTAAAAAATGACAGGGTAATGATAATTCATCAGTGTTTGTTTCAGATTATGCTGCATAAATGATTTATGTGACTTCAAAAACGTTCAAAAATGCATTTTTTCAATATTCAAAGTCCGTTTCCTTGGCAACCGGATGTAATATTAAGAAAATTTTTAACACATTTTTACTTTTTGGTCAGACTCAACCTTCTCTACATATTTTATCAAAATCTGTGCCATGCGTCCTTCATAAAAGTGCAAATGCTTACAGAGAATAGCTATTAATGTTGAAGAAATCTCTTTTTATAAGAAAAAAATGACGAAATTACGATTATTTTCGTAAAACATTAAGATACTTTCTACTGATATTGGGAATTCATTTTTTTCTCAATAATTCCACATATTTGTAATGTAATAGGTGTCCAGTGTTTCATTATTTTATATTTTTACCGAAGAAGTGTCTTATACAATCGAGTGATAAAATCATGAATTGTAAAGTTATCATTTGCGGCTGTCGTCAGATTCGCAAATTTAAAGTCAATAATATTCGATGAATTTAAAACTGACTACAAATTCATTTTTAAAACAATTGTTTAATATGCATGAAGGGTTTGGTCTGAAGAAGAAATCATACAAAATATTATATATAGTTTATATAGTAAAGTGGCACCCTAAAATTGACTTCTCAAAATTTAAATTTTGTTGTCATTTTTTAGAGAGTTAAATATCTATATTTTGAGAAAAACTGCTCCTCGATTTCAATGACATTGTAAAATTTGCATAAATACAATGGAAATGGTTGTTTTTGTCAATTCTTCATGAAAAATAGAAACATGCTTAATCATTTTCATTGGGATAACATCGAGCTGGATTGTCAACAACTTTTTCCTTTTGCATACAATTAAAGACGTGCATAGGTAACAACATATCACATGTAAAAGTTGTCCAGAAGCCCGCTCTATATTAACTAATTGGAAGTTCGTCGAAAATAAGCCCCAAAAATAAAGTTTTTCCAGAAAATTGGCAAAATATACCATTTTTGAAGAACAATTTTCTAAGAAAATGAGATAGAAAATTAAAAGTAATGTACCATTTCATAAGTAACCTACATTGTAGAATATTGGTACAAATTCATTACTTCACGAAAAGTTAATATTTTGGCTTTGAAAGGGGACCGCTTTACTATATAAACCATATGTAGTCCTCAGCAAATTTCCGAGAGATTTATCCCCAATCGTTCGAATTAATGGATTTGTTTCAAATGTAGTGAAATCAGACTGATATTGATAGCACAAAAAGTTCAAGGGGCTACGACACTAAATGTGAAGGGACAGTACATCCATTAAGCCGTCTGGATACACGAATATGTACTTGTATCCAGACGGAACAAGTGGACAGTACGTTCCTCATTCCGTCCGTACACAAATACATAATAAACATACACGCTCTTATGCTAGCCAGAACCTGCAATGTACTGAAGCTCGAAAGGCTATAACTAGTACAAAAGTAGGTAATATTATCAATAAATGAACAAAAGCAGACCCCGCGAGAAGAGAAATGTAATAAACATAAAAAGAAAATAAATAGTATTAGCTGGGCATTGGACAGATGGAGACCTTAGGGGACGACTGTGACATTGAAACTGAAGTCGGACGAGAAGCCAAAGGGATCTACAGTGTCATGAACATGTTCTCGTTGTTATATCTTAAAAGGTGTATTAAATATCATTTTGATTTTAACAAACCAAACGTTACAAACGCAGAAACACCATATTAAGACATAAATATAAAAACTGTAAACGGAAAGATGCATACAAATGTATATGACAAAAGATATGATTTTAGATTCAACATAGTAAATTTCTCCTGGCTTGACGGTGATGTTCCAAGACTACCATTATACGACATTTATATACAACATGTATCACAACTCATCCTTTACGCTAGAGCATGTATTAATATTTTGGATTTTCACAGTAGAAATTTACAAATTACCAGGAAACTTTTAGGTCAAGGTTTCCGCTTTCATAATGACAAATATAGACGAAACCATATACGTTTTAAAAAGTACGAATGGCAATATGGATAATGACCATATCCCTGTATACAGCACAAAATCGACAATTCAGAAAATCAGAAACCGAAGGCATACAAAATCAGGATATAACAGGAACCAAAGCAAACAAACAAAACCTCCACCATATGAAAAGAAGCGAACTCCCGATATGAGAGTGAGACCAGGTGCCCAGGAAGAGTAAGCATCTCCTGCTTGCATGCAACATCCGCCGCTTCAATTCGGTAGAACTGTCACATCCGGTAACTTCCATTTCGGAAGACATAGAGTACAATCTTGGTTGGATGGTTCAAATGGTCTATGACAGAATATCATCCACCATTCTGGAGAGTGGGACATCATACTGTATGACGAGTTCCCCATATCGACCGTAGAACTTCCTCAGTGACGATGGTAGTCGGTCATAAACATATCCCTGACTGAGAAGCTTATCTGAAAGACGCCTAGCTATCAGAACAAAATCCGTATACATGTATTTGGTACTTGCTCTGGCATAGCGTATCAACTGAGATATGAACACGCCATAAGCTTGCGATGAAGGGATGTTGCTACTCAGAAAAGGAAAGTTTGTAATGCTGAAATCATTAATCGAAAAATCATCCAACCAAGGGTTTACAGAACTTAGAACAAAACCAGAACTAAGGCAATGGAACAGAAATAGAAAAAATCTACCATATGAAGAGAAGTGAACTTCCTGCGAAGGAGCGAGATCGGGTGCCCAGGAAAAATGAACATCTCCTGTTTGCATGCAACACCCGCAACTTCAATTCGGTAGAAAGGCCACAATCGGCGAATTCCATAATTCGATAGAGAGGTCACTAATGGTAACTCCCACAAAGGAAGACAAAAGTATAAATTGGTATGTCATGGCAAAAAAGGTCTGTGTCAGAATATCATTTATGACTCTGGACAAGAAGACGTCAAAGTGTGCTAGCGTTTCCTCATATCGGCCATAGAACCTCCTCAGTGACGATGTTAGTCGGTCACAAATGTATCCTTTACTGAGAAGCTAAACTGAACGCCATATAGCTCTTAGAAGAAAATCTGAGTTCATGGAGCTAGCCTGAGCATAACGTATTAAGGACTGTATGTTTATTCAGTTTTAAGATAGATATCCTTTATATTTGAATCAGTTTCATATTATTGTATGTAAAAGTGATGTGTAGTGACACTTGATCTGGTTACCATAGGAAATATTGAAGTTCTGAGTACTTCCCAAATAGACTCATACAAACTTTTTCCATTGCTAACTATGGCAAATAAAAAATTATATTCAATAACTTTTTTATTGCAGTATGATTTTCCTTTATATTTGGAATACAATATATTGGATATTCTACTAATTGATTGAAGCGAAGAATTTGGAACCTTTAAGTACATACCTTTCTGTAAAATAACATAAAAACTTTTATTTCAAAATATATTTCAAAGAACTAAATAATAGAAATCGGAGTTATCTTTCTTTGTACGTCAGACATACAGAATACTCTTCGATGTGAAAATTAAAAATTTTGGGTGCCGGATATGTCCTTAATTGAGAAATGAAAATGCTATATATGGGTTACGACGGGATGTTGCTACTCGGAAAAGGAAAATTTGTAATATTGAAATTGAAGTCGTCACGTTTGTCATAGAGTGAAGTGTTCATATTATTACCAAACTAGATAAGACTTTCTGGAAATTGTACAAAGAGTACAGTCAACTTCTTTTAAAATTCGAATCTACACACGCAACATTACTTTGGGCATTACACAACCTGCCTTTTGTAGCCCTCTCGAGTCTACAAAACCTGTACTTCGCGTTGTGTATTTTACTTTGTCATTTTTGAAACTCGAATAAAAAAATCCTATTAATAAGATTTACCGTTTATTAACATACGAAAGTAACATGTTGACTAAAGCAGTATGAGAATGAATCTTTCTGACATACAAAATCATGCGCGCAGTATATATTACACGGCTCCCAATGTTATTGTCATTTAAATTTTTTTGAACTTTGCTATTTAAATATTCAAGCCATGGATAATTCGTTACTGCACCGAAGAATCACGAATTTCACTTTTTATAGTTCGTTTCAAAGTTTATCGTTGCGGTTCGTTTACCCCGCTTCGATTGAATACTGAGCGATTCTATACATTATCAATTTGGCATACATTTGTACCAATAAGATTTTAATTTTATATTTCTCGATAACAGCAGGAAAACAATGATAATTTCTCGTGTATTAGCCCCCATCCGATTCAATAACGCGGGGAGGGGGTGGTGGGGAGGTTGCACACGGTGGCACCTACATCTAAAATTCTCTAACAAGTTTACTCTTTCTAACCTGATTTTTCCCTACCAATCCATTGGCACGCCCCCCCCCCCCCCACTCCCATAAAGTCGTAAAAATAAGGAATTACTTGGGCTCAAACAAGTATGTGTAAACATAATTTCTGGTAGTTTGAAGTCGAATTTTAGAAGTTTTCGCTGGCTCCCTGCCGCTCGCCATGTTTCTTTATTTAGAATATTAACCGATATCATGGTTTGAAATAAAATTCCGAAGGTATAAGCATGATATTATTAGTTATACAGTGTTTTACAGGGGGATACAGAAATATGTCCATTCCATGCTCAATAGCCAATGAAGCAATGTTTCCCCTTCCACGACTCAACCTTTATTTTTATGGGTTTTTTTTACCGGTCTGTTTCTGATACATGTATATATACTATAAGTAATTCATAATTGAAAAATTTCGCTGGCTCGCTATATACCCTATATATCATGCGAGATAATTTTCCGCCGGGGAGTGGGGTTCCCCAAAGAACCTGCTACAGGGCTTTGAGGTATTCCACGCCCCCTCTAAACTCAAACCTGTCCCCCGTAATTATATTCTGAACTTTTCCAAAATTTTGATAAATTTCAATGTATTAAATGAATCCCCAACCACTGCAAACTAACATTTTTTTTTTCATCTCATAGAATCACAATACGATATATAAATAAATGTAATTTCAATAGTTTCTGGCCGTTTTAACAGATACATGCATGTACAATATACGGGAATCTTTTTCCCTCTCACTCGTACGAAGTGTATACATTTTTAGCTCACATCGACGAAGTTGAGATGAGCTTATGCTATAACCCCGACGTCCGCGTCCCCGTCCGCGTCCGCGTCCGGTTAAAGTTTTTGGGGTAACTCAGTATCTGACAAAGTACTGATGCTACAGTAACCAAACTTGCACAAGTGATTCATCTTGGGATGCTGAGATGAACCCATGCATTGGATGCAGCATCTGACCTATATTTTCCGGTTGAATGACTTTGTCAATGTCTGGTTAAAGTTTTTGGGGGTAGTTCAGTATCTGACAAAGTACTGATCCTACAGTAACCAAACTTGCACAAGTGATTCATCTTGGGATGCTGAGGTGAACCCATGCATCGGATGCAGCATCTGACCTACTTTTTCCGCTTGAGTGATTTTGCCTTATAAGGCCAATATTGAGCAAAGTATAAGTGCTACATGTACCAAACTTGCATATTGGATGTATCTTTGATCAAACTTTCATAATATGACCTTGACCTTCTTTTTCCACTTGAGTGATTTTGCCTTTAAAGGCTAATATTGAGCAAAGTATAAGTGCTACATGTACCAAACTTGCATATTGGATGTATCTTTAATCAAACTTTCATAAAATGACCTCGACCTACTTTTTTCGCTTGAGTGATTTTGCCTTTAAAGGCTAATATTGAGCAAAGTATAAGTGCTACATGTACCAAACTTGCATATTGGATGTATCTTTGATCAAACTTTCAAAAAATGAACTTGACCTACTTTTTCCACTTGAGTGATTTTGCCTTTAAAAGCCAATATTGAGCAAAGTATAAGTGCTACATGTACCAAACTTGCATATTGGATGTATCTTTGATCAAATTTTCATAAAATGACCTTGACCTACTTTTTCCACTTGAGTGATTTTGCATTTAAAGGCCAATATTGAGCAAAGTATAAGTGCTATATATACCAAACTTGCATATTGGATGTATCTTTGATCAAACTTTCATAAAATGACCTTGACCTACTTTTTCTGCTTGAGTGATTTTGCCTGTAAAGGCCAATATTGAGCAAAGTATAAGTGCTACATGTACCAAACTTGCATATTGGATGTATCTTTGATCAAACTTTCATGAAATGACCTTGACCTACTTTTAATCACTTGAGTGATTTTCTTAATATACATGTACTTAGAGATATGTTAAAATTGAACTTTGCTGCCGCGAGGTGAGCTTCGTAATTTTTGATTACACTATGTTATGTATATGCATTCATCTTCAGGCGCTTAGCCAGCGTACTGGTCCAGGTAGAAGCCCTTGTGGATATTCAAGGGGCAAAGTCTCAGAATCTAATCAATTTTGCTCATGTACAGGGCAGTTTTCTACGTTAATGTTTCTTTCATTCTTTTTTTTTTTTTTTTTTTTTTTTTGCAAAACGACGTGGGAGCAACTGCGTTCTAACGATACCCCTGGTTATGCGCATGATTTTCTCTCTTGTCCATATGCCAATAGGCATTTGTAAACATGTACAACCATTTGGTTTTTAAGGGGGGAGGCTTTTGTAAATCCAGCTCGGAATATTTTGCAAAAAATATTTTTCTGCATGACTGGCGGAAAAATCAAGCATTCACTGAGGAATGAAAGGAAAAACATCTTTCTCCAGCATCTTCAGCATTAGACGTGCTAATAGACTCTCAGACATTTCACAACTGTCAATGATTCAGTTTGGTCTGGATTCTCTGATACTAAATGTTTCAAATTCTTCAATATATACATCACTCTCCAAGTTCAGATTCTTTAATTCCAAGAAAAGGTCAAACGTGTAGTTCAAGGTCACATATTGAATCTAAATCTATCTTAAGTTATTTCTGGACACAATGCATACATATACCATATCATCTATCAATTGCCAGACCAGTGTTGTAGCAAATCCTAAATATTAGGAAAGTAGGTCAAGGCTACTACTAAAGTACTAGATATTCTTACACAAATGTATACTGTGTAGAAGAGTAATGAACTTAAAATATCAATGTTTTTTAAGATTTATTAAGTTTGATTGTAAATTTTATTCAAAACTCTGAAAATCACTAAAGAAGAATCATTATCACTGCAATATATATATATATATATATATATATATATTATTTTATATGTAATAGTATCATCAATTTACAACATAATACTTTTGTACTTGCGAAAGGATATTTTTCTTTCTCTATAATTTATCATATGCTTATTTCTTTTTGAAATAAATATTTTATATGAATTTAAATGTCTAGTCTATATGTACCTAGAATTTAAAGTCATAAATTGTTGCTATGAAAATAATGAAATAAATAAATCTTTTTTCCCCATTCAACAGGTGCAGGTCTATTCTCAAGTAAAAAGTTTTCAATGCATTTATAGGCAATTTAACCTACATTTAGTACATACATGTACATGTACCCGTAAGCACATAAAAGTAAGCACAAAACATGTTCAATATTCAAATACAGTGATTTCTCCAGTGTCTATAGTAAAACTTAAGGATGAGGTAGATGTTCAATCTGATACCCAGAAATGAGGAATTTATTGTCCAGCCATCATGTATGTACAGAATCAGTCTCACTCTGAAAGTAAAAGATGTAATGAATTAAATTGAATACTAGTAACTTCATTTTAATATTATTAAATAAGCTCTAAAATGAATGAATTTTGCATACATTTACCAGAACATGCAGCAGTAGTATATATCATAATGATGTACATGTATATAAATTACATGACATGTAATTGTAAAGTTTCAGTAGTAGTACTAACATACAAATATAATCACAGGGCTTTCGATCGGCCATTCTCAAATTATGCAAAATAGTATCATTTTCCCTATTTATTGACCAATTTTTCCCAATTTGATACATACTGTACATGTACCTCATAGAAAATTCTAAAAAAAGAGAAAGTAAAAAATCCTAAATCCATTGACCAAATCTATCATATTCAATTTTGAAGAAAATACATGTATTGCCAATTTTCCCAATTTGAAAGGCCCGATCCAATCCCAACCAGAAGTCTCTGACGAGACTGTAGCTCTCCTGGTTGTTTTTTAATTCACTTAATGACAAGTAAATTCTAATATGGCCACATCCATTTTCTTAGTCACTGGTGGCCAGGAACTCAAACAAAATATCAGGTGCACTACTTGAATACAGACTCATCGTATTGCAAGAAGGATAAAGTCTCCATCATTTAGTGTCAGAGAAATTGCGAATACAAGATTACATAGAGTCATACAGGAGAAAATGACCACACCCATTTTCTAAGACCCTGGGAGTCAGAGGCTCAAACAAGATGTCATGTGCACAACTAGACCACAGACCAAGTCTTACGTGTATGCAAAAAGAGTTACATTTCTGTCTCTTATACTTTCAGAGGAGTTGCTAGCACAAGAATTGTTTACGGACGGACGCCGGACAAGGGGGTACCGCTATAACCAGTAAAGCTAAAAACGGGTGTCATGTGTAAGAGCCCGCTTAGGACAAAGAAAAATTAAACCCATGTTTTTTTTTTTGTGGAACATGAATGTCCTTGCTGTCAGATATATTGTAGAAAAGTATTTCACACTCCAAGGTCAAGGTCTCAATGTAAAAATTCAGGTATTAATGTGAAGGCCTTACCACAAGGGATACACATGTAAAATATGATAGCACTATCACTTGCAATTCATGTTATGACCAAGGGCAAGGTTAACATGGTTAAAGTTATTCAAAAATTGATCATTATTCAAGGTCAAGGTCACAATGTCAAAATTTTGGTATTAATACGAAGACCTACATGTAATCACAAGGAATATATATAAGAATATGAAAGCCCTATCACTTAAAAGCATAATATTACTTTAGAAAATAAAAGGGAAGTAGGTCAATCTTCAAGTTCAAGGTCACAAAGACAACAATTCGGTATCCATGGAAATTTACACAACAAAAGCACATGTCTATATATCACTCACCATACAAAAGTTCTGGCCATGGTGTAAGATTTTAAAAAGTTGGTCATTTTCCAAGGTCAAGGTCACAAATTTTGGTATGCATGAGAAGGTCTTGTTTCAAACAATACACTGTACATGTACACATGAAATATGAAACTGAAAGCATGTAACTTACCATTTAAGGTGAATCACAAGGGATACACGTATAAAATATGAAATAAATACAATGTTATTTGTACTTGTATTATTAGATTTACAAAATTATTATAACATGATGTATATTACATGTAGTATACATGTATATGTACAACTTACCCTTCAGTGCTTTATCAGCATGTTTTCTGCAAGAGGCTGTGATACAGTTTCATCTGTCGATCTCACTATTCTATTGATGATGAATTCCTCTACATTATAACACAAAATCTCATTTCATACTGGATCACAGTTTCACAAGTAAAGTGTTGTCGATGTACACATTGAATTTTTTTTTTTTCGTGTAGAAATATGCACTTGAACAATTTTCTTCATTCTCCTTTCACAAGTGAATTATTTTCACACCATGGTGGCCAACATCATATATGGTAGTACAATTGTAATATTATATTCCACAGTATTTCTTCAACTTTACAAGTATGGTACTAGTAGCACTATAAGCATTCCACTATTCTGATGCACTTTCTTTCATTGCCATTGGATCTGATGCACACATGCGCATGAAGACTTTTCTCAGAGTATATTCCTTCTTTTGTCTGGCAGTTATGGTTGTTACTGTAAAGAATAAATAAAATATTCAATTGATTTGAAATTCATCCCCTTTAAATAATTTTACAAACATTCAAATACTGTTTCCACCAACACTACAGCACCAGGCTACAGAACTGATATTTGATACTGATTATAACTAACACTGACATCGAATTTATTCAAATTCATGGTATGTACTTATATTTAGATGTTCATGATGTAATGAAAGACAGGAATGGCCTTAAAGAACAAATATTTGTGAGATATTCGCTTACACCGATAAATAATCATGAAACTCATTCACACGAAAACATGGAGCACTCCCAGGTCGAGTATTTCTGATAAGAAGAATAATTTAAAATCCCATGATATGTGTTCCACGTGATACATAAATCAATTTAAAAACATACCTTAAGATGAGCCATGTGTCTGTATTCTTGAACAGTTGGTTTACTTGCATGAAAGAAGCATTTCTACGTGTTCAAATTTCGAACGGAAGTCCACGAGAGAATGTTTTAGACGAGACCACTATAAAATTAGAATAGGAACGGACTTTCTTTTCCGTCGTGTGTAAGGTAAAATCTTGACTCGAGATTCTTCCGATTGTATGCATATAATTTGCATAATAAGGTTCGGAGCCGTGTATTAGGAGCCTGGGATATTTCACAATCATAGCGAAATCGCCATCGAAATTCATGACTAAATTGGAATCCAGACGTATAAACAAAGTTGCCTAAACTTAAAACAAATCCTCGCCATTTCGTCTATTGCACCCAGACCTGTGACAGGCGAACCACTATAGCTTCTGTTGCTGTAAAGTGACCTAAGAGCACCTCGTACGTATTGACAGACACATGGTTACGCACTGGCGGGAATGACAATCATTTCTATTACATCAGTTTAGCACGTGATCGTAAAGTTAACGTTTGAAATTAGAGTTATCTTCTCCTGGACGATTGGAAATATCCCATAAACAAATAAAAATCAATTAAAGATCAAATTACTCAATTTGCATAATTATTGTGGGGAGAGGTCATATGGTTACACTTTTATGGTCATATGATAAGCAATACTAGAAGGAACAAAAGTTGACAGTATAAACATCGAAAATGCGTCAGAATCATCAAACGCCGTTTATAACGTGGATATGATCTTAATGTCACCAGACGGACACTATAGGCTTGGTACTTGACCAACCTACAGTCATGTACCAACGCATTCTTAAGACTTGCACTCTTACTGACTCTCCAAACCGCTTTAGAGAAGACAGGGCTCCGACCACCTTTTCTCTCTTAATGTCAGTCGGACCCCTCGGGTGATAACATACATGAGCTCGCTACAGCCGGCAGAGCACTGACTGTATTACGTACGCCATCTTTTTATATCCATTTACATATTCATCTGTGTTGCTTGGGCCCCTGCGTTTATCGGTATTGTTTGTGTGTGGTAATCTACCAGTGAGGGGTTGTTCCATGACGGGCCCTGTCCAAACCGCTTTAGAGAAGACAGGACCCCGACCACCTGTCCTCTTTGAATGTCAGTCGGACTCCTCGGGTGATATGAGCTCGCTACAGCCGGCAGAGCACGGACTGTATTACGTACGCCCTCTTTTGATATCCACTTACATATTCAACTGTGTTGCTTGGACCCCTGCGTTTTGCGGTCTTGTTTGTGTGCGGTCTGACAGTGAGGAGGTTGTTTTACACCACAATTGTACGTTCTTCGAGACCTCTGGGTAATCGGAAAAGTGGAAGGGTTGTGTGCAAGTAATCCAGGATAACCAAACCTTCTGCTATTTCCGAGGCAGATGGCCGTCCTAAGTCGGCACCTGTTGCCCATTGTTCTCGTTGGTTTATGTGTAGTCCTTTGTGTTTGATGTTTCTGTGTTGTGCGTTGACTTTCCTTGTCCCTTATTCGTCTCTTTCTGTGCTTGTCTGCTTTGTGTTTTTGCATTGGATGTTTTGTGGTTTTGCTGTGGGTGCTGCAACCTGGTGTTGTTGGAGATCCCCTCTTTTGTTTTAACTCCACAATTGTACGTTCTGCGAGACCTCTGGGTAATCGGTTGCCCATTGGTCTTGTTGCTTTATGTGTAGTCTTTTGTGTTTGATGTTTATATGTCGTATGCCTCTTGTTCGTCTCTTAGTTTGCTCGTTTTTGTGTTTTCGCATCGGGTGTTGCTGTTGCAACAAGGTCTGCTTGGAGATTCCCTCCCTTCTTTTACACGTGTTCGCATTCGTTCTTCTTCGGAGAATACTAGGTTATATTAGGGTACCCATTCTATAAGCTATAATTTATAATATTTCGATAGCGAGCAATTTTCCTATCTATTAGTATGTTAGACTCGCTTTCATTAAAAATTTGACAAAATACACTCCTCCCCAGCTATATCGCCTATCGTTATAAGTTATAACGCCAAACTCGCATTTCGCCACAATTTTATGAGGAACAGAATTCTCCCTATATAAATCCCCCGTTATGACGCCAAACCCGTATACCGCCATCCGCCACTTATGTAAAGGTACAAACAACCGTTAATCCCACGATGAATATCGCAAAACAAGGCAATTATCCACGTAATTAGGCGTTCTCTAATACAAATGAATTGTTGTTTTAGATATACACTGTCTCAGGTAAGATAATTATTCCAAAAAGTTTGATTTTCACGTATAAGATTTGACCAAGCGGCCGAAATTTACTCCTATAGACGGCGATATGCGCCCTTCACAGCGGGATGATAGGGGGGATAAAGAATAACAATGAATCAGTCTGTTGAATCCTTCTTTTCCTCATCATTTCCGATTCTATGACATCAATTCAATTTATGGTGACGAATTTACTGCCATCGCTGCCGCGTGCGGACGTAATATTTAAAAACAACGGCGAGTTGTGGATCACGCAGACGAAAGTGACAATTTAATATCAAACGTCGAGCAGTTGCTCTTGAAATGTTTTGACTATGAAATACAAAATGAAGTTGTAAATTAAGTTTGCATATTAAACAGACGTTCAACGAACATATTGAATTTTTACCATTTAAACATTTCATTTATAATACCGACGTACGTATGTTTATAGATCGCTATTTACGCCATTATTGGTATTCAAATTTTCAACAGTCACCGATTTTATTGACATTATCATACCGCCAAACCCGTTATACCGCCAAATTCTAGAGAAACAAAAGGTGGCGAATTCATGGTTTGATCTTGACGAGTCCAAGCGTAACTTTAATTAATCATATTCATGAAATCTGCTGAGTATAATCCTCTAATAGCCATAGCCATATTCCTCTTACCATTAGGTTATTGGAAATACGGAAGGGTTCCAACTCAATACCTTCTTGAAGAAAACTTGGAACCAATTCTTTAGGAGATGACCGTAAAGATGTACAGACGAAATTCTTCTTCTAATCGTAAAGCATTAATTGATTTGGGAACTTCTGTAGATAATAAAAACATCAAAGAATAGTCAATTTCGAGATATATGTTCTATTATATGATTTCAGTGCACCATATGCTCATTTCAACGAGTTAAGTCTAGATTTTTTTTGTCTTTTAAAACAAACACACGCGTTGTGATAGTAAATGCCATCAGTATCCGTTACAAATTGCAGATTGTTTTAAGCCCATAGACTGCCTCGAAATCAAGCAGAAGTACCCAGACAGCAAGTCCGGTGTATATCAGATCTATCCTGGAAATACAGGAATGGGAGTAAACGTGTACTGTGACATGGACCGGTCTTGTGGAGGGTGGACGGTATGTTATTTTATGTCACATCTTGCTTAAAATGGAACAGAAAAAGCATGATTAACTTGCCTTTTGGGGTACATATTCAACATATTCTTTAACTCATTTGTGTCACACTTATGCCCTTTGCCGTGTGGAGCTTGTAATAAAATTCCCCGCGAGGGTGTTTTGAATATTTGTCCCTGATATGGTTGCCATAGCACTTTCTATATCGGCATAACCTTAGACAGTGCATGTATTTCAGATATTGTTTTCATTTTCGTGCTTGTACATCAACGTCGGGTGCGGCTACCCAAACAGGGGATGCTTACTTCTCCCGGGCACCTGGTCCCACCTCTAGCTTGCTTGGGTCCGTCGGTGTTCAATTTGTGTTCTATTGTGAGTGCTGTTGAAAATATCGTCAGGATGTTGTTTAACTCATTTTGATCCATCAAAGGTATCAGGAAATTTTAATTTCATTTTAGAAATTACACGATACTGTAGAATTGCAATTCCAGTTAGTTCCATTTTATTCGGGTGGGTAAGGTACAGAGCATGATAGGATTTGGTCCTGAATTAAATAAAAAGGATGGGGTCCTTTGATAACTCGGTTTTTCGGGAGTTTTTTCTTCATTACAAAGAGATATAAAAATGAAATTATCAAATTCCTAGGTGATACAGCGTAGAGAGGATGGATCCATTGATTTCCGGAGAGATTGGAAAAACTATAAGTACGGCTTTGGGAAACCAGACAAGGAACACTGGCTAGGTAACACGTTCTTTTTTTTTTACTTCTTCTATGAGGACTTACCGGGTATTGTAAACAGCGCTTCCACCGTTTGTTTTCACAAAGAGTATACGGCAATGTGAATATGAATACACCAAAGATTTAAAACGAGTTATGGGCCCTATTGGCTACCCAAAAACTGGAGCTCGGATTGAATGAAAGCACGTTTGTGATTGGCTAATATTCACATGATAGAACAGTACAACAAACAGGCTTTCACGTCGTATATTTTGAAATTTCTAGTTAATAATTACATGAACAGAAATTATTAGGTTTTCTAACGAGGGGTACCTATCAAATTTTAATTTTTCACTTTTTATTCATTCTAAATTTAGAGGATGAAAAGCAACGGTAACCCCCATTTTTATAACATTAAAAGGTAGATAAATTATTGTTCTGTCGTATGATAAATGACTAATTTTTGAAATCGCCGATTTCCCCCAAAGGAGTATGGAAGCCCAACTGGGATAACCTTTATAATGGAAGTCTATGGGAAATTTTCGGGATTTGAATTAACTTCTTCATATCTAGACTTTTTTGAGTAGTATATTATAAGGAAAATTCTGGTACGCCCTCTGCGTCGTTTTAATTAATTTTGAAAACTTCTACTATTATTGATGAAAGAATTGATATTTTAAGTTTGATTTTTACATCGATGTTCTTCCACCTAGACAACTTCGTGTAAGTATACCCCATAAAATAATTGTATTTTTACGAGTACATTTGTATGTCACATTTATGAAATGGCATGTTGCAAACAATTGTTATTTGAAGGAAAACTTTCTTTGTAAAAATGAGAAGTGTGGACTGTACTCTATCTTTTCAACAAGCATTCTCATCAATGCCTTCGATAGTTTCTGGCAGTTTATTCGATTTCTGGAAGTATGGTGCGCAAACATCGCCAACGTTCTTAAAGATGAGATAACTCCTGTTACACTTATTGTTTTCTCTCGGTCTGTTGACATGAAGATAGAGTAATGACAGAATATAATATTGATAGTAATAATACGGAAGTGTTCCAACTCTTTACCTTTTTGAAGAAAATTCCAAACCAATTTCCATGCACCAGACACGTGTTTCGAATATTTAATTCTCATCAGTGATGCTTCCAGCGGAGCCATCAAAATTCATTTCAGTAGCGCCCTCTTCATTTTTTTTAAAGTTAGATTTGTACATTTACTTTAAGGAGAGGGCGCGGCTCCGAATTCCCTGTTGGGTCGATTCAGTAGCATATCCAAATACAATCTATTTTCAAAATAGCATTGGAGGGATGGTGCTAAGATGTAAACCTCCCTTTAATTTCGGTGATAGTTTGAATGGAATGAAAAGTTTTCGAAATAGCAAATTAATATCTATGATGTCAAATCGATAAAGGGCCAAAACAAAGCTTCTTTCAGACAGAGCAGGAAAGAAGTAATTAATACACTTCTAAACATCAGATCACAGGGAACGATTTTAACTGCTCAACACTGCAACATGAAATAAGTGTTCATACTGATAATAAAACGGAAGTGTTCCAACTCTATACCTTCATGAATAAAATTCCAAACCAATTTTTCCTTCACCAGACACGTGTTTCGAATATTAGATTCTCATCAGTGATGCTTCCAGCGGAGCCACCAAAATTCATTTCAGGAGCGCCTTCTTTGGTTATAGTTTTGAATGGAATGAAAAGTTTTCGAAATAGCAAATCAATACCTATGATGTCAAATTGATAAAAGGCCAAACAAAGCTTCTTTCATTCGACAGAGCTGAAAAGAAGTAATTAATACACTTCTCAAATGTGATGAATTCTAAAATATTTTTCTATAAATCAATTCACAATACAAAAATGTCATTAATTTTTGGCAATTTTTTTTATCAATTGCGTGCTAAAAAGGGGAGTAGGCTTTAGCAAGAACCCATGATTATGATGTTTAGGAATGTTTGATAGTAATGACTATTAATTCAAACTCAGTATAAAATAGAAAAACAAGAAAATACCAAGATGACACAATTAGTCAAATGTAGGTTATTTCACATTTTTGCTTTAGGTATGAATATACCACTGATTTAAAACGAGTATTGGGCCGTTTTTGGCTACCCAAAACTGGAACTCGGATTGAATGAACGCGCCTTTGTGATGGCTAATATTTACATGAGCGAAAGACTTTCTCCTCGTATATTAATTTCTAATTAATTAATACATGAACAGAAATTATATGGGTTTGCTAACGATGGGTACCTATCAAATTTGAATTTTTCACTTTTTCACTTTTTATTCATTCTAAATTTGAGAAGATCACAAAAAATTATGTTAGTCATGGCCTACATTTTCCGCTTGAATGAACATGATAGGAAGATTTTGGTATCAACGTTAAGACGTTTTATTTCTCTATCATCAGTGCTAGGAAGACCAAGCTTGCACAGCTGATGCATCTTTATGAGTAAATCACAAATCTACGTTCAAATGTAGGTCATGACCTATATTTTCTTTATGAGTGCACATGTAAGGAAGATTTTGGTGTCATTGTTAAGAAGTGTCATTTCTTTATTATAAGTGCCAGGGAGGCCAAACTTGCACAGATGATGCGTCTTTACGAGTATATCACAAATCTATGGTCAAATGTAGGTCATGACCTACATTTTCCGCTTGAATGCACATGTTAGGAAAATTTTGGTATCAATGTTAAGAAGTTTTATTTCTCTATTATAAGTGCTGGGAAGGCCAAACTTGTACAGATGATGCATCTTTATGAGTAGATCACAAATCTACGTTCAAATTTAGGTCACGACCTATATTTTTCGCTTGAGTGCATATGATAGGGATATTTTAGTATCAATAGGGTACATCCATTCATGCAGAATTTGGTTCAATAAATGAAATACTCTACTCCCCTTTTCTATTTTGCTTTTGTGTGGTATCATTTTTTTTTAAATTTTCAGTAGGACAGATTTTTAAATTCAAACTGTGCAATCTTTAACTACTTTCTGTTTGCTGCCATGATAAAATGCTGCCATGAGGTGAGCTTTGTAATCTTTGATTACAATATGTTTGTTATGAGGCATTGCGTACTTAGGTGTACTCGGGCGTTATTAGGTAATACTCAAAACTCCTTATGTAAACAAAACGGAACAAAATCAAGTTTTTCTAAATCCGCATTCCATCAACTTTTGATTGTTTCTACACAATTATACAAAATCAAAGAGCTCAATTTTGATCATTGGTGTGTCTTGTCATCGGTTTTACAGTGTCCCCAGTCCTTTATGAAATAACCTCCTTTTTCTACGCGTAGAGTAAAAAGAATGAGAATAACATTCATTTCATAACAAATTTCATATGTTAGAAGAAGGGAGGGGATCTCCAACAAGACCCTGTTGCAGCACCAACAGCAGAACACCAAAACACCCGATGCAAAAACACAAAAGACGAGAATAGTATGAGACGAAAAAGAGACATACGACATGTAAACATCAAACACAAAAGACTACACATAAATCGACGAGACAAATGGCAACTGGTGCCGACTTTGGACGGCCATTTGTCACGCAAGTAGCAAATGGTGTGATTATCCTTGATTACGTGCGCACAACCTTCTCACTTCTCCAATTACCCACAGGTCTCGAATAACGTACAATTGTGGTGTAAAACAACCTCCTCACTGTAAGATGACCTCACACAAGCAAGACCGCGAAACGTAGAGGCCCCAGCAACACAGATGAATATGTAAATGGATATAAAAAGAGGGCGTGCGTAATACAGTCCGTGCTCTGCCGGGTGTAGCGAGCTCATGTATGTAATCACCCGAGGAGTCCGACAGACATTCAGAGAGGACAAGTGGTCGGGGCCCTGACTTCTCTAAACAGGTTTGGACAGGGCCCGTCATGGAGTCCCGTCGTCACAGTCAGTCAGAGTGCAAGTCTCAAGGATGCGCTGGTACAAGACTGTAGATTGGTCAAGTACCAAGCCTAGTGTCCGTCTGGTGACATTAGGATCATATCCACGGTATAAAAGGCGTTTGATGACTCTGATGCATTTTCGATGGTTATGCTGCCTACCTTTGATCCTTCTAATTTTGTTTATCATATCACCATAAAAGACATGTTGTGTAATTACCCAAATGCTATGCTATGAAATCAAAGGTATCTCTGGATGATTGTCATATTCTGCGTTGCACACTTAAAGTGGTAGCTCGAGTAGGGAAAAAGCCGGGTTGAGGTTTTAAATTTAGATATATCGGCATAGATTTTAATGAATTTTACAGATCATACATACACATCGATGTCTTTTATTTGATTTTGAAATATTTGTTTGTCTTGGAAGTAATTGGCTGTAAACCGATGTTTTACCACACTAAAAGTGATAGTCCAAGTCCCAGTTAAGAAATAAAAAAAACCCTGCAGATGATGATAAGTGAATAGATGGATGGACTTCGTCCAAACTATCAGAATTTGTTAGGAATGGATACACACTAAACATGTAAGTACATATTGGTCTTGTTGGTTTATTTGTAGTCTAGGAATGGATATAAGTCCATATAGGTATCGTAGGTTTATTTTTAGCCTTTTGTGTTTCATGTTCCTATGTCATATGTATATTTTACGTCTCTTGCTGTGCTTGTTTACTCTGTCTTTTCGCATCAAGTGTTTTGGTGCTTTGTTGTGGGTACTGGAGTCAAGTTGGTCATTCTCTCCTTTATTTTAATGTTCAAATTACTTACTTGATATCAAGCAGCCCTTACAGAGTTCATGAGTCTTCTGATTTTCTGCTAAACATTTATCGTTTCAAGTTCATAAAAATGTATTTGGTATTGCAAGTAATTTTAATAACATCGAAGTTTTCAGACCCTTTACCTTCTTGTAGAAAAACTCAAACACGTGTTTCGGGTAGTGAATCCCTGTACATGTACTTATAATTAATCGATTTTCTAATTCTTAAAACATAGAATATAGAAACATTTAAAAAATAAACATTCAAATGTACCATTTTCATATTCAAAGGCAACGACATTATAAATCAACTGACAAAGAACGGGAATCACGAGTTGCTGATAGTGATGGAGGACTTCGATGACACAGTGAGATATGCTCACTACGGAACATTCTCTATCGGAAATGAGAATGAAAAGTTTAAGCTTACTGTAAAGAAGTACAGTGGGAATGCAGGTAAATGTAATTCGACAAAGATAAATTATTCTTAAAATACGCTGTAAAAATTTTAAGCTTCTATGTTGCGTCCGTTAAACTCGGCGTCTCTATTCGATATATGTTTGAGAGGTTTTCCAAGTGACATATCACCGCATGATAAAGCAACATTGTTTGCATTCATATCACTAACGATTGATAGGAGATCGCCATTATTTTAAGGCGTTGCATTGTTCACGACGGAACACAAAAGATATAGATCAAATATAATCCCTAGACACTCATGTGGCAGGATTACAAAGAATACGTTTTAGTTAAACTTAACTTATGTATTTTTAAATATCTCAAGGTCAAAGTTTAGGGTCATGGTCAAAATGCTGTACTGCATCATGGTCTACTCCCTATTTGCTCAAACATAATTGTATTCGAAATATCACAGTGTTACTCTAAACAGTTTTCTCCCAACAAACTTAAACTCAACCAAAATGTTGACGCTAACAGACAGAATGACGGACTAACGGATGGAAGAACAGGCCACCACATGAATTGACATTCGAAATTAATAAGTTGCTCAGCACAAACTCAAATGCTAGTAAACAAATTTAACATAAAAAATTTGTCGGGTTATTGTCCTCTACCTCGAAGAATTCTATGAGAAGTTCTATGAATACTATGACTGCAGGGAAGCAATGCTGTTTTAACTAACAAATATAATTGTGTATCCAGATATGAAACTAATTATGATTATCTTTTGCTTGCCAAATGTTTAAATAAAAGCCGTATATAAACATTAGAAAAAAGGTAGAGATATAACAACCACAGAGAAAATGACAGTTCTCCAATAAAATAAATCAAAATGATACAGAGTAGTATCACAACATACTGCAGTGATCATAACGGTATACACAATGAAACAGAGCAACGGGAAGCAAAACCACATAATTGCCAAAGTTTGGCGTTCTTGTGTGTTGCATGCAAAAAGGAGACGCTGACTCCCCCGGGCACCTGATCTCACTTCAGAATGATGTTCATTCCGAGCTTCGCAACTGTTCTAATGGAAATTCTTATTATTTTGCATCACCTTCTCGACTTTGAGACTGAATGACTGATAGGAACTTCTTTCATGTTTATTCGGCTATGCATGATTTAAAGAGTTGGCCTAAGGGTGGCGTACCCATGAGGAACCACTAAATCGCATTGCTGAATTAGATAAGGGACAGAATTACGTAGAATCATTTTAATAAAATGACAAGGCTTGGCTCGTCCAGCATACTCACTGGATAAAATAGTCATTTCGAACATAATTTTGTGTTTCAAAATACCCCTGTTATAAACAAGTAGTAGTCTTTCTCCCTAGTCATCTCCCCGGAAAAAGTCAAACGGTAATGTTTTAAATACAGCTCGGATACACATTATCGGGGAACGAGGCTACCATAGGGAAATTTACCAATAGGAAAGTTTTCCAATACTTTTTGTTGTGATGTTGGTTTTCTCTATACAATACTATCATCTTGTCATCATGCGGGAAAATTACCACAGAGATCTATGAGCAGGAATTGAGGACATCCCTCATACATAAACGATCGAATAGAATAAAATATGAATTCTTTACTCAAATTCACGCTTTCATTTTTCGAAATAAAAAGTTTTTTTTTAATTCTTGCATAGATTTGAAATATCCGATTAATTTACTAAAACTGTCCTTAGATTTTAAAGAAGAAATTCTATAGGCAATTCGTTTTATATCTATCATACAGATTTTTTCTATATTTAGGTGATAGCTTAAGCTATCATGATGGGAGTCCATTCAGTACCAAGGATAAAGACAATGACAGCAGTTCAGGTGAAAATTGTTCAGACCGATACAAAGGTACAAATATTCATCATATGAATGGAAGGTGGTTAAAAGTAGAGGTAGTTATATATAAGTAGGTAGGGGTTGGAACTTATTCCTTCCCACTATAATACTTCTTGACTGTATTGAAACAGATATTAAATATTATTTGAACCGTGAAATGTTTCAGAACAAATAATGGTCTACGTATAAAACAATCTGAACAAATAAAATATGAAGATGAATATAGAATGGATCACCAGCAATTATAACAACAGAACACACCTACACAAAATGAACATAAGACAAAACAACTTTATAAAACAACAGGAGGCTAGCAACAAGACGCACATCAAAACCAGTATCAGCAGTTCCACAAAGAATCTAAGCTGACATCCAAAGAATGTAACACTAATGACAATATATAAATGTGAACGAGAATTTATGTTATGGAGAAATTAACTGTCTAGAAGAGTTAGTATGAAGACTGCAAAATAGATAGAAAACTGAAACTTCGTTGATTATATCTAAATTTATATATTTAATTCCTATTTGACTTCATTGTATAAGTGGTCATTGTAGAGAGAATAATATTTCTTAAAGGAAATGTTAAGGAAGGTCAACGGCTTTGAATAAGAAGCGACAGAGATGCGTGACGTCATTTGATACCCGCTCTGAATCTTTGGATGCAGATGTCGTGTTCATGCCTTGCAATCTGAAGATAAAGTAGCACAGATGTTGAATCCTCGTTAAACTCATCTTTAGTTTATACGTACAGAATTAACATTGGTACGATGTATTTCCTATTTGTGTAAACATGTTGCCTCCAAGGAAACTCCATCCCAGCCTGTGGCGCAGATTGCATCTTCTATTATTCTATTGATTTTCTCAGTTTGTGAGCTCTTTTTGGTACTTTGATTTGTGGACTATATACTGATTTTGCTTCGAATATCTATTCATCGGGTAAACTAAAATACATGACATTAAAATCGAAGTTTGATTTATTCCAGGAGCTTGGTGGTACAAAAAGTGTCACCGCTCAAATCTGAACGGTGCGTACCTCAAAGGAAAAACTAAAACGTTTGCTGACGGGGTAGTATGGTACGACTGGAAGGGGCATCACTACTCACTGAAATCAGCAGTAATGATGAGCCGCTGAGGAACCAATTGAGACTGCCTATACACGCATTGTTTTTAATTATAATTAAAGTATTCGCATCCAAAGCAGTGTTTTTTTTATAATAACAACTTTTTCCTAACTAACATATATCAGATTGAAAGTCACATTCATCTTAAAGCGAGGAGCCTATCAATACACAATAATTGTGCTTTCTTCTAGATGATTGGGTTAAAAGACATGTTGGAGAGTCATACGCACGTAATCCGGATAACAACAACATTTACCTTTTACGTGGAAGATGGCCGTCCCAAATCGTTACCGATTGACCATTGGTCTCGTTGATTTTGATGTGTAGTCATTTATGTTCAGTATTTTGAGGGGTTTGATTATTTTCCCTGACATTGTCGCCATAACACTTTCTATATAGAGAAAACCTAAGACAGTGCATGTATTTTATATATTCTCATTTTTGTGCGTGAGCATCGACGGCGGGTGCTGCTGGCCAACAGGGAATGCTTACTCCACACGGGCACCTTGTCCCACCTCTAGCTTGCTAGGTTTCCGTCGATGCTCGATTTTGTTCTCTAATGTGAGTGCTGTTGAGATTTTCGTCTGGATCTTCTTTAATTCATTTGAAGTCATCTTTGGTGTTCCTATCCCCTTTAGTATCTTGGTGTGCTTGTGATGTGAACTCTAAGTTCTGCGCATGATTGTTCTTGTTGCTAGTTCCCGTATCTTGTCATTATATAAGGTTTTTGTAAGGTATGCTTAACATAAAAAACATCTCTTTTCTTTCATTTCTTTTTCAAAAGGGCCAAATGCATTTCATGTATAAGTTAAATATAATTAAATAACCTAATATTTCGATTCCCCTATTTTTTCTTTAATAATACGGTACATAGATTTCATGTTTGAATAACTCTTCCTCTTTGCAAATCAATTTTTCCCATGAATCAGTGACTGAATGTCAAAAAAAAAATATCTTGAACTAGAATCCAAAAATCATTGTTAATGGACATACAAAACCTTGAGAAAAACTAAGAAGAAGATCCCCAACAATGAAGATTGTGAAACATACTCTCTCGTGACGTGGACAAAAGGGCAAACAAAAAGAGACTTCAACATCACACCATACAAACACGAACGAACACTTTTTTTCTATATGAAGAACCTCTACTACATCAGATTGAACAATCCCTATAGGCTACAATGTTTCTCACTATCAAAAATATCATAGGTGGCGCCACTCAAACAATATGAAGCGTCGTACAAACATGAAGTTTCCAAAATACTTCTAGATAAACAATTTAATTTCAAAATACTTCTAGATAAACAATTTAATTTTATGATCATATAGTTATATGTAACATAAAAACTTTTTTTAAAATTGTCAGTTTATTTCAACTTTTGAACGTCATTTGGTTTAGATTTCACTGAACCCATTGCCCATTGGTCTTGTTGGTTACAGTGAAAGCAAAGTGCTTCATAAATGCATCTTGATTTTACTTCGTAGATCGAAGAGTTAATACATCATACAGAGGTTTGTTTTTTTATGTTACTGCCGCATAAACCTAATTTAGCGTCTCGAAGAATAACTTAACATTGACTGAAATTGAATATTGTCATTTATTGAAAATGACGTATGAGTTTAAAAACATGACAATTATGATAATAACATATGAAAGAAGTGACGCAATCTTCAATCCATTTCAGCCCAAATAGTTAATTTTTCGAAGTAGCAAAATTTAACCTGAAATGCGTCAAATGTTAAACGTCTCCAAATTCAATAGCATCATTTAAGACCAGATAAAATTTACAGCATGGACCAGACATGCACGTTTCGGATACTAAACCCTCGTCAGTGATCCTCAGTCTAAACAATGTAACATGGCCAAAAAGTGTGAAAATTATTATGTCAAAAATTGTACCAAAAGACCATACGGAGAAATAATGCCACTCTGACGTCACGTCATGGCTCGCAGCCAGATTTGAAATTACTATTGTGGTATATGGGCATCACTGTAACTAAGATTGTTAAACGGCTTCCGGGCATTGGATATGATACTCCGCTATTTTCTGAAGAAGTTGATGTAAAAACTTTATTTTCCGTGATAAATTCGCGGTTCCCACACGAGTTGAAAATTAGTAAGATTCCGCTCATAGGCTGTACTATAATTTCATAAGAATACAGCATGATTTGGCGAGTTTTGGCAACTTCAATGTCCTTTTTCTTAGGTTTCTAGTGTTATAATTCATGTTCCGGGCATCTCGACTGAAAGTTTATAACAAATATATGAAGTCAGGTATCTTCATTTTTTCGGATAACTGATTTTGGCGGTTCCCACGTATTTTAAAAATTCCCTCTTTCTACGAAATTTCCTCTTTTTTCTAGTATAAAATCATTATGTTTTCTTATAGAATTGAAAATAGGTCACGAATCATCGTTACATAACAAATTGAAAATAATATGAATAAAAGAAATTAAATAAAACGAAGATTTAACGGAGAAAATCTACGAACTGATTTTAATGGGAGTTTCGCCGAACTACGTCACGTGACTGAGAGAAGCGGCATTATTTCTCCACATGCGTAGCAGAATGGGTGGGATATGATGCTACAGGACCTGTGTTTTCGAAATTTCAAGAAATTTTGTAACAGAAAATTTCAAATGCGTTGACTTAAGAGACAGACGATCAACCGAAGTTGATCGAACTTGGCTACATGTGCCCTCGGGGACTCTTGGTCCACCAGCAGTGACACTCACCAAGTAGTTCAAATGTTAAACGTCTTCAAATTCAATAGCATCATTTAAGACCAGATAAGTATAGAATGGGGTTTAACAAAATCCTCCAAAGGAGAGCGTTTCGCAACGAATTAAGCAGGAACGCGAACCCATCCCCCCCTCTCCGAATTATTATGTCACACTTACTAGCAAGTTTTGACTACAAGTGAATCCTCTTAACATGTTGAGATGTAAACATGAAATACATAAAATCATGACAATCACACATGTACTCACATAAATACAAGTGAAAGTTAAACAATTATAAATCAAGTAGCATGTTGCACAGATGAAGAAGACGGAAAGAAATGAACGGAAAGAGAAAATCAAACGGCGATCATCGTTATTCAGTTTAAGATGCTAGGGGAGGGAGGTGTGAAAGGAGCTGTTAAGATAAGGGCCATATTTAGCCCTGAATCTCGTGCCGTATTTCTTCCGCATGACGATTCACATGTTGAAAAAAATTGATCATACTTGAAATATGCTGTATTTGAAGTCTTTTTATATGTTTTACATTTTGGTAAATTACTCTTAAGATTCCAAAATTAAGGTCGAAAGAAGAAGGGTACTCGAATAAGAAAACTGCTAAAATCGACCAAAAAAACCGTGTAAATTTGTTAATATTTTACATAAAATGGAAAAATATGTACTAAAAGACATCAAATATGTCTACATTGTATATCAGAAATAGATTTCGAACGTTATATTTACTTTAATTGGCAAATAATGAAATCCGGAACTCAAAATACGGTCTCAATTTGTATTCAATGGCTACAATGTAATCCTTTTTTGCGTGAAATACACACTGACGAAGAAATAAACATCGCTCTTGCTTATTTCGTTCCCAATTCTTGTATATTTCATTCTATCATATTTAGAATACATTTTTTGCTGGATTAAAGAGGAAAAATAGTCAAATTTGTCATAAGGTTGAAATTTTCTAAAATGCACCCCCTTCCCTTTTTGGTTTTTCGTTCCTGGGGTAGTATTCCCCCCGGAGATACAGAACCCCACTTTTCCAGAAGAATTGTATCATGGATATACACCTCCAGTGGGGGGAACAATGTTCAATAAAAAGTTTTGACCCAGATATTAGCAATTTCATATAAAACAGATCAAAAATTACTTCAGCTTCTGATGGGATACCGTATAGGTATAAGCATAAATTTTACGATGAATGTTTCTTGAAATTTCCATTTTCAAAATCCCACTTTTCAGGGCTGATTTTACGCCTTATCTTAACAGCTCCTTCAGTGAGAATGCTTCAAATACAAAAATAGATAGTTGTCGTCGAGACCCTAGATGAAAACAGAATGATGTACGCACATCGTAAGACCAAGAAGAATGTAACACTGTGTAGCATCACGCGACTTAAGTTGGTGAAACCACGAACACAAAATGGAGGCATTCCGCTCGTTTGGAGGAAAGAAAACAGGTACTGTGATGATTGTTATGATTCAATTTTATCTTTTCATAGCCGATGTCCTTGTAAAAATGATATTTTGGTGATTCTTTATTTATCAATCAAGAAATCATAGTGCTTAATTTTTACAAACATTCTGACAAATGGAACGTCGTGGTCGAAATATTTTCAACACAATGTTGTGGTGGTTTCCACGCATATATGTACAGCTTTTGTCACAATGTTTGTAAAATCAACGGCGTTTTACTTCCTAACAAGTCCATGATTGTAAAAGTATCAGTTTAGACAAGGATAAAGGCTATGAAAAGATAAAATTTAATCAAAGCAAATTATTGCAGTTCATGTATTCTTTCCTCCAACTGAGCTTTTTATTTATTCATGGTTTCACCAACTTAAGTCACGTGATGCTACACAGTGTGTAAATGGGGTTCAATAAGGGGTGTATGCGAACATAAAACATTTTATAAAAATGAAATCAAATCAAATGCTCTTCCTTTGTCATATTTCGTTTCTTATGCATTATGGCTTTGTTTGGTTGAATACAATAAATTGGGTTTAATTTGATTTGATTTGATTTTTTATATAAGATATAAATGTATTTATCGTGAATGATCCATGTTTCGAGGGTATGATGTTTTTGTTTTCATCCCTTTGTCCACTTCTCTTGTTTCATGAGAATGCGCTCCGATGATTTCACTGTTGGGAATCTCCTCCTTATCTTTGTTCTGTTGTTGTATTTTTAAGGTTATGTTTGCCGATTGATTGTGACTTTTGAACTCTCATTTTGACGTTGGGTTCGACTTCTTCTCATTGATGGTGTTTATACTACGAGGGCTGATTGATATGTTGTGAGCTTCGTATTTAAGAAGTTGAATTTTATCAAACATTTTGCATTATTTTTTTCACTCCCATATCGGGAGTTCGCTTCTTTTCATGAGGTGGAGGTTTTTCTTTGTTTGCTTTGGTTCCTGTTTTATCCTGATTTTGTATGCCTTCGGTTTATGATTTTCTGAATTATCGATTTTGTGCTGTATTCAGGGATATGGTCATTATCCATATTTGTCATTTCTATATAATCTCCAATTAGACTCTTTCATGCTCTTCTTTACACCTTTGCCGCCGATTTTTAAGAGCCTCAATACCACTTTTAAAGAATTCCTTATCTTGACTGGTCAGAGAGCCATCCACTGGAAGCATGACGTCATCATCGGGCTGATAGTGGGTGCCAGAAATAGCTGATTTCAGTTTTGGAATAGATGAAAGTCTGATGGAGCAAGATGAGGTGAATAAGGCGGATGTTCAATCAATTTAAAACCACAATCATGAATTAAACGATGGCAGTGACAGACTTGTGGACATTAGCATATTCTGATGGAACAACACACCTTTAACTAGTAAATTTTTGGTCCTTTGCAATGGAGTATTTCTAGCCCTTCCTGGTAGGGAGAATTGACACACGTGAAACATTTAGATCTAAATTTTCACTTAATTTGTATAAAATTTCGAGGATGTTATCAAAGATGTTTTACATCTGAATGTTTCTGAATGTAAATATAAGGAATGAGTGTCTTACTTTTTTCGTTCATGGCTTTTACACTCTGGTTCGACAGGCGCAAATCTTTCGAGAACCGCTTCGCGGTTCAAGAGATTTGCGCCTGTCGAACCAGAGTGTAAAAGCCATGTACTCTTTCGTGCTCTTCTATGAAAGATACATCAGTTCCACTCGAGGGGTATCAAAATCAAGTAAAACCCGAGGCTTGCCCAATTCGAATATAACAAAATGTGTGAAAATAGATCAACTTGATATTTTTTTCAAATTTCGTCTCTTTTCTTTTAATTTTTTTTTTGTCCTTAGATATGAGAGAAAAATACTCTTTCATTTTCTTCTATAAAAGATACATCGTTTCCACCCTCGGGGTCTCAGTATTTTGCAAAACCCTAGGCAAGCCTCGGGTTTTACTTAATTTTGAAACCCCTCTGGTTGAACCGATATAACTTTCATAGAAAACCATTAAAGAGTCTAATTAATAAGCTCTATTAATAGACTTTTTTCACCGTGACGAACTTCGCACTTCGAACTTCGAAATTCGCACTTAAATTTCATAAGTTGGTTGCCGAAAAAGCGCGCCAGTTGTACAGGAAGTCCAATATATCATTCCATTGAGTATACTAATCAAAATGTAGATGACTCCGCTTATGAGTTTACACGCGAACGACAGCTACGCCACTTTTTCTTCAATGTTCGAAGTGCGAAGTACGAAGTTCGAATTGCTAAGTTCGTCACGATGAAAAATGTCTAATAGGCCTACTCTGTAACACAAAAGCGGGTATGAGAGAATGCCCAATAAACCATGTACAAAAAAACCTACAAAAAGAAGGAGAAAAACAGAGAACAAGGCAAATGATAATTTCAAAAGAAACAAGCGGTAAAGACACCATCAAATTACCAAAACAATTTTATGAAATAGACTTTTTGAAATTATTTCGTAAAGCGATACCTGTCAAAATGAGGATGTTTCTATATTTTCTAAATAGGGAAAAGGTCTCCAATACGGTAGTATTTTAGCATGATGCTTTTACGGAACGAAACCAAAAATGATTGAATGAAAAAATATGAGTGACTTGATTATGTTGACAAATTCTCATTTTACATGATTTCCGCTTTGTTACATTTCCTTTCCCCTATTTATCTAACCTGTTCATAGAAGACAAGGCATTGGATGTTAATGTCTTCAAATTCATTAGCATCATTTTAAAGCAGATAAATTTACAGCATGGACCAGACATGCACGTTACGGTTTTTTAACCCTCGTCAGTGACCCGCAATCTAAACAATGTTATATGACCAAAATCTGTGAAAATTATGTCTTCTCTGAAAGTTGGCGCTTGACTTCCCTCTATCGGCATAGCACGGACTGTTTTTCCATACGCCATTATATGCGTTTGAAATCCATTTGTAACACATTCATCTTTGTTATACCTCGTTCCCTACGTTTTGCTGTATTGTTTGTGGCGTTATTTCATAGTAAGTAGGTCATTTTACAAAACAATCAATTTTGCATTTTTAGAGACCTTTGTGTAGTCGAAAAAGTGGGAATGGTGTGGGCACGTAATCAAATATAATCACATTAATCGCTAAGTCCTAACCTATTGCGTTAAGTATTTTGATGTCGTTATCACTGCCTGGCTTTGCTGTCCCCTTAGATTATCTTGTCACGTCGTCTTGTCACGTTGTGCTTGTCAAGACTTCGGCATTCCAGTGATTCGGTGTTTCGCTCTGATTGTTACAACCGAGTCCTGTCGGAGATCCTTTCCTTTATTTCATACGGAAACATTTATGGACAATTGTTAGTTTATTGGCTTCCCCAGGTGGCATAGCAGTGACCGATTACAAAATTTAGTCAACATAGTTCGCACGTCAAAAATCAAACACATCCATTATGTGAAAATGCCTTAGTGATAGAAAGCATCACCAAAAAATTGAATCCAAGGATTTACAAACACGGGAAAAACGAAAAAGTTCGACAGAACAGGAAGCAACTTATTACAAGCCATGGTCATTTTCTCAAGACGTAAACTTACGCAATACCCTATTACTCCCTCTTGTCGGATGCCATACACAAAACTGCGTTTCCGGTGAGTTTCGCTGGGAGAGTATATATACGACAAGATCAGAGTCAATATTTTATTTCACTTTGATATGCAGACAATTTCGTAGTAAATCATTCAAACGCATTATTACAAGTGATGCAATTGCAAGTACATTGTAATTAATTCGAAGTTTTGGCCTGATAAGTTTCCGGCTTGAATCTCACCGGAGACGCAGTTTTGTGTATGACATCCGACAAGGTGGATAAGGTATTACTTACACTTGTCTCGGGAAGATGCCCATGTATGGAGAAAAGTTAATTCCTACAAGGGAAATGAGATAAGGGGCTCAAGAAGAGCAAGTATATATATGTTGCTTACTAGAAAATCAAGTCACTATGCTGATCGCACAATAATTACCTTATGTAGATCAAAGCACTATAAAGTACATGAGTATGGATGAATTCATAACAGCCTAGTATACAGGACGCTAGAAGACCAGACGCTTGTAAAACAAAACAACTTGATAAAGTACAACTCATGGTGGTGTAATATGTAGGACGATAGAAGGCCCGAGTAGAGGTTGGATCCATTCAGCAATCTCTGACACTGGTCAAAGTACAACTCATGGTGGTGTAATATGTAGGACGATAGAAGACCCGAGTAGAGGTTGGATCCATTCAGCAACCTCTGAAACTGGTCAAAGTACAACTCATGGTGGTGTAATATGTAGGACGATAGAAGACCCGAGTAGAGGTTGGATCCATTCAGCAACCTCTGACACTGGTCAAAGTACAACTCATGGTGGTGTAATATGTAGGACGATAGAAGACCCGAGTAGAGGCTGGATCCATTCAGCAACCTCTGAAACTGGTCAAAGTACAACTCATGGTGGTGTAATATGTAGGACGATAGAAGACCCGAGTAGAGGTTGGATCCATTCAGCAACCTCTGACACTGGTCCTCACAATCCGTACACAAAATGATACTTTGAAATCACGTGACGTCACTGTGTATTGTTTCTGTAAAGTAAAATGTTAAATATGTTAATGTACATTAATCATTTATAGTTATGCAATTATTAGGTTTGTTAAAACACAAAATGTTACCTTTTGAGACGGATAACGAGCCCGCGGACTGTCAATTTGGGCTATGTTGCTTGTTCTACATTGTAATAAAATGCGTTTGATTTAAGGTTAGGGTTGCGACTACAGGAAGATAACTCGATCTATTTTCATATCACATAATATTTGAAAGCGACATAAACGATACATGGAATAAGCTCAGATTGTTACATTATTTAAGAAATAAAAAATGACAAGCCGGGCTCTATTGTCTCATAATGCCCGAGCGTCCTCAGCCAATCACATTTATTACCGAGCCGCGTCAGCGATAAATTTGATTGGCTGAGGAGGCGAGGGCATTATGAGACAATAGAGCCCGGCTTGTAATTTTTTATTTCTATTCTAATAATGACCATCGATTCTTGGTAAAAAAACCAGTTCCTGCCGGTTTATCTGCTTTCAGAAAATGGGTAGGCGTGGCTTATCGCTTTAGGGCCTATATTGGAGAATAGAGCCCGGCTCGCGTCTGTTGTCTTAATAGGGAAAAAGAATCAAGTCATATTAGAATTTAGAATAAAATAATACTCCTTGAAACTTTTATTGCTGAATGGATATTTTGTGGAAAAATGCATATTCTTCAATAAAAAAATCGTCGAAAATGGAAAAATATTTTCATTTTTGCATGAGTTCTGCTACCAAAAATTCAAACATCAGAATATTTACTATCCATTATACTCTTTAAAAGTGAGATAATTAGAAATTCGAACTTCAAGTTAAACTCTATGTTTTGGGGTAAAAATGTTGATTTCTTGAATAAATTATTGTGCTATTTATAAAATCATTTTGCTCAAAAACTTATTCGGGCACATATTGATTTGACTGCTTTAGGATAAAGCAATACCATAGATATATATGCAGAAAAAAAATGTGTAGCTGGCAACCTTCTGGCTATTAATAAAAATAACGAGTTGTTGCCATGGCAACCAGCATAATAGTTTTTATAAGAAAATACTCTCCTTAGAACTGATTATTTTATCAGAATTTCTCAAAATAGCCTTTAATTCATCCACAAGCTATAAGAATCTTGAAAAATAAGGAAACCGGAGTACCCGGAGGAAAACCTCCTACTGAGGCCTGGGTGGGGGACCACCTACCCTCCCACATAAGACCCTTCGCCGAATCTGGGATTCGAACTCGGGACCTTAGAGGTGAGAAGCGAGCGCGCTACCACTGCGCTAACCCGGCCTAAAACTAGTACTATACTTACTAATAATGAGTCAGCACGGCATGGTAAACTGGCGTATATATATTTCATTGAAAAGAGAGTCGCAATTAAGAGTAATGGCCGAAACATTCTATGGCAAATCGAGCAGATGAATATACGCCTCTCTGAGAAGGTAAAATGCGACGATTTTCAAAATCGTCTCCTTGCAAGCTCGAGGCATCACTGGCATCGTCAAATTACTTTATACACTGTTTGTAACCTTGATCTGTGAGTTAGAAACTTCTTGGATATCTTGTTTGCCTAAACCACTATATGAAGACGTTTGAGAGAGAGAGAGAGAGAGAGAGAGAGAGAGAGAGAGAGAGAGAGAGAGAGAGAGAGAGAGAGAGAGCTAGTTTACGAAGTGTTTACGGTTAGGCCGTACCTTTTTATGAGTATCATATCAAGCCATGTAAACCTACCTATGCGTTAAAAACAAACATCACAGAGACGTAAATTTCTGAAGAAAATATGAGAAATATCTAAGTGGGAGGGAAGCAAAGAAAATGGCACTTATCCTTTGGTGTCAAAGTGGCACTTATCCTTTGGTGTCAAAGTGGCACTTATCCTTTGGTGTCAAAGTGGCACTTATCCTTTGGTGTCAAAGTGGCACTTATCCTTTGGTGTCAAAGTGGCACTTATCCTTTGGTGTCAAAGTGGCACTTATCCTTTGGTGTCAAAGTGGCACTTATCCTTTGGTGTCAAAGTGGCACTTATCCTTTTGTGTCATCATATTTAATTTTCAGGTTACTTAGCGTTTCCAGGACTAAATTTCCACTGATAATTGTTGAGACTTCTGTCTTGGAAAAGCGATTAGTGAAGGCAGACATATGTAAATAGTTTACGCTTAGCAAAGAAAAACTTGATGTGGCCTTATTTCAAAGGCAAAATTAATACAAAATCACATAAAAGTCAGTTCACGCTGGTTCTTATACTATAATATTATATTATAGACTCACAAGAAAGACAACATACCTGCTATCCATGTAGTTAAGCTTGGTTACTTTCTCAAACTCTGAAGATATTTGAAGATGAAAGAAGACAAAGAAGACTAGCCTAATGTATAAGGATATGAATATTTATAATTATATAGACAATATAAAAATCAATCTTTGAACAAAATTTCGTGTCACATATGGGGGCTCTAATGAAGCGAGAAATTCACTGCATTTTGTAAAAAATGCTTCTAAATGTATGTAACTGTTAATTGTTTTCTAATAAAAACGACTTTTGTCAATAACACTTGTTGCTATATGCCAGCTACCGTCATTGTTCGTCATATAGAATCAATATGGATATATGGTACACATCATAATACATGATTACAGGAAAATCAATGAATCATAAATTCTGATGAATAGAAAATTTTTACATTTTTCGATAAATTTTAAACGTAGTTAGTATTCATTCATTTGAGGAAACAGGTGCTCGAGTAATTGTATGCATGTCGATAATTGATATCATGTTGGTATTGCGAGTAAATGTAAAACTTACGAGGGTAGAGAACGTTTTGACAAAAATTAGTATATATATTTTTGATTCTGTCATATTTTTGCAGCTAATTTAAGGTGCGTCATTGGTCACGATTTTGGACTATTATTGCCTTATCTCCTGTTTTAAAACTCATTGAGCTTGACTTTCATAGATATTTCAATTTAAAATGATTATGGCCAATGTATCAGTTCTTACTCTTTTTAAGACTTTAATTCATTAGACACATTAAAGCGGCCAAGTTTGAAAATTTGATCTAAAATGAATGAAGTATGCGTAAGAAAATGTTTCGATGTAATTTCTGTAAAAAATGACGTGGAGGTATTTTTTTTAACTGTTCGGATTTCTTTTACGTTAGTAATTACTCATGAATTTTGTTCTACTTATGGAATATTATTGATTTAAGCTTTTTTATAAGGTATGGCTGATGAATACCGAAAAAGTATAAATTGTTTAAATTCCACCCAAAATAAGGCAAATTTTCAGCTCTGACACTTTTTCAAGAAAACCACAAAATGACACTATTTGTGAGCGTCTGTTCTCTCTTATTTGAACACGGACATAAACTTTTTCTTCAATATTTTGAAAAGTCTTTCCTAGGAGCACGTGTTAATGTGTGTTTGGAAAGATCGTTGAAATTCGGTATTTCTGAAAATTTTGACCTAAACTTGGATGATTTTCCTTATTTTTGTGTAAAATCTAGAAAATTTTTAATTATCGGGGAAGTTATTGGTATCTACGGTAGCACTTAACAAATTCTACTTTTACACAAAGTTTCTAACCTGTTTTATTGTATAATAACAAAGAAAAGTAGAGTAAAAATCAAATGAGTGCATTTTAACACTTTTTGTATTTTCTTTACAAATGTGCTATTTTTAGCAACAAATTTTCGGCATGTTTTACCCAGTTTTCAAATAAGCAAAAATCTTGATTCATAAAATGATTAAGTGAAATGAATACTATATTTTCATACGTTATCATAAAATCGTTGAAATTCCTTCATTCAGAAATGACATGCCTTAATCTAACTCAGTAAGCATTGGCACCCGTATAAAAGCACCACAATCTAGGATGTATCTTTCATATATATATATATATATATATTTTTTCATATAGATTAACTGCAATAAGCAATGGACGTTTTATGAAACAATGTCCGCAAACAATGAGACACCAAATAACCACAGCAAAATACCAACAAACAATGAAAGCACACACAACGTTCACAGAAGACTTCGCCAATACAATGTTAACATGTCGCTTAATGCAATTCGGGTTAAGATGACGGATAGTCACTTTGCACTCACACCACACCAAAATAACTGCTGTTGTTTAAATGGGATATGAATGCGTTTTACGCAAGTGGTGATCGGCTTTTGCTATATGCCTTATCATATTCGTGATTTCTTTCCCAAAGAAACCTTTGATTGAATGACTCTCAGAGAATATACTATAAAAAGCCAATGCCATCCAAATATGATGATGAATTCTATTTCTCTGAGGTGTTCATAATAAATGGTACAGCTGGTAATTAAACGTCACGAGAAAATCCCCAACAAGACGACGTTGTAGTGGTCACAGCGGAACACATGTACATACGCAGGACACCAGAAAAAGGGAAAACAGCACACATTTTTGAATGAGCCTCTAGGCCTGCATTATATTCGTATCAAATTATACTCTGTTTCTTTACGGAAGTTACAAGAAATCTACGAATATACGAAGGACCTCACATTTACCTATACGCGTTCCCGAGAATACAGACTACAAGGAATGATCATGGACATTTCTACTTTTCGATTATTTCAAGCAGTTAGATCACACGAGAAAACAAAACGTCCTTTCATTTAAGTAAGATTTGCAAACAAAGGTATTGATAAATTGAATCTTGGTCAAATTTTGAATCACAAAACTGTCACGTAAAAAATCCCACCATATTTCATAAGAAAAGAAACTCCTTGTATTTCCTTTTGCTACACACCAATTGTTGCATCTAAAATTTACAATTACAAACGATTCCTGCAGTGTATTGATTTAAGTAATCACACACTACATCCACTTCCTTGCGAATGTTCTTCATCGGATTTCAACTACTCTCCTTGTGGACACGTTATTACTGGTGAGGGGTTTGACAGTAAGTGTTTTGAATATACTTCCCTGACATTGTCGCCATGGCACTTTCTATATAGACATGACGTCAGACAGTGCATGAATTTTATATATTTTCATTTCCATGCTTCATAAACATCGACGGCGGGTGCGGCTAGCCAACAGGGGATGCTTACTCCTCCCGGGCACCTGGTCCCACCTCTAGCTTGCTAGGGGTCCGTCGATGTTTAATTTTGTGCTCTATTGTGAGTGCTGTTGAGATTATCGTCGGGATCTTCTTTAACTCATTTGTGTCACACTTATGCCCTTTGCCGTGTGGAGCTCGTGAAAAATTTCCCCGCGAGGGGTTTGACAGTAAGTGTTTTGAATATACTTCCCTGACATTGTCGCCATGGCACTTTCTATATAGACATGACGTCAGACAGTGCATGAATTTTATATATTTTCATTTCCATGCTTCATAAACATCGACGGCGGGTGCGGCTAGCCAACAGGGGATGCTTACTCCTCCCGGGCACCTGGTCCCACCTCTAGCTTGCTAGGGGTCCGTCGATGTTTAATTTTGTGCTCTATTGTGAGTGCTGTTGAGATTATCGTCGGGATCTTCTTTAACTCATTTGTGTCACACTTATGCCCTTTGCCGTGTGGAGCTCGTGAAAAAGTTCCCCGCGAGGGGTTTGACAGTAATTGTTTTGAATATACTTCCCTGACATTGTCGCCATGGCACTTTCTATATAGACATGACGTCAGACAGTGCATGAATTTTATATATTTTCATTTCCATGCTTCATAAACATCGACGGCGGGTGCGGCTAGCCAACAGGGGATGCTTACTCCTCCCGGGCACCTGGTCCCACCTCTAGCTTGCTAGGGGTCCGTCGATGTTTAATTTTGTGCTCTATTGTGAGTGCTGTTGAGATTATCGTCGGGATCTTCTTTAACTCATTTGTGTCACACTTATGCCCTTTGCCGTGTGGAGCTCGTGAAAAATTTCCCCGCGAGGGGTTTGACAGTAAGTGTTTTGAATATACTTCCCTGACATTGTCGCCATGGCACTTTCTATATAGACATGACGTCAGACAGTGCATGAATTTTATATATTTTCATTTCCATGCTTCATAAACATCGACGGCGGGTGCGGCTAGCCAACAGGGGATGCTTACTCCTCCCGGGCACCTGGTCCCACCTCTAGCTTGCTAGAGGTCCGTCGATGTTTAATTTTGTGCTCTATTGTGAGTGCTGTTGAGATTATCGTCGGGATCTTCTTTAACTCCTTAGTATATTCGAGAACGAAAAGTTGAGAGAAATGTTAAAAAAGGGTCCCAAATACATGTATGTACAAGTATGTCCTTTACATGAAACCAAAATTGCAAAATTATTATGGTCTCTTGTGAGGTATATGCAAGTCGTTGGGCAAAGAAAGAGGATGTACAACTCGACACTCTTTCCGAATGGAAAAAATCCATCAGAGGGTTACTTTTATATAGAATTTACCTGTGAACTGTGAACACCAGATTCGAGTCTATCTTTAAAGACCCTGAGGTTATCACAGAGCTTACCTACCCCCAAGAGCATTATGTCATCACACCAACAGACAAAGCCTCAAATAATTACAAATAATTACACATTTACTTGCAAATAGTAATCTTTCGACAGTCTAGTTAAAGAGTTGGGTTTAGATACGACACCCGGAAATCCCACTTTCACTCCAATAAATCTTTCTGAGAAATTGAGAAAGGAAGTTAAAAATCTCATCCTATGACTTCTCTAACATGTACAGCACGTTCCCTCATGGGAAGATAAAAGATCGCTTATTAAAACTTATAAAATGGTGGTTTGATCGAGAGGGTAAAGCATTTATATGTACTGACATAAAAGGATTCTTTTACTCAGCAGAATACAAATCGTACAAATCATGGACTCGATCTGAGTTGTGCAAGGCCTTGTCCTTTCTTTTAGACAACATTTTTGTAAGATTTGGTGACACTCAATACAGGCAAGTCATTGGAATTCCTATGGGTACTAATTGTTCCCCTCTGGATGCAGAAAATATACGAAAAAGAATTCATGCAAAATCATAACAAAAAAAAATCTCAAGATATTTGACGACTTGAAATGTTTCAATGGCACCTCTAGGTATCTTGATGATACTTTGAATACTGATAACCCACAATTTGACCATTACAAATATCAACTTTTTCCTTCAGAGTTAATATTGAACAAAACAAGCACAAATGATATAGCTGCACCATTTTTGGATCTGAATATCAAAATCAATAACGGAGAAATCCAATGATATACGACAAAAGAGAAGACTTTGACTTCACAATAGTTAATTTTCTTTGGCTTGATGGCGATGTTCCGAGATTGCCATCGTACGGGATTTACATCTCTCAGCTCATCAGGTACGCTAGAGCTTGCTCCCATGTTTCGGACTTCCATGACAAAAATAAACAAATTACAAACTTATCAGTCAAGGATTTAGATATCATAAACTTGTAAAATCTTTTTGGAAATTATACGGTTACTATTCTGAACTTCTTTCAAAATTTGGGACGACTCTAACATCAGAGTATGTATCTTTGGGAATTTCATTGCCTTCATTTTATTGTGACATAAACAAAATTAGAAGGATCAAAGGCAGATCAAACTTCAACCACCAATGTAATAAAATAATCGGTCGCCTGCTTTACCCAAGATATGATCCTAAAGTCATCACAAAAACAATGGGCATGGTACTGGACCAATCTACAGTTTTGTACCAGTGTCTTTCCCAACGTTGCACACAGGTCAACCGTTGCGACGGGACTCCATAATGGGCCTTGTTGAAATATCGTCAGAGAAGACTTGGTCTTGATTCTGTCCTATATGAAAGTTGGTCAGACTTCTCGGGCGATTGATCTTGAGCTCGCTTCAACCAGCAGAGCACTGACTGTTATACGCATGCCATAGAATTTTTTAGATCCATTTACATAGAATCTATTTTACAAGAGGCAGCTGCGTTTAACTATCTTGTTTTTGCTATTTCGGAAACTAGCCATTTCACCGATAAATATCATCGAAATTAAAGTCTTACATCTTAGCACCATCCCTCCAATGCTATTTTGAACATAGATTTTATTTGGATATGCTACTGAATCGACCCTACGGGAAATTTGGATCCGCGCGCTCTCTGTAATGTAAATGTAAAAATCTAACTTCAAAAAGTTAATGAGGGCGCTTCTGAAATTATTTTTGGTGGCTCCGCTGAAAGCATCACTGATGAGAATTTAATATTCGAAACACGTGTCTGGTGCATGTAAATTGGTTTGGAATTTTCTTCAAGAAGGTAGAGAGTTGAAACCCTTCGACATTATTGATCTCACCTTGCAGTAAGAATGACAAATATGGATAAAGACCATATCCCTGTATACAGCACAAAATCGACAATTCAGAAAATTAGAAACCGAAGGCATACAAAATCAGGATAAAACAGGAACCAAAGCAAACAAACAAAAACCTCCGTGTGAAAAGAAGCGAACTCCCGATATGGGAGTGAGACCGAGAAGTTTTATGTTTATACAACAATTGTGTGTCTATGGAGACGTCTGTGTATCCGGGTAAGTTGGAGGGTTGTGCATGCGTAATCCGGATAACCACACCATTTGCTAATAACAGATGGCCGTCCAAAGTCGGCACCGGGTGCACATTGGTCTCCTTCCTTTTATGCATTGTCATCAATGTTTCTTGTTTCAGTACATCTGTTACGAATGTTTTGTTTAGAATCCCATCCAAGATAGATTTTATTAAATGTCGCGAAGTGCTAAAGGAAGCTTTAGATAACTATACCAAACGATGGTGTAAATCGGAAGGAGTCGAATCGCATGCTCTGAATGACTGGAAAAACCTCATTTTGGATATTACCGATATTCGAATAGATAACTTCCACAAAAATCCTCAACTTTTTGAAAATCCAATTTCTAAATCTGAAAGATATTTCAAATCCAAGTTACGTAATTTACATGAAAAATATGCCTTCGCGCCTGCAGACAAAGCAGCCAACAACACCATAATTATTTGAAAACGCTACTACATATCAACTTTAGTGTCGGAACTTTCCTCTACTAATACTTATATCGAAAGCAACGAAAGTGTTCCCAATATTTTGAACAAACATAACAGTGAAATTTCTTCTTTTAACATCCCTATTTCTAAATTGGATCTCCCTTCAATATACTGTATACCAAAACTTCACAAGTCTCCTTACAAGTTTCGATACATTGCTAATTCTAGCAACTGCTCAACAACAATTTTGTCTAGAAATCTGACGTCAGCACTCACGGCTATAAAGGAACACGTGGCAAAATACTGTGAAACTGTCATGAACAGGAATGGCATAAACTTCTTTTGGTCTATTAAAAATTCAGGGGATGTGATCGACAAAATTAAATCAAGAAATTTTGAAGCAAATACGATATCTTCATACGACTTTTCTAATATGTACACCACGCTTCCTCACGACATAATAAATGATCGACTGTCCAAACTCATTAAATGGTGCTTTGATCGAGAGGGGAAAACTTATATTTGTACTTCTGAATCGAAGGGTTTCACCTTTTTTTCCGCCACAGATTACAAATCATACAAATCATGGACATGTGGTGACCTGTGTATTGCCTTGTCCTTCCTTTTGGACAATATTGATGTAAGATTTGGTGAGAAACTCTACAAGCAGGTTGTGGGGATTCCAATGGGTACTAATTGTGCGCCTCTTGTTAAAGATATATTTTTATACACGTATGAAAAGGAATTTATCCAAAATCTTCAAAAACAAAGAAAAAATGATGATGTAAAATGTTTCATTGGTACGTCTATGTACCTGGATGACATTCTTACTATCGACAATCCTGTTTTTGAGAAATATAAAAATGTTATTTATCCACAAGAATTGATTCTTAACAAGGCAAACGTTTCAAACACAGAAACACCATTTTTGGACCTAAATATCAAAATTGTTAATGGAGAGATCCATACAAGTGTGTATGACAAAAGAGATGATTTTGGATTTAACATAGTAAATTTCCCCTGGCTTGACGGTGATGTTCCTAGATTTCCGTCCTATGGTATCTATATTTCACAGCTCATCCGGTATGCTAGAGCATGCACTGATGTTTTGGATTTTCATAGTAGAAATTTACAAATTACCAAGAAACTTTTAGGACAAGGTTTTCGCTTTCACAAACTAGTAAAGACTTTCTGGAAAGGGCAAGGGGCGGTAAGGTGGTTTCTAGGCCCAAAATCGTTGCAAATTCCAAAGATTTAAAAATATTGAAATTGATACTAAAATTGGTAAAAGGAAGCTTGTCTTTAATAGATTCAACATTAAAAATGATTAATTTCATTTTTCCGTTTCTATAACCCCCCCTTGAAATCACCTATGAAACCGGAAATGAACAAAAAATCAATATATATTCACATGTGATAGCAAAATTAGACTTGGCCACATCAAAACAACAAGTTCATATTTTTTCTGTATATCCGTTTAAGTATTTTGTTAATGCTGTGAAAGTATGAATCTGTTGTTTTCATGTGGCCACATAGAAAACGGAAGGAAATCAATGACTGTTACCATGCGAGCGGGTCGTTTTTGAAACAGAAAACACCTTTTAACTTCTATAATACAAGAATTATTTGAGTAATATCGATACAATCAAATAGATTTTGTTCTGTTGTTACTAATGATATTGATTATTCCCACATTCACGAAATCAAATAATACAGACAAAAATGTCTTTCAAATGTTTATTATCCTCGTAACGTAACGGATATTCAGGACGACAGAATGACGTCATATTGAATATATGACGTCATATATGTTCGCAACTTTGATGTTGCTTGTATTTTTCGAAAAAAATAAAGTCAAAGTAATCATTTCACATGCATATTGAATCGAAATGACAGAGTATCTAAAAGGGTACAGTCGGCATTTATGAAAAATGTCAAACTTTAAGCCAGAATCAACGAATTAAAATAATTTTAAAATTAAAAACAATATTTTCTATAAAACATTTTCAATAAAATAAAGAATCATCATCTTAATTCGGGAGATTTTAATTTAACATCTATTGATAATTTCAGTCAGCATACAATCAGGGCGTTTAGAGAGTAGGAAATATCCCTACTTTACGAACAGCAAAATGCAGAGCTCTACATACTGAAATAATCAATCTCTTTAAAATTCAGCTCTCTTTATATTTCGTAATCTATCTAGTCAGAACTGAATCTTGATTAGACTGTAAAATGATGCACGCAATACATGTACATTAGAAATTATTGAGTGCTGAACTGGAAGGTATTATAGGTGGCGCTATGATAAACAATTTTATTATATCGATCCCTTTATAACCATGCGGTGGCGGATCTAGGGTCTCAGAGAAAGGGGGCCGATAAGACAAGTTTTACAGAAAATTGTTCATAGAAACAAGGGAGATAAAAATCAAGAAGTCTTACTGAGCGATACTGTAGCCAACGTATAATTGAATTATTTCAATATTTCATTTATTTATTTATTTTATTTATTTTTTTTTTTGATAAGGGGTGCATCAAAAGGTTGTGTTGAAATTGAGACATGCGAGGTAATTCTTGAAACTGGCGAGCGGTAGCTAGCCAACGAATTTTTTGAAATAGAAAAAAAAAAAGATTTCTATTAGAAAAGACAATGTTGACCACCACACAGAGGGGATCGGAGCCCTCTTATCCCTCTTTATTCGCAATTCAAATACATTAACAAAGACATCACAATGCAAAGTGATGAAAAAAGTATAAAATAGTGCCAAGCAATTCTGAATCAATATCTTTGTGCGAAGGGGGTGGGGTGGGGGCTTCGTTTTTTTTTTTTTTTTTTTTGGCTTCATCTGGGCTGGTCTTCTGGGGATGAATCGGCCGAGAAAAAAAAATTGAGCCGGAAAAGGGGAAATAGGGTCTGCTGGGTTACCGGAAATACACATACTTTTTAAGGCCTTGGTACATTTATAAGTCACTTAAGAATTCCATAAGTCTACAAAGGGGTGTACCAATTACCCCTCATTATATTATAGTGAAACCTACCATGTACATATACTAGTATTATATCGTGATATTGATAGTATATCTACACAATTAATAGCATAAATAGTATTAGAATATAGCAGCAAGTTATCTACAGACAGCGTTACATTACGATGTGATCGTAACGTCATTTGACGTCAAAAGCAATGTAAAATATAGCTGACCATGCTGTCTTCAAATTGGTGTAGGATCGCAACGGGATGTCCGATTCTCAAAATTTAAATTGATTTATACTCTGTAAATACTGCATTTTCATTGATCAATGTTTGTCCAAGTTTTGACATTGGGCCGATTTTGGCCCTTACCGCCCCTTGCCCTTTTACAAAAATTATTGTCAACTTCTTCTGAAATTCGGACCAATACAGGCAACAGAGTATATTACTTTGGGAATTTCACAACCTGCATTTTATGGTGACATTATTAAAACGATAAGAAGGATCAAAGATAGACAACATCACTATCGAAAATGCGTCAGAATCATCAAACGCCTTTTATACCGTGGGTATGATCCTAATGTCACCAGACGGACACTAGGCTTAGTACTTGACCAATCTACAGTCTTGTACAAGCGCATTCTTAAAACTTGCACTCTGACTGACTGTGACGACGGGACTCCGTAACGGGCCCTGTCCAAACCTCTTTAGAGAACACAGGGCCCCGACCACCTGTCCTCTCTGAATGTCAGTCGGACTCCTCGGGTGATAACATACATGAGCTCGCGGCGGCAGAGCACGGATTGTATTACGTACGCCCTCTTTTTATATCCATTTACATATTCATCTGTGTTGCTTGGGCCCCTGCGTTTTGCGGTCTTGTTTGTGTTTGGTCATCTGACAGTGAGGAGGTTGTTTTACACCACAATTGTGCGTTCTTCGAGACCTCTGGGTAATCGGAAAAGTGGGAGGGTTGTGCGCACGTAATCCAGGATAACCATACCTTCTGCTATTTCCGTTGCAGATGGCCGTCCTAAGTCGGCACCGGTTGCCCATTGGTCTCGGTGGTTTGTGTAGTTCTTTGTGTTTGATGTTTTTGTGTTGTGCGTTGACGCTCCTTGTCCCTTACACGTCTCTTTCTGTGCTTGTCTGCTTTGTGTTTTTGCATTGGGTGTTTGGGGGTTTTGCTGTGGGTGCTGCAACCTGGTGTTGTTGGAGATCCCCTCCTTTTTGTATGATGTTCTAGTAAATATTGTTGTCTTTTTGCGATCTGTAGTTTTGTATGTCATTTATGTGTCACTTTCTTGTGGGTCGCTGGGTGAGTGCAGGGTGATCATACTGGAGATCATTCCCTTTCCTTAAGGGTTATGTTCCATTTCATAAGTAGCCTACATTGTAGAATAGATATTGGTAGAAATTTAATACTTCATGAAAATTTAAGATTTTGCCCTGAAAGGGGGCTTTACTATATAAATAATACATATTCCTTTCATCATTTGAGTTTTCATGCATTACTTTTAACTTTATATTTTGAGTCTTTCTTTCAAACCAATCAAGGACTCTAATTGGACATTTTTTATGCTCGCGGACTTCGAATTTCAAAGGGACTTTCTCACAAAGGAAAATATATATTCTGTTCCAATGAACTTAAGAGTACTTTGCGTGAAGAATTTATTTGTTCTCTTTGTATGAATATAATGAAAGTTGTCCATTGTCATTTCGTCCATGTGTGTTCTGATTAAACGTTTTTAATTGCGCATGATTTCTTTTATATGACCCCTAAAGTGCGAAGTCAGAAGTACGTTAACTTGAAAAATGTCCAAGAGTACACATACATTGCTCAAGGCTTTTATTAATTATTTCTTCTTTTAGCCAGTCTCTCAGTATCATTTTCTTCAATGCACAACTCTTTTTAAAATCTTCCAACTGTTTATTCTGAGGTTAGCAAATGTTCCAATGATTTTGCCTTGCCCTTGCATTCTAGACTTAGACACTGAGCAACTGATTGGTACTTCTCCGAGGTTTATCATAAAGACTTCTTATCATTACTTTGGGCAAAAATGTGAAGTCAAAAATATATTTTCAACAGCATATACATATGTCCAGTGACTCTGATCATAAACATTTTAGAATTATCCATATCTCAAAGGCCAACCTGGTTAATATTTGAATATTCTATTCATTTGTAGCATGTCATAAGATTTCAAAGTTTGTGCTTTGTGACTATGACATTTTAAAATACTTTGGATTTTTACTTTCCTTGTGACCAATGTGGGTTCTATTTTTTGTCCAGTTAAACACTATATATATATATATATATATATATATATATATATATCTATATTACTTTTTTCAAGAAAACAACATTGCATTCCTTTTTTGGGATTCGTTCCTATTCTTGTGAATATGGTGTATGCTACTGTGTGTATGTATTGTCAGTTTAGTTGTATCATGAACTCAAACTTGTCGCACCGGTCCTCTGAGACAGCTCTTTCCATGTTTTATAGCTATGTATTAATTACGTTAAATATATGAAAATTCGGGTCGCCGTTGAACATTATGATGTCGGGTTTTGAGTGCTTTCAAGAAGTTTCAGACTTCTGTCAATTTTTAGAGTCTTTACTTGCTATGTTTATGAGATAGGTTCTGCTTGATCTTCCCTCACGGGTACTATTTCTTAACACGCCCTATTTATTCTGATTGGATACGGAGGTCAATCTCCGAAACCGACGACTGTAGCTAGATTCGTTCTTTACACCTTATAATTTTTCAATTTTTACAGTTTGTATTTTTAACCTCCTTTATGTGGGCCTCTCGTGATATGACTTTCTATTCACACTGACCCGCGCGTTGTCAGTTTAGTGAGTATCTCTCTTCAGGACGGACGTGTTTTTTTAATTGGGGGATTTTTCGTTTCATTTTACTTAGTCAATCGAGTCCCTTGCGTTTATATAGAGTGGGGGAGGCGGTATTTTGTTTAATTTTACTCACTTGATAATATGTTACTTAATCAATCAGGGAGCATCTTTTCAGTGTTTTTTTTTTTTTTTTTTTTTTTTTTGAACCTATAGAAGTCTTGGACGTGTTTCTATCGATCAGTCCGTCCAGACTTTTTGGCAGCGGGTGTTGCATGCAAACAGGAGACGCTGACTCTACCTAGGCACCTGGTCTCGCCCCTCGCTGGGTCTGCTTTGGTTCATGAATTGAGAATATTACCTACCTGTCTACTAGTTATAGCCTTTCGAGCTTCAGTATAGTACAGGTTCTGACTAGCATGAGAGTGTGTGTATGTTTTTTTTATGTACTTGTGTCCGAACGGAATGAGGGACGTACTGTCCCTTGTTCCGTCTGGATACAAGTACATATTCGTGTATCCAGAGGGCTCAAGGGATGTACTGTCCCTTCCGCTGGGTTTAAACACGTTTAGTGCCGTGGTCGCTTGTACCTCTTTTTTGTGCTTTTATATATATATATATATATATATATATATATATACATATATTGTTTCTTGTAAGTTTACCCTTTGATCTTTAGCTTAGACTTCAGCTTATGCCATAAGCCAAGATTCATTGAAGTCTTTGTTAGAGTTTCTATAAATCCTAAAAAAAATTCATTTGACAATCTTTATTTACAAACTGACTCCAAAAGAAATAATCATATACGACTCATCATGTCTAAATCATCATTGCACTACATGCCAAACTTGTTAACAACAGGTATAGGAGATTCAGACATATATATTTCATTTTCAAAAATTCTATCAGAAATTACATTGTCCTGGGAAAAAAGTGTATTTACTATAATTGTGCTCTCAGAAAAAGAAAAGAAAATTTAACAGTACAACAATTCAATTCTAAATGGTCTGAAAAAATCAAATATACAAAACTTAATATATATTTTTTAATACCCTTTACTATCCTGATGTAAATAAATTCTCCAACCAATATCATTTCATGTACAATTCTCTTCCGATTCTAATGAAAGTATAACAAAAGATAATGCCTTCAATTATTCACAATAATCAAAATGTGTCTGTGAAACACTATTGGCTTCAGGATATAGAGGAATATACTAGTAAAATAATCATGATAACATAGTCCTATCACATATTTTTCGAACGTTTTGCCAAAGTGTTGTAGTATCAAAATAAGTAAATATTTATAGGAGGAAAAATGTGAAAACATAAAGCCAATATCCATTATCTAAAACCAAGGCTTCATGATTTGGACAGACAAGAAGGCAGACTGACAAGACAAAAACAACATGCCCCATTAGATACTAGGGATAAAAATAAAATATACACAGTACAGATTCATAACCTTACAAGTCTATTATGCTATACATTTTTGTTCTATTTATGTGTCAAATTTCGATTCTAAGTAAAATTCATATTACATTACACAAAATATAAACAAGACAAAAAACAGCAAAGTTCAAAAGTTTAGCAAAGTTTTTCCATCATACCCGTTTATAGTAAATTTCACTGCATATAAGTGTAAAACAATACATAAAATCACACTGAAGTATCAAAGCAGCAAATTTCCTCTTATTTACATAAAAATGTAAATGTGTAAGCAGTATTGCCATGTATATATTTACACAGTACAAGAGTCATATGAAATCAATTCTCTCAATGGACAAATGAGCTATTCTGTGTGTGACAATTTTTAAATCGATATTTTCTAAAAATTGAAAATTACTGTAAAATGATTGAGCACTTAACTGAAATATCAAGATCAAGGTAATTGATGGGTAAAATAAAAGAGTTAGGAAACCTTCAACACTTTATACCTGCTAGGCAGAAAACAGTTGGTTTTTGATAATACATGTATAGTATACATGGATAGATTTATTTTCAAACAACATATTTTGATTGAAGCAAGTTTTTTTTCTAGCATGATTTATAACAGAATACAGGGAAATCAAAAATTAAAGTTTTCAAACTACTGGTCTTGTCAAATTTCAATTAAAAGTCGGACGCTGACCAATTTGATTCGTTAGTTGTGTTGATTTATCTAACATACTCGATGAAGGGCTTAGCTCCTTAAAATGATGATATATATATTTAAACAAATGAAAACTGATAGCTTGAGGCTATGTCACAGAAGTTGTGAAATTAAAAGGCACAATGAAAGACCCCAAATAAACAATGTACATGACTATATTCTTTACAATAAATCAATATCGTTAATTACCCATCGTATACCTTAAATAAACAATATATAACTAAATATTTATTCAGATAATACAATAAATCAAAATTTATAAAATTCAATTCATGTTATCAATTTCATATAACTGTTTAGAATCTTAAAACACTGTGAAAAAGATTGAAAAAGGATATTGTACCTCTAACATTTCACTGTCTCTATATTCAAGAAACATGATTTCAATCATTATAAATCAGAAATAAAAGTTTTAACATGTGGTCTTTGTCCACATATACATATACAGAAAGAGAGAAAAAATATCTTGAGGCATAGTTACATTATTACAACACAACTACTAACTCATACGAAATAGACCTGCACAAAATCAATTACACCTGTTGTCCATTATTTCCTTGTCAATAATTGATAAAAACATTAAGCACAATATTGACAGTGACATTCAAACCTCGTTTACACACCATTATACAAATACATCAATAATTTTATTGCTTTGCTAATAGCTACGAAACATCCATCTTAAATTCCTGTATACCCTTCAGACTACAGAGTCACTCTATTTCTGAATCAAATATGTGTATTGCTATTAATTTGCTATGGTGAATAAGATTCTAGAACTAATATTTCAGTTCTTAAAAATATAAAGATTCAGGAAAAACAACCTCTTTTTAAATAGCATATTTTTTTTCATCTTGTCAAAATACAGCTGCTTCTTCTACAGAAAAAAAAATTCAATAGAGGATATATTTCTGTGTCACAGTCAAATCTAACTCTCCTGTAAAATCTGGAAAAGTTAACTTGTGACAGAAAACGTGATTTAAATTATCTACATAAAGTTGTTTATATATAGGCTTGACAAACTTAAGACGGATTTGAGAAGATGTGAAACTATATAATTTCATAATACATGTATATATGAAATGTTTATATAAATAAAGGTCCAAATTTACTGCTAATTTTTTTGTACTGACAAGAATCAACAAAGATAATCAAATTTTCACCATGAAATTATGAACTGTTTACCATAAATATTATAAATAGTACATTATATACCGCTGACTCTGTGAAAAGATATAAATAGAAACTGTTGACTCTATGAGAAGAGAGCCATCAAAGACACAAATAAGTACCCTGACCACAAAGAACAATTACCATGAAAATTTAAAACAGTGTACCATGAACACTGTAAGCAGTGTACTGCAAACACATGAACTAGATCATCAACACTGAGCAGTGTATTATTAACACTATGAAACAGCGTACCATTTTCTCTACGATCAGTGCATCATTGAAAATATCTCGTGTGAACAAATACAAAGACACAACCTACCAATGTGAACACAAATAATGTCCATTCCAACAGTTTTGAATACATATGTAAGAATAAACGGTAACGATCATAAATGAGGTAGAAATTGTTGTTGTAGACACGTAAAATTCTTCATATAAAATAATTCTTTGCAGGGAAATGCATAAAAAGTTAATTATTGTAAATGCAATCAAGTTTTGTGGAAATGCATTTTAAATGACTGCAATAAAAATTATGAAAAAAATGTTTTGCAAAAAAGTTTGACATGGTAACAAAGATACAAAAAAAAGTTGATTTTGACAGAGGTGGTATAAAAAGATAAACTGTATCAGTAGTAAAAAGGACAAAAACAATAATATAAACTCACAAATATTTAAACAGTATAAAATCAGCACATAGAAAATCTATAGGATGAACCATTATTTTTCATCTTAGCAATGTTGAGGGTTTTTTTTTCCTTCACCAGTCCATGCTGCCATCTATTGTTGGTACTCTATACATGTATGTATATGTGAATGACACATATGTACCAATTATGTCATATTACATAGATTTAACATAACTTTACAGCAGGACCAATCAGTGAATTTTGTTTTACATGTATTTTATTGAAAAGTTATACCAATGCTTAGGGTGATCATTCTAAAAAAACATTTTTTTTAAATCATGAGATCAAACAAAAGAAGTTATCAACAAAAAGAATGGTGGTGATTAAACTTGCATAATTTTCTCAGCTTTGCATTTGAATAAAACTTTATTGCAATTGTGCTTGATATAAAAACTATCCTGAATGAAACCCGAAGTGACAATAAGATGCAAAAGCATGGAAAAAATTGATATAAACATTTAAAATTTTTCAAACAAGTTTGATAATCCGTATTTATCGATGATAATAATTATGTTAATTATTTATTTCAAGCAATAAGTTAATTCCACAAATGCAGAAATAATCTATCTTGTTCTATTTCCCTTGAAATCATGTTAAATACTCTATATCATGACGAATCTTCATTTACTAATTATTACCGACACTTCTATTATGAGCAGCTATTGCTAAAGGGCAAATACAGTAACGGTCATGTAACTTAAGGGCATTGATCATGATCATTACACAAACAGAAATATTCAGAACATTTATCCAAGTTATCTGGCACAGTAAGTTTTTCACCATACAGAGTTCTTGAAAAGTATCGGTTTAATCGGATTTAATAAAATACTACTTTATCTCTTTCATTTTGACCGATAAGAATCCCTACATGTCTGACAAGCCAAGGAAGATTTCAGGAACCCATAGAGACAAATACAAATATACAAAATTCCAAAACAAGCTTTCGTCTTTATGAAAGTCTAAATGTCTTTGTGAATTTCTAATATATATATATACTTAAAAAAAAAAAGCTTTAGCCTAGTTCCATGTGTAATACTTGAATGATTAAAATTAAAAAGGATATATATGCAACAGAATAATCGAGTCAAAGTATGCCAGCAGTATATTAAAATTTATCCGATTATAAAAATATAAAAAAAGAAAATTACATGTTAAGTATGCACCAAGAAGAGTGTATGTAATATGTAGGTATGACAGTCAAAAATTATAAAAAAATCTTTTTGAGCCAGAAATGGAATGCCGTATACATGGTATATAAATATAAACCTAGTACATTTATAGGACACAAACCCGGCCTTTCACTATTTTTAAGTCTTGTCAAAAATGGAATGTGAGTTTCACATCTTACGTCAAGAGGAGAACTTTCTGTCATATCCTTAAGAAATAGTGTATTAAAAATCTACCTACACAAGAGTCAAATTCTAACATTTCATTAAATTCAATCTTTTTCCAATTTTACAACAATGCATTCTGTAACATTTCTAGAACTGTTATGTACAATATTTTTCTGGAACATCTAATGTTGCACTAATGAAAACCATGTGATTTGATTCATACGGCTAAACTATAATCGTACAGAATGTCATTTTTTTGCACCACTAAATAATTACTACGTCTCTAAATTCTCATTAAATAAGAACATTACCCTGTCCATAATGAAGACCTTCCGACCCTTCATTCTACAATAAAAGTCTCTTATGTTTGATCACCATATTGAAATCTCAGCTTTCACTCTTCCTGCAAAGGTATAAGAATCAAATTCAGAAAGTTAACAAACAATTAGGTTATTATGAGATGTGAAGCATTCAACTTTATTGATAAAATGCAGTCACCTACAAGAAAGTTAATTAATGTTCATATGACCTGACCAGCTGTAAAATAATCTTTACAAATCGTAACTTATTGAAAGAATAACAACACACTCTACATTGATGCACATTATGAATTTTATGAAAATGCGCTATATGTCATTTTACAAAATTAACTTGAAATCATAATCAAATCAAAATTTCACAGCCATACGGAAAATTGAATAGTTAGCTACACGTAAAACTTGGTGTGTTGACATGGAGATAGACCTTGCAAATTGGATTGACCTTGACCATGAGGTTTGATATTTTCAAGATGTAACTACAGTGCAACTTAGTCAGTGATATGGACTCGGATCTATAGGTGTATGACCAATAAGATTCAAATCAATTTCTTTTATTTATGATAGCAGCTCTTAGAAATTGTGTTATAGCTATAAATCTCTATAGAGATGGTGAAAATGAGAGATTCATTGACAGACAACACATGAATGTATTATGGTTTCATTGCTTTTTTAAAGATGTCAAAAAAACATTAAGTTTTATTTTCTACTGGACTGTATTGATAACATTACTCACATGTGCAAAAAGAACTGCATCCCCCTCTGTTTCCATGACAGTGACCTTCTGACCTTGGTTGCCATTACCTTCTTCATACTTTTCATAATGGTCTTTAGCCTCCATCCCTAACTTTGCAGAATAAGATGCTGTAAGAACTCCATCCTCTCTGTTTTTAATTTTTGTATTTATTTCAAGACTTTCCGCAGTATCTTCGATTAAACTACCATCACCTTCAAACCCATTAAATTTTGAACGTAATGATGTCCTAAATAGGAGATCTACGTATGCTTCTGGTTGGTTGTAATTTTCAGATCTTGTCATGGTATGTTGTTCCTTCATTCCGTCAGTTCTGTCAGCATCATAAATATATTTAGACAAGCTTTTTCTTGGAATACAACAGGATACAAGATTGTTTCCACGATGAGAGGAAGCTGACTTCAACTGTCTCCCATCTCCGTGTGTGTTTGATACATTTTCCACTCCTATTACATGATTCTTACTACTCTCATCTGGGTCCAATACATCCATGTATTCTGTCGATGATGGAGACAGGTCACTAATAGTTTTAAAGTCACTTCGTACACGGGATTCATTCTCCCTAATTTGTTCAGTTGCCTCACTTGTTATACATATAGTATCTACGTTCAAAATTCTGGGTTGTTGTGGAGCCTTCCACCTATGAACTTTGTCACTGATCACAGTGCGTAAACTTCCATCTGTTGATACATTTATTTTTGAAAAACTGGATAATACACCCTCCTGCTGGATCGCCAACTTTGTCGTCTCTGATGTTTCCATGACAACTGCTAAAGGAGTTTGGAAATAATGATCCTTGACAATCGATTGGCTGGAATCATCAGAATTGGGGACATTGTCCCTGGAACTGTTGATACATCCATAATTCGCCTGCGTCTGATGGGTAACCAAAGTCAGAGATGCAGGAGGGTGCTGGCCGTTTTTTGGACACCCGTGTGTCTGGTTGAGTGAAGAGAGAGCTGATGACGCACTATACGGTCCTAGGTGTGAGGAGTTACCAGGTATGGCTGGGGGAATGGGGAGGCTTGGAGGAGGGGGCATACCAAAGCCTGAATACCCTGAGTATGTGCTTGCTGGTGGATAACCAGAATGAGAGAAGGAATGTGGTGATGTAAAATGACTATGGGCACTGGTATATCCAAAAGCTGGTGATGGGGCCGGCAACGAAGGATACTGGCGGAATATGTCCGTGTTGTTAGGTAGATATGTTGTACCATTTGATGGTTTGTCCATGGAGTCCAGGGAACTGCTGGGCTGTATGGGTCCTCTATCAAATGGCACACCTGATATAGCTGACATTGCACTAGGGAATGCTGGGAGAGAAGGCCCATACATACATGGAGATCTAGCATTAGGACGTGCTTCTGTCAGTGACTTGCTATACCCTGGATAATGAATATTCATCATGCTTTGAGAATCTCTGATTGGATGAGGAAATGGCATATGTAAATGAGGATGTGAGAATCTCTGATTGCTGTAGTCTGACAGTGTTTTCTCCATGGAGTTTGACAAGCTAGGCATTATGCTGTGATTATTTGAGAATGCTGAATCAAAACTTGGAGGTATTGGAACTGGTTGAATAGTGTTAGATCCCAGGGTGGATGAACTTCCTGGGAAAGGTGGATTTTGTGCGAGGACATTGTCCATTTGGAATGATCTTTGAGGTTGAGGTACAGAGAATGGAAAGGTCTGGGGCACAGCTGGACTGCTGGTCTGGTTTGTAGTAGTAGCACCATTTGCATCTGAGGAACTTTTTGACACTGGAACATCATTATTAAGTAGACTATGACTAGTGGTGCCTGTTACTGAGACAGGTGGAGTCTTCACTACAGCAGCGTCCCCACCCAGAGAGGTATCTGATGGTGCTGATTCAGCAGGGGGAGGAGGGGCTGGCTCCGGAGATGATATAAAACTCTGTGAGGCAGGTAGAGTTTGAGGTGGAGATGATACCAGTGGACGTGGTGTAAATGGTACCGTGTCTTGTGCATTGCGCATATAAGGTTTAGGTTTGGACCTGAGATAGACACATTTTCTGTACACACAGGTTTGCTTGAGGACATCTTTACGCACACAGTAATGACATTTGTTACAGTTTTCTTTTACTTGACAAGGTCCACACTGTCCACATCTACGACGTCGCTTTAATCGTACGCCAGCAGCCTGCTCCTCTGGTGTCAAATACATGTGGGAGTCTATAATAAAAGATGTACAAACTACTATTATCATTTAGTTAAAATATGAAACAGTCCAGGATTGCAAATTACCGCTCCCCACTCGCCAATGCAAGTAAAAAATCATTGTGGGCAACTTAAATTTTGATTTTAGTCGCCCACATGGCAACCATAGAATTCTGTGCTTTTGATTCAAATTCACTTAATTCCTTGTTGGAAGGACGTTTTATTGGACTAGATTTCATTTGTGTATTTGATCTATGATCACAGTGTTATCAATCGAGCATGTAGACGCATCTAGATTGTATCAAAATCGGCTCAGGACGAGCAAAATAAGTCCTGATGAGTGAATTTTAATTTTGAGTCTTTGGAGATCTTTCCTTTCTCTTTATCTCCAAACATTTAATCCTTCATCATGTTAATACTTTTTACACCTTTCTGATCTGAACGTCAGTAAAACATAACATCCTCGCCTGCCTGCCTTGATGCAAACTAACAATAGGCGTTTAAATATCAAATACAAAATAGATAACATGGTGACTTGGGTATTTATGACAGAGAGTAGACATAATTTCTATTATTACTGTCTGGGGGTTTGAACGTAAGGAAGTTTAAGAGCGATTAGTAAGGTTGCTGTATGTTTTCCGCGTAGGAATTTTTTATTCTGTCACCGGTACTAACGGAAAACAATCATCAGATCATTCAATGATGAAAGGGCTAAATGCCATGAAAGATACATGTACTCCACTCACAACTTGCTGTAAAGTCTTATTTCACTGCATCAATGTCGTAATACTTGATTATAGGCATTGAAATGGCCAGCATTGCAGCATATCAATAAATATTTACATTGCAATCTAGTTGACGCCTATTCATTTCAGGATGAACACAGGTTGACCATGCTACTTGGTCTATTTGTACAATCCACATTTCTTCCCTATGTGAAATGTTGATAATTTTACATTTGTGCTCTATTTTATCTTCATCTTACTTGTTTTTCTTTTTTTAATATCGTGTATAAATGAGTATCATAGATTTCAATGATATTTTGTTGGTGTTTTTGTGAGAGTAGTGTCTATTGAACAAACATGCTCCGCCTACTGTTTGAAATTCAAGCCAACACATTATGCACTTGGGATTTCATACACTAACAATTTAAAAAGATCAAATTTCATCTGTCAAATCTCAATTTATCTGATATTTATTCTATAATATCTCAAAACAATCAATAGAAATTTTTCCACACACAAGTTTTGATATTGAGAAACTGCTGACACAATCTGGAACTATTTTTCCACCACGTACCGGAAGTTTACACAGTGAGCATTAGATTTGCAAAAACATTAAGATACTCCTTGAGAATTTTAAAAAATGGATGTGAAACTATATATCTACATCGAGTGGATTATTCATAACCTTTACAAATTTTGTGGACCCTTAGATTTGTTTTTGTGCCCCTATATTTAGAAATTAGGTAGCCCATCCGCCCCAAAGAAATTTCACATATGTGCAGCCCTGAAACCTCCCTCCAATTATTGTGTTCACTTTTCAAATGATATTTTAATAGATCTATGTGAGATTCAAGTGGACTTCATTGCTCACTTGAAGAGTACTGGTACATGAATGTGCACCTTAAAGAAGAACCCTTGAAGAAAACTTGCTTTAAATATCACTTAGTTTAAAACAAGAACTCTGATTGAAAATAAAGTAAGATTTGTATACTAACAGGGTTCTTGATATAAGTCTACTACCTATAGCTTATAACATGAAGTAATGACGAAAGTGTAAAGTTAAAGATACTTTGAAATAAAGGCACTAGTAGTCAGTTGCGACATTCACTAATGAGGACTACTGAAGCAAATTGTATTTTTTACAAATTTCTAAAAAAAATAAGCTACAAAAAAAAAAACCAGTTATACCTGTGGGATTGTTGAAATGTCCACCATTTTCAGGACTTATGACCTCCCTAAAGTCCTTTCCTATGCCGTACTTTGCTGACTCCACATGATCAGGAAAATGGAGGGTGTTTTCTGTCATTTCTTCCCAGATTTTTTCACATCACCAATCATTTTTACCGTCTCATGATTTGGAACTACATCTGTTAATGATGAATGTAAAAAGATACGTATCATTTTTTTTTCATTTTAAATTATTGAGCAGTAAACATAAAAGGGCTCTTGACAGCCTGATTCAGGGCCGATATTTGGCACCATTCCTATTAATTTTTGAAGTGTGCTGCAATAAAGCATGGATAGAAACAAGTTTTTTTTTTTTTTTAATTTTATGCGTAAAGAACCGGTTTTAATGCCCCGCACTTTTGTGAAAGCGAGAACAACTAGATCTTTGCCCCTAATGGGACGAAAATACCTCCCGCAGAAATATTCTTTAAAGTTTAAAAAGTTATCTTGGATCAAGGTCAAGCGTCTATTGTGGCATTAACCATATACCTTGGTTGAAGGTTATGACACACTCTTAGGTCCTAAAGAACATTAGTGTGAACAATTATTGAAATATATCAATAGCAGCAGAAGTTATGCCCCGGACAAGGTTTTACTAATAGTGTCTATTGTGACCTTGACCTCAACCCATGACCTTGGTTCAAGGTTATGACACACCCTTAGGTCCTTAAATTCATCAACAGGGGGGAAGAGTTAATCCCCTGACAAGGTTTTGAACATGATGTCTATTGTGACCTTGACCTTTGACCTTGGTTCAAGGTCATGACACACCCTTTGGGCTTAGGTGGCGATGAAGACCCTGTGGCCTGTTTTGCTCGCATCAAAGAAGGCTGCGCATCAATTTCTAATTTGGTTACCATAGAAACTGTTTTCAACTCCTTCAGACGAAAATATGTTTCATAAGAAAGGTATAGGGGAAATCTCTATTTTTCCTGGATTGTAGAAGTTACATGTATAAACTTTCCGTTAATACCTAAATTTTTAACCAAAGGTCCTTAAAGTTATCATAATAAATGAAATTAAAAACAAAGTTTTGTAGTGCCACAAAAATTGCCCATGTTTGGAATGGACCAGCCCTCATGTGTGCACGATGCAGCTCGTCATGTTGTACAAATCAAAACATACATGGCAAGTAGGGTACACTCTCAACGAAAAAGAAGGGAAAACTTACTGATACTCACATTTGGATAGAGTAAGAAGAAAAAAGAAGACATAGTGTGAAAAAGCAATATGAAAAGTATATATTAGAGACCAAATGGATATATAAAATTTGGTGAAAAATGGGCTAAATCTCGTCACACACCTCTAAGTCACTGATATTTTGCTTGACAAGTAAGTCAGATTAGAAATAATCGTTCCTAAATCGTTTGATATACATTATTTTATCGCTGAACAGGGATGAATAAGAAACTTTAAAATGCACTTACATTTTTTCAATATAGGACATTTTGTGCTGACTTCAAGGTTTTGAGTCTTATTTTCTCGCGTGATTTTTTCATAATTCCTCTTTTGGATTTTCAGAGTGATTTTGGGGGAAAAATAGAGGAAATTTGACATTGGGTAGGGGCATAAATTTGGCTGAATTTAACTGAATTAGAATTTTCATTATCAAATAAAGTGCACTGGATTTGATTTTATATTACATTAATGTATGTGTTTCCTGTTGATTGCCGAAGTTGAACAAGTCCAATACATGAAGTTAAATTCAGTTTTGTAAATACTGCAAATGGTAATGGTCTTATCAACCACCCTCCGCCTTTCACTCAATACCTGACCTCTGTTTTGTTTGGGCCGCCATTAATCAGATTACAAAAGTCTACCAAAGAAGGCGGCCTATGATTGGTTGTGTTGTCAGTGTTGACATTCAAAACACTCATTATTGAGAGAAACTTGAGGAAATACCGCAAAACAAGAAAAATTGAATAAAAATCTGGAAATTCCGCACCGTGAGATTTGAACTGTGGTTACCCAACTTTTTGGTTATTGTTACAGCTCTACTGCAGAGTGTTTACACATAATTGGCTGTGTCGTCAGAGTTGACCAATAAAAAACGCTCCTTATTTGAGAGAAACTCGAGGGATAAAAAAAGAAAAAAATTGAATCAAAATCAGGAAATTCCGCACCATGAGACTTGAACAGTGGTTACCCGACTTTTTGCTTATTGTTACAGCCCTACTGCAATGTGTTCACACATGATTGGTTGTGTTGTCAGAGTTGACCGATCAAAACGCTCGTTATTGAGAGAAACATGAAGGATAAAAAAAAGAAAACATCTAATAAAAATCTGGAGGTTCCACACCGTGAGATTTTAACTGCAGTTAACCGACTTTTTAGTTATTGTAACAGCCCTACTGCAGTGTGTTTACACACTCGATGTCAAACTCCTGTGGTCAAACCCCACCCTTCAAACGGCATAAATGGGGCACTGGATTAGTCCCTGAGGGCCATCAATCAATCAAACACGACATTAAAATTCTTTTTTGAGCCAGACATTTGGACCAACAACTTGAAGTGTCAGTAGTTGGTAAATAGCTCACATGAGCTGATTAATATTTTGTATTTCTGACATGTCCTTCTCAAAATAAATGTTACAGTATTTGATTCGATTTGATTTGAACTGAAGTGCAGGTAAACGCAGTACTGGTATAGTATTTTCAGCAAAGGCATCAGCAAAATGAAAATGCGTTACACAGCAGGTTGGGGAAAGTTTCAGATCCAGCTATAAATATATATAAGTATAATAAGCCCTTTTCACATAAATGTGTGACTAGCATTTTGTGGAGGGCAAGTACAATGTACCAACTTTCGTGACGTCACGGTTAAAAAGTGATTGTCGGTGACGTCATACCTGTTACCTGTTACCTAGTTGAGAGATCTATCATCTAGTCTGTCGACTCTCTAGATCCGTTCCTGTATCTCTGCTTAATCTTTGATGTTCAGAATGGGGGGTTAGGCATGTTGGCTCAAATTTGAGTGGCTGTCCTTTCCAGTGGTTGTTAAGCTTGCTTTTGAACGAGTTTAGTGTATTGGCTGTCACAACGTTGTCTGGTAAGCTGTTCCATATATTGATGACTCTATTTGTAAAACAGTTTTTCCGCACATCTAGTCTGCAGTGGCTTTTGACAAGTTTTTGGCTGTTACCTCTTGTTCTGTTTTCCTGGCTCTTTACAAAAAGTGGTTTACTCATTTCATCTAGATTGTTAATGTATTTGTAGACTTGTATGACGTCTGCCCTTATTCATCTATATTCTAATGATGGAAGACCTAGGTTGAGCAGTCTCTCCGAATAACTTAGATGTTGAATTCCATAGATCAGTTTTGTTGCTCTACGCTGTGTGTTTTCGATAGCTATGGCATCTTTTTTGTACAGAGTATACCATGCACAGGAAGCATATTCTAGGTGTGGTCTCACTAGGCTTTTGTATAGATGTAAGAAAGAATCCTTATCCAAGTGTTTAAAGTTCCTTTTTATCACACCGAGCATGCGATTAGCCTTTTTTACTGCTGTGTTAATATGAATTTGAAATTTAAGTTGGTTGTCTATTTGAACTCCTAAATCTGTTTCATATTCAATTTTTCCTATAACTTGCTCCGATAAGCTGTAATCATCTGGCAGGATTGCCCTGCCTAAATGAAGATGCTTACATTTGTCCTTGTTGAAGGTGAGTTGCCACGAGTGCGACCATGATATCAGATTGTTGATGTCCTGTTGGATCTTTCTGTGGTCTTCTTGATTGTTTGATGAGCCATATAGTTTCGTGTCGTCTGCAAATAATTTGACTGGGTTATTAACTACTTCTGGCAAGTCATTGATGTAAATGAGAAAGAGGATAGGTCCCAAGACGCTGCCTTGCGGAATACCCGAAGTTATGTTGTCCCATGGAGAGTATTTACCATTTAGAATCACCCTTTGTTTCCTGTCTGTTAGAAATTCTTTTATCCATGTTAGTGTTTTGCCTTTAATTCCATATGCTGATAGTTTTTTGAGTCATATTGCGGGAACTGTTCTTATTTTGCCATCCAAAACAACTGGACCACAGTTATGTGAAAAGGGCTTATAGTTTGATAGGGCTATATGTAGCTGTAGCGGCTTCTGGTAGTTGCAGGTACTGATAGTTCAGTACAAGTTCTAAGACTGAGCTATTGGGATGTCCCTTTAGCTCACTTGGCAACAAGTCTGACTATCACCTGTTCGGCCCAGGTTCAAGTCCCGGACCGGCACCTGCAAACTACTTCACTGGCGACGATGTGAACAATTGGTTTGTGTGGGCCAGCTCGATCTGCAGGAGTGGAGGCAGAACCCTGCTAGGGGTTGGAGAGTGGCCACACAGCGGGGTTCACCCTAGGCCATCAACGAAAGGGAGAAGGGTGTAGTGGCTTCCGGTAGTTGCAGGTACTGATAGTTCAGTATAAATTCTAGACTGAGCTATTGGGATGTATACCTTTAGCTCACTCCACAACGAGTCTGACTATCACCTGGACGGCTGGGGTTCAACTCTCCGACCAGGCACCTGTAAACTACTTCATAGTCATCATAAAACTTTAACTACAACTTTTATTTAGAAACCCCAGTAGAAATGTCAACAGATACGGAGATAAGGAACCTCAAACTTTTCATATTTCTGAAATCTTGTTGCTCATCATTGGTCCGTATTTGAATATAGGGTTCTTGTTAAAAGTTCTAATATATATCGAGTACAAATGGAATCGGTGAATATTTTTCAAAAATTCTAATTTTAGTTTAATTTCATATCGACAAATGTAAGTAAGCAATAGCTTGATCTAGCTACTATAATCCGATCAAGCTATAATAGCTCCATTTGAAGTTTTCCCCAACCTGCACAGAGACTATCAGTACAGTACAGTATAGTATCTGTTTCCGACAAAGCTTGCATTGCGAACGGTTATTCAGATGAACATGAAAATTTGAAAAAAAAATAGTGAAAATATTCAAGGATAAAGAAACTTAAAAGTTGTTTTTACTTTGATGTGAGTGTGAAAATGGTTCACAATATTTCGCGTCCTGTACATGATCTTTCCGCCGCCATGCTTGTTTACAAAATGAGCAGTAAGTTTTTTATAGTCGATAAATTATAGAACGCTCCACTATGCTTCTTTTCAAGATATCGTGAACATTCATTTACCAAATCTTCAAATATATGAAATTTTACTTATAACATATCATTTTTGAAAAAAAAAGTATTACATTGTTTTTACTTATTGATTAAAGAGAATTCTGAATTTATCGACTATAAAACACTACTTCCAATGTTTATGTTACTTAAACAAAGTATATGCCTGAAATGACTATGTGATCAATTTTTATTGTACATTTTATTTATTCATTTCCTTTATTTATTCAGGATAGCACATTTAGCTACAAAATGAACTAGTTTACAATGTGGTCCTGTCTTAAAAATATGTACATATCACCTTACTGTAATGAAATAAAACCTAAATATCACAGTTCATTTACAAAAATACATACCTGTAAAACAACATCAATATAGTAATTGAAAGTCAAAGTAATTGCTTCAGATACCCGTTTTTAAAAGATGACTATGTTGTGGAGTTTCTAATAAAATCAGGTAATACATGTATATGAACATGTATTCTATTTTGTCACAAAATTTCATACGGCATAAATTATATGGATGATGGTGATAAATTCAGGATCTGGAAACAAGTTTGGAAAACTTATGCTAATCCATCTCCTTTCTAATCAAAAAGGAGTAGGAGAAGTACATGTATCGGTTCATATATCACGAAGACACTGTGTTTACTTGTCATTTGGTTTTTTAAATTAATTTTTCATCTTGTTACAAATGCATAGTTTATGATATATTTTGTTTTCTTTGTTATTTGATGTATACAATGTACCAACCGTATGATAACTGAATAATCGAACTGAATATTGATAGTAACTTTTTTTCTTTCAGATCCGACTTTTATGAAATAAATTTCAATTGGCCTTTTCAAGAGATAAATATAGGCATAATGACTTTGAAATTGAGATTATGACTCATGTTCAAGAAATTTTACAAATGTAGTGGTTGTGTACGGAACTCGTTTGTACTTCACCTTATATACCGTATTACTTATAGAACTCCTATAATCACAGTGTAAATTCAATACAAATGAATGGGCATATGTAAATATATGTACATAACAGGTTGCATTCGGCATTTCAAAGTGTGAGGGAATGGGAGGGGGCAGTGGAAGAGTTGTCCCGTCCAGGAGCATCTTCACTAGTCGTGGTGATCGATCTGTAAATATTCTTTTAGAATTGCAGATCGATCACCGCGACTAGCGAAGATGATCCAGGATGTGATAGCGAGCGGAGCTCGCTGCAAAGGCCCGAAGGGCCTTTGCGAGCGAAGCTCGCATTTATGGTAACGCGTATACGTAAGTATGGGAAAATGCACGAGCAAAAGATATACATACTTGGAGCTGAAAAAGTATGGTAACAGTACCGCGGATACGGGTAAAAGTGACTCGATTCCCTTAAACGACAGTGCAGGAGAACATAGCTTGACAAAGTTGCAATAGATAGAATTCTTCTATTTTATGGCATAATAAAATTAAGTGAAACTCGCCGAATAGTTCGTCTGAAAATCAGAAATTCAGCAGCAACTAATCCGCCATCTTTATCACTAATGACGACACAACGGTACGTAACTCTGCAGTATACTTTACGTCATTATTCCTCTATTTGTGACGTCATTGTAGCAGTGCGCCCATTTTCACGTGCAAGAATGGTACATGATTGTAGTAATGCGAGAAGGAAAAGTAACATAAAACTGCCGCGGTTTTCTAACATTTTTCAGTGTACATTTATATCAAACAAAATGTAGTAAAGAAGAACGATTTGAATTTTTCAAATGGATTTCAAGGTCACTAGAGAGGAAAGTGGAGGGATTTCAAACTCCCTCGCTAATGATCTACGTCTTTGTAAAGTAGATGGGGCGGATCCATATTTTTTTCTGTCTTTTTTTTTTTTTTTTTTTTTGCAGTGGGAAGGGAAGGTCCAGCTTGACCGGCGGGGCTCAGGATCGATTTCTGGAATCCCAAAGGTTATGATTTTGAAAAAGGTTTTGATTTTGAGATCAAGGTTTTAATGTTTTACAAAATTTATGGTGTCTTTTCTTCTCCGCTCGCACATAAGGGTTTGCCTTGATTCATATTACATTATGTTCAAAAACGACTTGGATTCGGAGAGGGAAGCATGTGTATGCGTGCAGGATTCAGAGAGAGAAGCATGTGTAATTTAAAAAAAAATTAGTAGAATGAAAACACAAACACTCGTTTACACAAATTTTCGACCCCTTGGCCTTTATCAAGTGAAAAACGACAAAGTATACAATAAGACTACGTGAAATCCATCCTTGCTCCATTTGTTCCTGAAAGGGGGGGGGGGGGGGCTGGCAGTGTTTGGAAATAAATATACTGACCCACAAAATGTTGAAAATAAATAATCTGACCCTAATTGTCGCAGAAATAAATATTCTGACCCACGCGTGTTAAAAATGTTGTCTCATGCCTCCGCATTCGATAAATATTCTGTAATTTCCTACCAAGGCTATACTTAAGTAGAGTAACATCTCTTAGACCAAGCTGTTGTAAGATGGAGACGGATGTGATTGCGTATGCTGCGTTTTTGAGACAAAATGTCTCTGAATTACAAAGACTGGGTAAAGAATGGGGGATGACAGAGAAGGAGATCAGCTCCTGTATAGAGAGGGCACTGCAAGAGGAGCCACCCAAACCCGCGGAGGAGTCGAAAATGTCCGTGGCTCGCATGATCTGGCACTGGATCCGGGTTGGATTGAGATGGTGTTTTAGGATAGCAGCTGTGATCATAATATTGTTCATATCTGTCTATATGTTAACTGTGTTCCACCCACCAGCAGAACATTACATATCTGGAGCACTCCAACCATATGGTTATGCTTTGTTCAGATTTGTAAGAATGGCAACCCTCCCTCTGCATGACCATTTTAACATTACCAGTACGTAGGTTTTCAATTTGAAAGCAATTATAAATTTTTCGAATCATACAAGTATTGCAGTATGATAAAATTCATTTTATGCGACAGAAAATAGAGGTAGACCATTAAGTATTTTATAGGGGTCATCTCGAAGATAACGGCAACTTAAATTACATTGAGATCTTATAGGATTTTATTGCAACGTAATGAATTTTGGCCGGATTGCAAAGCAATTCCGGCCCATAGATTGACGATGTCCATCCGTCCGTCCATCTGCCGTCAACATTTTGGTTAAAGTTTCTGGTTGAGGCAAAATCTAAGGAACTATATGCAGTAGAAACTTTATATTATAGATGAAGCTTGCCCATGACAAGACCTTTCAATTTATGCCATAACATTTGACCTAGTTACCTTGACCTTGGACTTTAACCTAGTTAAAGATTTTGGTTATAGTTTCTGGTTGAGGCAAAATCTAAGTAACTATATATGCTGTAGAGACTTTATATTATACATGAAGCTTGCCCATCACAAGACCTTTCAATTTATGCTGTAACATTTGACCTAGTGACCTTGACCTTGGACTTTGACCTAGTTAAAGATTTTGGTTAAAGTTTCTGGTTGAGGCAAAATCTAAGTAACTATATGCAGTAGGAAGTTTATATTATACGTGAAGCTTGCCCATCACAAGACCTTTCAATTTATGCCGTAACATTTGACCTAGTGACCTTGACCTTGGACTTTGACCTTGTTAAGGATTTTGGTTAAAGTTCTTGGTTTAAGCAAAATCTATGGAACTGTGTGCAGTAGAAACTTTATTTTATACATGTAGGTTGTCTCTGACAAAACCTTTCAATTTATGCTGTTTTATTTGACCTATTGACCTTGACCCAGTTAGTGACAAAAACTTACTTTGCAATCCGGCCATACCGTCTTTAGCGGTGTTTTATTCTCAATTTTTTCATATTTCTGTGCAAGAGATTTTGATTTAATTCATGTTATTTATTTGTTATACTTCAAATATTATTTTAAGAAAAAGAAATTGGAAGTTCACGGTCATCAAATTTTTCTAATTGTAAATGGCCTCGTCAATTCATTTTGTGACGAGTGGAATTACTGGACAATGAGTCACGGCTAGCTAGTTGTTATTTCTATTCTAATATAGCACGTGAATGGGCGGAGCTTAGCATACTGGAAGTTTTTTGGAGATTTTACACCAGGCGAGTTCTATGGTAGATATAGGGAGAAAATTTCAAGTCATATTGAAATAGAAGATTTATACTTACCAGTGATATTAATGACATACACGCTTTTTCATATCCAGTTGCTACATGTGCCTCTACTTAATACAATACATGTACATGTATGGTCAATTAGTGCTATACGTACATGTTAGATTCTAGTTTGCACTTTGCAGAATGAAACGCCAAATCAAAATGCATGAAAATTTACAATCATAGCTTATATAACAATCTGTGTTATCTCATTTCTCTTATAGATTTCTATGACTCTGAGTGTGTAGTGGAGAACCCTTGGTTCACAGAGCCGCAGTATGAATGTGACCTTTGTATTGGTGTGAAATCTGTTGTCGAGGCCTTTCCATCTGATCTTGACAACAATACCTACATTAACGAGCTGCTCGATCAAGGTGCTCCAGTTATATTCAAGGTGAGCTGAAAGGATTTGGAAGGTATACTTTTGATATTTTCTTCTTAAAAAAGGTTCATACCAACAAAACTGAAGAGGGCAATTTATATTTGTTTCCTATGATATTTTTGTCTGTGTATTTGTCTGTCAGTGCTGCTTGAAAGGTTTATTTGTCAGTTGACCATGTTTACTCTGCAGTAGTTACTATATGTGTACTTATTTTAGCGGGATTCATAATTTAGCATAGTTAGCGCTGTTACGACTGCGTTTTTTCAAGACTTTGATAAATCACATCACTTTCAATGATTATAAAGGGAAACTAGTGAAGTGCACTTATTCATGATTACGCTTTATCACAATATATGCCAATTTGCCTGTTATTGCCCTATCTCTGCTTAAATTTGTGTATGCTAGTGTTAGATGATAGACCCAGTATCAGTGAAACATTCATCTTGTAGCTGTGTTTCACATGTAGCTGTGTTTCACATGTAGCTGTGTTTGAGATTGCTCGTATTTGACTTACTCATTAAACATGTTAATGTACCAAAGTTCAAACCATTTCTTTGGTATTGATAATGAAATGTTTCCTTTGATGACATATGCCTGGCATTTGCACACACTAGATTAGAAAAGAATTATTGCATTATACTGTCGTTGAATTAATTCTTCTTTATATGTATGAATTTATATTTTATCTACATTTACACATCATAAAATGTTTCTCCTTTTTTATAAAAATAACAAATCATTAGTACCGATACTGTATTTAATGTCATAAGATCGATTCGCATGATGAATTTTAACAAGTGATTTTATGTTGTAATTTCAGGGTTTGTATCATCGTACTGTGTCGTATGATGATTTGTACGAGATGTACACAGAGAATAAGGAGGTGATGGATAAGTCAGTGTTCTTCTTCCAGTCCTCTGTTATAGATATGAACACAATCGCTGACCTCTTCACTCCGGAAGTACGTGACGTGCTTGAAGAATCGGAGGGAGTGACTATACACTGGTCAGTATATATATACAGCTGACACTCGTTATCTCGAAGTCGATGGGCCCACTGAAAATACTTCATAAGCGGAGTTCGAGATAAACGTCAGTCAAATTTACGATATATTTTCGAATGTATTGTACCACCTATAAGGCTAAAAGAATCGTTTTGCTATTGTATTTTACACAATAGATATCAGAGCTTAAAAGGCTACGAGGCTGACAATGTAATGTTTACTTTACAACGTAGAATAGATTCTAGAAGTGCCATAAACGTATTCTTAATACTAAAATTTTACGAAGAGGCGCATTGAGAACGTCAGGTATTTTCATTCGTTGTGACCCCCCCCCCCCTTTCCGCGCCGATGGCAATGGCCCTGATATGATACAAGTTTGGTTGTTTTATCAATCTGTCATAAGCCGTTTACCTTCAAGAGTTTTAGATCATTGTGTCATCAAGTACAAAGAAAACATTTGTTCGTACGCTATTTAATTTTTTTGTCTGCTAGATTTCAAAGTTGTATTAATGTCTTCATTCTTCACTTAAATTTACTCACATGCAATCAAGTTTAATCATCTTCCTCTTAGTGTATGAAATTTTATGTATGGATTATTTTGTAGATCATCAGTATAATCATTGTTGCTCAGATTTATTTCAGTTACGATAAATCTTGCAATTTTTTTGGGGGGGGGGGGGGGGTGGTTGTATTGGTTTGTTTATTTTTTTTAGCCGTCGCTTCTCATAAGAATTTCAACATAACAAACAATGCAGTTTTAATGAATAAACATGCACATATCATTGTTTCCGCAATGATATTATCTAATTTATTGTTATCCCCCTTAATTAATTTTGATGTCACGGTCGATCAAACAACGGCGAATCAGTCAACCTGCGTTACCGGTACCTATAATTGTTTGTTTACCATTCGATTTCACTATTGTTTGGTACGTTAATTGGTTTGTTTATACAAACATTAGGACTTTGACTTAACGAGTATGAAATACACGAAGAAAATGACTTGGGACTTCGAAATTACTTCGAGATAAGCGAAATTTCGAGATAACCGATTTCGAGTTATCCGAAGTCAAATTGGTTAGAATATGAAGGAAAAAAGGTGGGACCGCCGCTCGACTTCGAGATAAACGGAAGTTCGAGATAACCGAGTTTGAGATAACGAGTGTCAGCTGTACTATACACATGGTATGCCTTCTTTTTGATGCGTAGAGTTACCTCCCATTTTGGAGAGTATCTGATGTAAATGCATTATGACGTTGTGAACTTTGTATGGATATCATTTTCCTTGAATTTTATGCTGGTTTATAATTATAGAATTTGATGACATCACAATTAGTTTACATCAGATAACATCCCAAAGGGAAGTAACCCTGTATATAAAAAGGACCCTATAGAGTCGTAGGAGATGAGATATAATTGTGAAAGGTCATGTGATGATCAACAGAGCAAAGTTACTCAAATATGTTGGTTTTTTTTAATTCATCATAACTTGATGGTGAATTCAGGGTCATTTGATTTTTCAAAACCTTATACATGTACATGTGTATTTCATCTTTTACAATTCTCACTGTGGCATATCACGTGATACGTGATACGCAAATGATATGTTCCATGGGAATCCCCTTTGATTAAACCAAGTTTATACTGTTTATATCTTCTTTATATGATTTTATTAGGCCTATCATATGGCCATTATCATCAATGATATGATGGTTATCTTTTCTGGTCAAGAATAGACATGTATTCGGAGAACACTTAAACAGAAATTTTTCAATGCTCACCACATGTTATGATATGGTGCACGGACAAATACAAAATTTTCTGTTTAAGTGTTCTCCAAATATACGTCTATTCTTGACCAGAATAAATTACCATCATATAATTAATAAAAATGACCATATGACAGGCCTAAAACAAATTCATATAAAGTAGATTTAGACATTATTTACTTGGTTTAATCTAAGGGGATTCCTGTGGAACATATCATTTGTGTATCATGTGATACGCCACAATGATTCTGAGCATGTATTTTCATCAGAATCAATAGATTAGCCATGACCTTGACCTGAGATAAAAAGTATGATACATGAATCTCCATTTTGTTAAATAGTGATGCATGTGTCCATCCGTGCATCTGTCTGTCTGTCCCAAATAACGTTTCCAGACACTTAAAGGAAAATGTTGCAGATAATTAATTTCTTGCATATAGCTTTTACACAAAGACTTACGGATCAAATTCAAATATGGGTCATGTCGCTCAATTTTGTGCAGAGTAATGGCCTTTGAAACTTAGCGAAATTCAGTATTTCTGGTTTCCAGACATTAAAGGAAAGCTGTTTAAAAAGATTATCAATTAATTTCTTTGATAAAGCTTTTATCACCAAAAAAAAAAAAGTACAGTTTGAATTTAAATATGGGTCATATTGCTCATTTATTTGCAGAGTTATTTCCCTTGAAAAATGAAACTTGGAAAAATTCAATATTTTGTGGTTTCCTGACATTTAAAGGAAAACTATTACAGAGAATAAATCCATTTCATAGATATAGCTTTTATACCAAATATACTGGGTACAGGTCAAGCACAAAATTAATATGGGTAATTGTGCTCAATTAAGTGCAAAGTTATGTCTCTTGAAACAAAATTCAACATTTAATGGTTTCTAGACATATAAAAGTGACAGTTTGTTACAGGGAATAAATTCATTTCTATTTTTAGATATAGCTTTTCTTTTAAAATATTTACAGGTTAAGATTGAATATGGGTCATGTCGCTCAAGTTTTACCTCTTGAAACTTAGAAAATTAAATATTTTGTGGTTTCTCGACATTTAAAAGAAAACCGTTACAGGGAATGAATACATTTCTTGGATATAGCTTTTACACTAACTGACCAAGAAATTTAGATCCATTTCAAGTATGGGTTATATCTTTTAATTATGTGCAGAATTATTTCCTTGAAAACTTCCATACAATACACTAAAATTTATAGATAGACATGCTTTCAGTAGCTTATTACTTACCCGGTACTAGTATGTGATTGTGAAATAAGCCTGGCAGGGGAATCATAATAAAATAAAATGAGCCATATTTTGATACCTACTGTAAATCTGGAAATTTCTGCGTCAATTTATTTTTTCGGTTTTGAGTAAAAAGCCTATAGATTTATTTTTGTGATTCAAATTTTTACGAATCCATCGCCACTGAAAAAAATAAATATATATAGTATACGGTATTTTGTTAATTTGCTGTACAATATTGTTTCATGTTTTAATCTTTAGACTTAAAAAAGGATTCCTATCACATATTCCTTTCCAATTGAATTGATAGCAATATGTTTTCCGATCGGAACAGTATAGTTTGAACGTAAGCTAACTGTTTGAAATGTGATGAATCCGAAAAGTTATAATTAAATATAAAGTATACGAATCGCAAATGATTTCACTAATGACAGCCTCAATCAGAGGAACGTAACTTATATTATGAAGTAATTAATTAAAATAAAACTCCTTCATTGCAAACAAAGACCCACTCTAATTGTCTTATGATTTATTTTTCACACCTATTCGGCGATCAACGCAGTGTAACTGTTTTTCACATATGTTCGTGTTTACTTACGTTTTGTTAAACCGCTCATACATGATATGATTCCCTTTTGTTTTTGTAAAGTTCGAATTGCTCTTTTCTTTTCTTTTCTTTTTTTTTTCTTTTAGTTTGAAAGTTTTTTTTTGTAACAGAATAAGACATATGCAATGTCCCCCGAGTGCGAATGTCAAAACGGACATCATGTGGCTTTAAAAGTAAAAAGCCGCGTATGCATGTGCACGAACATTTATGTTTAATTGATGTAACGGAAGAGTAATTTTCTTCATGTGGATTTATTTTTAAGATAAATATATTTGCGTGTCCATCATGCCCGCAAAATCGCTAAAAATTAATCGACAGCAAAAATAACCAGATTTACGGTATAAATCATTAACCATTGTCCTAAAGTGCATAATGAATCATACTGAATTCCTTCTTAAAATATACATCTCTATTTATGCTTGTTGTGTTGCTAGGCAAACAAAGAATATGGCTGGTGGACAAGTGATGCGTAAGATGTTCCCACGACCAGACTTTGTGCCTCAGGAGAGTGAGGTAGCATTAGAGAAAACTGTGTTTCTTGACGGTCCAAAGACAGATCACTATGAACTGGTATGAGTTCTCTTATGTTACTTGAAATACTATGTGTATGGAATATTTTTTAGATATTCTTTCCTAAAACTCACTAGCCTGACGTCCGAGGCTACCAAAATTTTTGATGGGCTAGTAAAAATTCTTGCTGGGCTAGTAGAAATTCTTTACGAAACTGTACAGAAAACTAGTGGCTGAAAAAAAGTTTTTGAAAGACTGGATATATTAAGATACATTTGATGTGCAATGTATGCAACAATTATAGGAATGCACTTACATGTACATCATATGGTGTATTATATAATGTACTTTGCACTCTGTGATACCTTTTTGCCTGAAATCTGGGAAACTGATTACTGTAAAAATGGTTATTTTTCCTGGGGGAAATTTGCAGGAAATGACCTTTGCAACAGTACCTATTGGGGTAATTTTTGCGAAAACGGGAGTATTCCTTTAGTCTTTTATACTGGTTGTTATTTTTGTATTTGGTTATTTTTGCCATATTAATAGTACAATCGCAAAAAGAGTTAAATAACCCCCATGCGAAAGTGTTCATGTTTACTGTTCCACTTACATACAGCTTTGACATATTTCTTAAAAACATGATGTTTCATGTATTTTCAGGCGAGTTCTTTCATGGAGGTAGCATGGTATACTCAGGCTAACAACGACAGAAGAATCTTACTGGCTCCGTTGTCTCACTGCAGATCTCAGTGTAGCCCAATAACTGTCAAACTTCAAGAACGTGACATATGTAAGTAGGCAAATGATATCATAGAAGTATTAAGAAAATTGATATATTTATTTTAAATACGTCTTACATGTAACTACAACTCAAAAATGTGAGGAGAATGTTTCTCAATGAGATGCTGAAATATTTGTATATCAGCTGCACTGTTTCAAAAAGAAGTGTACTTGTAGTTTGCATAAAATGGTAAAAAAGGGATCTGAACTGCAGAATTATAGATTTAATTTCAATATTTACTCTTAAAATGCAGATTAAAAATGTTTTGATAACAACATGTACTATTTACTGAAGAGCTCAAAATACTCCTTGAAAGTTGATGTTGTTTGTCTAATGAAATAATGGAAGTTAGGTCTTTAATAGTTTTATCATGTTGTTTTTGACCAACCATGTTATTGCTATTTGGTCTTTGTTCTGTTTTCATTTGGGATGGTATCTGACATAAAGTAATTGTGATGTCATAAAATTCTATAGGAACAAGCATAGAATTCAGGCAAAACATGCGTCAAATATGTTGAAACTATGGGAATTATAATAAACCATAATGTGTTTACATCAGATACCGTCCCAAGGGGGAAGTAACTCTGTATATTGAAGAGACAGAATTGACATTTACATGTATTTGTTTTGTATTTTACAATACAGTGATGTTCAGACCCAGTGTCTTCAAGGTGATAGTCCTACCACTGAAAAAGGGCATCTCTGTTGGCTTCATGGGATCATTTTCTGAAGATCCATAGTGAAACTGGACTTACATTCTACAGGACCAAAACAACAGGAAATACAAGAAAGTGACGGCTACATTTCAAATTTACAATACATTCCTGTGTAGCAAAGAATTTTTAGATTGCAAATATCAAAATTAAAATGATCATGTTGATGTCTTCTTATAATTTTATCATACTAATTTTGCACATGAGCTTAGAGAAATTCTAACTGATATCCTGAAACTTTGGTGAGTTTAAAGGGGAAAAGGAGAAAAATTGTGCTGTTGTTTAGTGGTGACAATTACAACTTGTGTTGTATATGCATTTAAAGACTTTAAATAAGTCTTGCATCTTGCTTTGTGTCATATGCAGCACCTCATTGAAAAGATTTCAGTGAAACTTGGTACAAATGCAAAACTGAATGATATGTGTGCATGAAAGAAGGGGAAAAACACTTAAAAAATTTATTACAAGAATTGTAGATTTTGGACATCATGGTTTTACAAGACTTGTTAATACCAGACATGATGGTTTTTGGCTTTAAAGCGGAATCCACTTCTTAGATTACCACAAATTCAGAATTATCATGTTTATTATGGTCTTTACATCTGAAATATGTTCAGATATAAATTTAAGAATGATATTTTTGTAATGGATTTATTCATACAATACCATCTTGACCAGACTCGCATAAGTTGTACATCTGGCAATGCCTTGATAAATCTGTCTATGTACATGTAATGTGATACGGCTGACCTTTTTTTTGCTTGAATGATTTTCAATTGAATTATTCACTATTTTTGAAAACCAGAGTTACTTCCCATTTGAGAAGGTATCTGACGTAGACTGATTGTGACGTCATCAAATTCCATGGAAACAGTCCTAAAAGTCTGGGAAATGACTGTGTAAAATCGACGATACCATGCCATTTTCATGACGTCACAATGGTTTTACGTCAGATACCGTCTATAAGGGGAAATAACTCTGTATTCCGCAAAGACTCAATAACCAAACTTTCATTTTAAGCTCACCTAAGTGAAGCTCAAGTGACCTATTGTCAAAGCGCACCGTCAGGCGTCCTTTGTAAACTTTTCGACTTCTTCTCCAGAACCAGTGAAGGGATTTTGATGATACTTGGTAGGAATGAAGTACTAATGGTCCCCTACAAGTGTTGTTGTTTTTCGTCAGGATCCATCAACAGGTGGCGCCACCACAGGCAAAAGTAGGTCACGGGGGCACCCTCCTTTGACAAACTTCTTCAGAACGGAAGCATGTATTGACACACAGAAAACATCAGGATGATCTAGAGAGATGTCTTAAGGTATCCATTGTACAAATAAATACCAAGTGTATTATATAGTTAGAATCATGGCATACTTTTACCTAAATATACCTAATACAACATAAAAAATGGTTTCTATCATCAAAGGTCAACGTGCCAACCGTCGGCACGGAAACTATGGAGACTCTGACAAAGATTACCCAGGTAATCTTAACACTGTTTAAATGGACGAGACGTCCGCGAGATCTCCATTTGTACATTGGATTACATTAAGAAGTGTTGTTATTTTTGGTTCCACTCCAAAGTCAAATTTTTGACGTCTGTTCATAATTTGTCAGAAATGGACATTTTGCACTATTACTTTAAATAATTCAATAAGTGTATGATTTTACACTCATAGAATTTTATTTTTTTGATTTTTATATGAATTTTTTTCTTATGTAAAAAAGAAGGGGGGGGGGGGGGGGTTCATACATTTCAACTTCTCCACAAATGCTGTACAGATTTTTATGAAACTTGGTAGGAATGAAGTACTAATTGTCCCCTACAAGTGTTATTGTTTTTGGTCAGGATCCATCAACAGGTGGCGCCACCACAGGCAAAAGTAGGTCACGGGGGTATCCTCCTCTGACAAACTTCTTCAGAACAGAACCACATATGGACAATTCCACTCTGAAGTCAAGTTTTTTTTCCTTTTACAAACTTCTTCCTGTTTGATATGCTTAGTTAACATAGTTTTCAGGTGAACGATTGTGGTACTCTTGGACGTCTTGTTGACTCCAGAATGCATACCAAGATGTAAAAATCTACATTCATTTGTAAGAATGTTGATACATACTTGTATTTTTAGGGCCGTGCATGATGCACTGAGGCAAGTTGTATGATTTTTTTTTATTTTAAGTTTAATATATGAAATATTTTAAATACTTTTAAAGTTCTAATGGAGTAGTCTGTTATGAAAAGATGTATTCAATATACTGACATAATACTGTAGAACTTTTTATTTTTATATAAAGAAAAAGAATCTTGTGAGGAATTTTCAACTTTCATGGTGAAAGGTCAAGGTCAAATGAACACTGTTTTTATTACAGTAGTAAACTTTAAAGTTTTCACGGTACATGTAGCACCTTTATATGGTAGCTTATTGATAATTTGATTGGTTCATGATAGCTGTAGGAAAATATATGTTTTCTGCTTGTAGAAATATTGGTCAAAACAGAATTGCAACATTTTATCAATGAATCGATCAATCATCTTTAACCAGCAGCTTGATTGTTGTTTAAAATTAGAACATCTTTTTGATATAGTCAAGACCTTCTCATAGATCTATAGTTTATTACTTCTTCTTCACCCAAATAATTACATTGTCTCATTAACAATTACTCTGGATAAGTTACCAGGGTGTCAAATTTACATTTCTTCTGACATACACCCTATTGTATCACTTGTTCATCATTTATATCAAATAGCAGATATATTTGAAATTTTAGATGTTAAAAAACAATCTTGATACATAAATATTATAAATGATACAAGCAACGTCCCATCGACCATTGAAAACACTTCATTCTCTCTCTCAACTATATTCTTGTGTATTATTGGCCAGAGATTGGAACAAGTCATATTATTGTTGAATATATTCTTCAATATCTAAGAAGCGATGTCACTTTGTTTGTTGGTTGTTCATGATATACATATATTTTGAAAAAAAAAAATCATACATGTACAATGAGCATTAACCTCTGATATGTATGCTATTACATACGCGATCCATTCTACCTGCTTCCTTGCACACATAGTGACAAAGATATTTGCTTCCATAAATTTCTCCTACATTGAGCCATCTACCGAACGCAAAGCATCGGGTTGCCTTTGTTGTAGTAGACGACATAGTTGTATTTATGCCAGTGTCGACTCCAGTATTCGTGGAATCTGTGTTTTCGTAAGTCGTGTTTGCAACAGACTCTGTTTTAGAGAAGGTTGTGTTAGTAGTATTAGTTGTGTGTGTAGTAGTGCTTGTGGGTTGTTCAGCAGGAGGAATAAGTTGTTTCGTAGTAGCGAGGTGTGTAGTAGTAGATGGGCGTCTAGTAGTAGTTGGGCGTCTAGTAGTAGTTGGGCGTCTAGTAGTGGTTGGATGTGTAGTTGTTGTTTGATGACTTGTTTTAGTTGTAGAACTGAGCTGTTTGATGTTTTGTATGCCACCTAAATTACCAGGAGACTGATCGTCTGATTTCCTTTCGTCATCGGAGGTAGGCGATAAAAGTTTAGCGATACGATCGTACAGACTAGTGGTCGTGTGATAGTCGTCTGCGGGTTTGGTTAAAACATTATTTACTTCTGAGTTTGCTTCAGTCGATTCCTCATCATCGACCGGTGAATTGGTTGCTGATTTCAATTTAGAAATGAATTGGTTTTGAGATTCTGTGTCTGCCCTATATGTCTCAGGCACTTCATGTTGGACGGCGCTGTCCTCGGATACTTTACTTTCATCTGCCATTGGGGAAAGACTAGATGTATTGACTGAAGTTTTCGGTTGATTTATCGCTTCAAACTTGTTTTCTTTGGTATGTGTTGTTGTTAATAATTCAGCCGTAGTTTCAGACTTGAAATTAGTGATGTGTTTTTGAGAACTAGTTGGAATTGTTGTTTCTATTTCTGAGTTCTGTCCATGTTTAAGATACCCACTTTCTTCTGTAGTAATAGCTTGGGAAGTCGATGGATTAGTAGTTACTACATTATCTTTTTCACCACTGCCTCCTACCTTGCCTTCCTCTCCATAATGATGCGTTTGATCTTTACCCTGTAATTCTGATCCCTCTATTTCTTTTTCAAACTTTTCCAAATCATCTCCTTCCTTGGAGGAAGGCTGTGATTCTGCCTTTATCACAGATTTAAGTTCGCTTGGATTTTTCTCCTCATCTTCGAACATGTTAATCAATTGTCCCGATTCTCTAACTCTACCAAACGACGCACTTTTCATAAGAACAACGTCTTTTCTTGAGTCACAGACGATAAAGAAATCTTTGGAGTCTTTAAGCATCAGTACTACATTACTTTCAGGGCACCTGCAATCCCAAGCAAAATTTTCGTTTGGTGAACATTTTAAAACAAATATCACTGATGATCTCTCAGTACCTTTCTCGTTGTCTTCTTCCGAATTTCTTCTCCTTCTTTTCCCATAGCCTTGCATCATACCGAAGGCTAGAGTTTTCATAAAGTGAAATTTGTATTCCATGTCACAAACTATAAAGAAACCTCGATTGTTGCCCAGAGTTAAAACGACGTTGCTTTGGGGACAATAACACTCCCATGATAGATCTTTTAGCATTTCGCACCGAAATTTGATTGTCTTCAGAGCCATAGAAACATGTAAAAGTTGAATGATACACACAGTCAGTGATACTGCCTTTTTTATTAAAATCATCATTGATCTGAACATAGTTTGCCTTTAAACATGTTAAAAGTTTTCTTGTGTTTATTATGATACACCTTTACGCCATCTTTAGCGCAGGGCTATAATTGATAATCTTATAACTGAAACAGATGTTCTCATGATTGCTGAATGCAATGTCGCACAAATCTGTGGTTTAGGATGGGGTTTTGTGTAAGCTATGAAATAAATCAATTAGGCGGTATAAAGGTTGATATTTCTTACCATGGAGAGGAACAACTGTTACATGTCTTGTTTTGATCATCATCACTACTTAAGACGTCATTAATCATGTTTAACTTTTTATCTTGTCTCTTAGCTCGATGGACAGTAATTCAAGATCTGCATAAAACGACTTTTTATTCCTTGTGGAAATTGATTTAAACATTAAAACAACAGAAGGGAAATATCTGACCGATGGATGTGTGCAGTAATAAAGAAACGACAAATATCGATCAAGCTTTTGTCTATATAGACACGACGGTAAAAAATAAAATACAGACGGTTTTTTTTTTGGAGTGAATTCCTATCGTATCATCTACTCCTCAAAGGCACTTATTCTCTATATACATGACAGTTGGTCTTCTTCCTTTTATGTGTTGTCCTTCTTGTTTCAATCACCATCGTGTGTTTCCTGTTGGTCGTTTCGATGTTCCCATTGGCTACAGCTGTATTTATACCCGGTTCGTCTGCGTGTTGTTCACCCTTTTTCCTGTGTGTGTAGTCCGCTGTATTTTCACCCATTCAATCTGCTATTCAGTCCTTTTAATGTGTGTGCGTTCCGCTGTATGTTGACCCGGTTTGCGTGGTATTCACCTTTTTTCGTGTGTGTGTGTGTGTGTTGCGGTGTATGTTGACCCGGTTAGTCTGCGTGTTGTTCACCCCTTTTCATGTGTGTCTATTCCTGTGTATGTTGACCCGATTAGTCTGCGTTCTGGTCAGCCTTTTTCATGTATGTGTTCTGCTGTATGTTGACACGGATAGTCTGCGTGTTGTTCACACCTTTTCATGTGTGTGTGTTTTTCGCTGTATGTTGACCCGCTTAGTCTGCACGTTATTCATCCTTTTTCATTTGTGTGTTCTGCTGTATGTTGACCCGGTTAGTCTGCACGCTGCTCACCCTTTTTCATGTGTGTGTGTTTTCCGCTGCATATTGACCCGCTTAGTCTGCACGTTATTCACCCTTTTTCATGTGTGTGTGTGTTCTGCTGTACGTTGACCCGGTTAGTCTGCGTGCTGATCCGCCTTTTTCATGTGTGTGTTCTGCTCTACGTTGACCCGGTTAGTCTGCGTGCTGATCCGCCTTTTTCATGTGTGTGTTCTGTTGTATGTTGACCCGCTTAGTCTGTGTGCTATTCAGGTGTGTGTTCCGTTGTTGTGTCAGCAGGCTTGTCTTGTTGAAGATCTTGTGTTTCTGAAATCCCAGAAGTTACTATGAATATATAACTGAATGCTAGTAAAACTATATCCATTATTGATTACCTTGGAAACTGAATCATAAGGTATTTATTAGCGATAGCTTGCTTTTATCAAAGATACGATTTAATCCCTCTTTGAAATATATACAAATCGTCTTCACCATTTAACATCATTATGAAAAAGTCCGCATCAGTTTGATCCTTCTCCTTTGAACCTGTCATGGAAAGAAAAAAAAATCTATCACTAATTGCGAAAGCTTTTGAGCTGTTTCCATCATACACATTGTTATGCAAAATCAGCATTTTTCTTATTAGCGAAGTCAAAATAAAATCCCCAAAGTTCTCCAACTAATTGTAAGTAAATCACAAAGCCTAAATCGCAATCCAAATTTAATACGCATTAAAAATACTTGAAAATGGAAAACAAAATAACGGTAAGGAGGAGATTCCCAACACTGAAAACAGCTGGACAAAGTAAGTAGGGGATCTCCAACAAAACTCGATGGCTGCGGTATCCACAGCAAACACCGACGGAGATACCCCTAGTGTTAACATAGAGTAGACATACAAAACACCGACGGAGATACCCCTAGTGTAAACATAGAGTAGACATACAATGTACATAGCAAGAGCCGCAAAGGGGACAAGAAACAACAAATACGACATCATAATCCCAATAAATCAACGAGATTAACGGGTAATCAGTGCCGACTCATAACGACCATCTGTCATTTTAAAAAAGCAAAGGTAATGCCTCGTTCATCTGAGCCAACTTGCATCAAGGTCATGGGCGGCACAGGCTTGCAATCTAACCTTAGCATTACGCGAGACCTGTACACAACTCCCATGGGATTATACAAGGAGAGCTGTCGTTTAGGCGCTTATGCTTTTCATACACATTACAAGCTCGTCTCATGCGCAAGGTACCCGGTTTACTCAGGACTGGGAGGAGAGAGTGCAACGTAGTGTACACTAACTTGCTCAAGGTTACATTGGTTTTGCAATGACCGGCAAGTTTCTTGATATAGGCTATACAATTATATAAAACATAATTTTTTCCCCAAAATACTAATTAAATGAACAGAGGATACTTCAAATGAGTATGACTTACAAGGACAAACTATGATATACCCAGGAAAACTTTTGAATATAAAGAATAATGACACATTTCATAGTTATAAGGATTTTCCAGAAATCCGCGATTTTTAAATAAAAATTGAGATTTTCCACCCAAAATAGCAAGATAATTAAAGAAATCTCTTCCAACTCATTAAACGCGATCACTTTTGTGCCATCCAATGATATGAAACCTCTCCAGCTTTGATTAAATAAAAAGTATAAATTAAAAAAAAATATTCACAGAAATAAGTGAATTTTGCACATGAATAAGGTATTTTGCCCCAAAATAAGATAACTAGTAAATTAAATTTCAGTTATACAATGACATTCAGTCCACTTATTAACAGAAACAGCATAATATCAAAGCTAAAATATATCAATTTAGGCAAATTAAAAGAGCTAGTACTTATTTTCACAAAATAAGTGGGGTTTTTTGCATAAAAAATGCATATTTTACCCAAAAAGGTTGGTTTTAATGAATTATTACATTTAATTTCACAATCATCTGACAAGAGGATTACTTTCTATTATGATAATAGCTTTAAATGTATAGTTTAGCAGAGATATTGAATTAATTGAATTTTCCCAGAAATCTGTTATTTTAAGACAAAAAACAGGATTTTTGCCCCAAAATTAAGTAGAAAATATACCTTTTATATTTCAAACATGTAATTCATGAGTGACCCTAAATAATTACAGTTGAAAATACATTCCTGCTATCATTTCAAAAAATTCTATAGATTCAATAAATATTCTCCAGAAATCAGAAATAATACGTTTTTTCCCCCAAAAAACACTTTGATTCTGAATGAAATGTAAGTAAAACATATATAATCTGAAAGAGTGTGAAAAGTTACACTCATTGCTTTCATAATTAATAATGTCATTTGAAAGAGGAGACTTTAAAGATGTATTCTAAATCATCATTGAACGATCATATGCAATAATGAGGAGCTGAGAAGCAGGAATTAATTAAAATTTCCTAAAATTTCTGCGCAACTTTTTTTACCCAAAACACACAGTAAAAATAGGAATTGGAACTTGCAACTTTTTTCATCTGAAAGAGCATCGGAAATACTATATATTCACACTTTTCAATTTTTAAAAACATCATCCATATAACATTTATAATTTTTTCTCTATTTTCAGTGATTTTTGACTAAAAAACCATGTTTTTCGCAAAAAAAAAAACACCACTTTTGCAATGGAAAATCCATCAGACAAGTTTTTATCTGAAAGAGTGCAAAAAGGCTACAAAGTTAGGCCGGTTTTGGAGGATCAAGGGGGGGGATTTTCACCCAACCCAGTGATACATCCCTAGTTTTCTTTTTTAAATTCTTTTATGGATGTATTAATCTTGTGCCGAAGACAACCTTTTCCCCTTATTTTGGCTGGTCAGATGTGAATTTTCTGGTATATATACATTTAGAATTAAGATGAAATGGAAGTCGTTCATATATACACTTGAAGTTGGAATACCTTTACAAATATAGGTAAATACAGGTAACTATATAAGACTCTTTCATAGTCTTCTATGAAAGATACATCGGTTCCACCCGAGGGGTCTCAAAATCATGTAAATTTCTGGTATATATACCTTTAGAATTAAGATGAAATGGAAGTCGTTCATATATACACTTGAAGTTGGAATACCTTAAAGTTTACAAATATAGGTAAATACAGGTAACTATATAAGACTCTTTCATAGTCTTCTATGAAAGATACATCGGTTCCAACCGAGGGGTCTCAAAATCATGTAAATTTTGAGACCCCGAGGGTTGAAACGATGCATCTTTCATGGAAGAACATCAAATAGTATTTTTCTCTCATGTCTAAGGGTAAAAACAAAACTGAAAGAAAAAGGGATGAAAATTGAAAAATGCCAAATTGATCTAATCGCGAAAATTTTGCGATATTCGAATTCAGCGCCCCCGAAAATGGTTATTCTATAAGAATAAACTACGAATATTAGGCTGTTAAAAATAAAACGCAAAAGTACATTGAAAAACGATCTTAAAATCGATGTTTTATTGCGTCGCCGCTAGCTTCTTTGTTTTGCGTGCTGAAATCATGACGTCACAATAGCGTATACAATCGAAACAATAGCGTCACGTGATATGTGATACAACTGTCACGTGATATGTGATACAGAAGTAGCTCACATATCTGTATTTCATGGGCCTACTCTGTAACACATACGCGGGTATGAGAGAAATTAGTGTAATGCATACTCTTTTGACGGCCCCATTCACACCCAATTAACATAATGTTATTTTAACGGAGTAGGCGTATGGGGAACACACCTTTCAGAGAATCCAATTTAATAATCTTAAGAGCCTTATCCAGTCATGGATTGGTTACAATGCAAGTGAAACATCTACTTTATTTTACAAATGCAGTGTCAGCCAAATAATTTCTAACGGAACCTGCTGCTTTAAAATAGATGCTGGTCACAGAATCACAGAGGACTAGTGATTATTAACGTATGAAAAAAATGGAAATACAAATACCAAACCAACTAACAGAAGCCCCCATAAAATTATCTTAATCACTCTGCAAAGAAGCAAAAGTTAATCCCCAATTGAGATGGTACGAATAAGGATCTCCTGCTTGCGAGCAACACCCATTATTCAAGCCGTGTCGAAAAGGTCTAACTGGTACTGTAAAAGTATATATTTTCCCGTGGGGGTAATTTTCGCGATTGTATTATCATCGCGAAAATATTCCCGCGGGAAAATAACAACCATTATAAAAGATTAAAGAACATAGTCCTGATATCGCCAAAATTATTCATATGTGTACTGTTTCAGTGTTCATTTTGCGAAAATTTACCCATTTACCCCAGCGAAGATAAATTGAGTCTTGGTCAAATTTTGAATCACAAAACTGTCACGGAAAAAATCCGGAAAATAGAAAAGAAACTCCTTGAACTTCCTATAGCTACACACCAACAGTTGCATCTAAAATTTATAATTAAAAACGATTCCTGCAGTGTATTGATTTAAGTAATCCCTCACTACATCCACTTCCTTGCGAATATTCTTCATCGGATTTCAACTACTCTCCTTGTGGACACGTTATTACTGGTGACCTTAGTATAGTCAAGAACGACAAGTTGAAAGAATTGTTATAAAAGGGTCCCAAATACAGAGAAAGTAAATCCTTTACATGGAACCAAAACTTTGTGAGGAATATGGAAGACGTTGGCCTAGGAAAGAGGATATATAGATCGACACCCTTTCCGGATGGATAAAATCCATCAGAGGATTACTTTTATCTAGAATTTACCGATTAAAATTAACTGTGAACACCAGATTCGTATCTTTAAAGACCCTGAGGTTATCACAGAGCTTACCTACATCCAAGAACATTATGGCATCACACCAGCAGACAAAGCCTCATGTAAGTACACATTAACGTGCAACAAGTACTATTTCGACAGTCTTGTTTAAGAGTTGGGTTTAAATTCGACACCTGGAAATCTCACTTACACCCCAATAAACTTTTCTGCCTCTGAAATAATAGATAACCACAAATCAGCTCTCGCTTCCCTTGGTTTCGACACAAAAAATTAGATTTAGATTTACCATACTTATATTGCATACCTAAAATGCACAATAATCCGTACAAACAACGTTTCATCGCTGGTTCCTCAAAATGTTCTACCAAATCTGCATCGATCTTACTCACCAAAGTTTTATCTGAAATCAAATCTGAACTTCAAAAATATTGTTCGACAGTATATTCCCGTAGCGATATCAACCAGATGTGGAATTTGAAGAATTCGAAGGAACTTCTAGAACATCTGAAATCCACTCATTTTAGTAGAGTCCATTCGATCAAAAGCCTTTGATTTTCGACACTTAACACTACAATGCCAAATTCTAATTGGAGGAAAGACTAGCAAAAATTGTAAGTAATGCGTTTACAAGCAAGAACGGCAATTGCAAATACAGATTAATCGTTGTTAACTTTGACTAAACCTACTTTGTAAAAGAAAAGTCTGGTTCAGAAAATAAGTACACTGAAACATATATAATTCAGATGTTAAACTTCCTGATCGACAACATTTTGGTGGTGTTCGGAGGAAAGGTCTTTCAGCAAATTGTCGGAATTCCAATGGGGACCAATTGTGCCCCACTCCTTGCCGACATTTTTCTTTACTCGTACGAAGCTAAATTCATTCAATCTTTGGTCTTTGAAGGGAAAAGATACTTAGCTTCTGACTTCAACTTCACTTACAGATACATAGACGATGTGCTGTCCATCGATAATCCAAAATTCGCGGATTACCTCAGCAGAATCTATCCTTCGGAACTTGAAATCAAAGAAACTACAGAGACAAATAATTCAGTACCCTATTTGGACATAATGTTGTCCTACGACACTGATGGTCACATGAACACCTCACTCTATGACAAACGACTTCAATTTTAGCATCATAAACTTTCCTTTTCTGAGTAGCAAAATCCCTTCATCGCCAGCATATGGCGTGTTCATATTTCAGTTGATACGCTATGCCAGAGGAAAAAGAAGGGAGGAGATCTCCAACAAGACCCCGTTGCAGCATCAACAGTAAAACACCAAAACACCCGATGCAAAAACACAAAAGACGAATACAGCACGATACGGAAAAGAGACACACGACATGTAAACATCAAACACAAAAGACTACACATAAACCGACGAGACCAATGGGTAACCGGTGCCGACTTTTGACGGCCATCTGTCACGCAAGTAGCAAATGGTGTGGTTATCCTGGATTACGTGCGCACAACCCTCTCACTTCTCCAATTACCCAGAGGTCTCGAAGAACGTACAATTGTGGTGTAAAACAACCTCCTCACTGTAAGATGACATCACACAAACAAGACCGCGAAACGCAGAGGCCCCAGAGACACAGATGAATATGTAAATGGATATAAAAAGAGGGCATGCGTAATACAGTCCGTGCTATGCCGGCTGTAGCGAGCTCATGTATGTAATCACCCGAGGAGTCCGACTGACATTCAGAGAGGACAGGTGGTCGGGGCCCTGTCTTCTCTAAAGAGGTTTGGACAGGGCCCGTCATGGAGTCCCGTCGATACAGTCAGTCAGAGTGCAAGTCTCAAGGATGCGCTTGTACAAGACTGTAGATTGGTCAAGTACCAAGCCTAGTGTCCGTCTGGTGACATTAGGATCATAACCATGGTATAAAAGGAAGTACCAAATATATAAATTTTGTTCTGAGAGCTAGGCGTCTTTCAGATAAGCTTCTCAGTCAGGGATACGTTTGTGAACGATTAACTTCGTCACTGAGGAAATTCTACGGTCGATATGGGGATTTCGTCATACACTATAATGTCCCACTCTCCAGAATGTTGGATGATATTCGTCATAGACCATTTGTACCATCCAACCAAAGATTATACTTTACATCTTCCAAAATGGAAGTAACCGGTTGTGACATTCTATCGAATTGAAGCGACGGGTCTTGAATGCAAGCAGGAGATGCTGACTTTTCCTGGGCACCTGGTCTCACTCCCATTTCGGGAGTTTGCTTCTTTTCATGTGGTGGAGGTTTTAATTTGTTTGCTTTGGTTCCTGTTTTATCCTGATTAGGTATGTCTTCGGTTAATGATTTTCTGAATTATCGATTCTGTGCTGTATATAGGGATATGGTAATTATCCATATTTATCATAACCACATTTACAGTATTTCCTTGTTTGTGAATGATTCTAGGCATATGTCTGTCATATGTTAAATACAAAAAGATGGTATACGTCATGTCTGAAGAAATTTTAATTGTCGTATGCCGGCAATTAGTTGTTAAAATGGGATTGTTTAGCATGGTTTGTTGTTTGAAGTTATCTTTTTTAAAAGTATAAAATTCGACAAAATCATTTAATACTTACATCCATCAATATCTTTCGTATTCAACAGATTAGTTACAGGAGCCAGAGGGTTCAACGCTATACTGCTTAGAGAGGACTTCTATTTTGTTTGTTTCGTTGCAGATCAGTACGTAATCCTGGACGGATGTTCCACTTTTAGAGCATACTGATCGGGGAGTCGTACAATTTCTGCCCGCAGAACTGTTCCTTCCAAGGGCACTCTCGAGGGCTTCATCACCAAGACCAAGGTCGTAAGCATTCTTACATCTGCTTAAATCTCTCTTTATTCCTTTCTCATCGCAGAGCAAGACGCGCTCTGAACCCCAAATCAGAATGCTATTAATCTTATCACAAGAAATATCAAATTTCTCATACAAATTGAATAATTGCCAATAGTTTGTACTGTTATTTATTTCGTCGATTTCATCAAAAGTTTTTGGAACAGTCATCGCATAATTGTAAATAATTGCTAGAACCATCGATAGTGCAACAAGGATGAAAGCCATTGTTTTTTGTTCAAGATTTTCGGAAATTATGTTTAGACCGAATTCTTATCCAAACGTTTTGTCTTGCTTGATTTCTGTTTATGGCTTTAAAAAAGAAAAACCTATATTTATATATATACAATGTCTGAGGACAAACAGCTTTCATGGCCCTTTGTCTCTTCTTTATTTAACATCAGAAAATATGTCTTTTATTTGTCCAATCAATAGATGGACTGCGTAATAATTGCCGATGTTATAATGCAACACGACAAAAGATCAGACAATATCTGGCAACATCATCAAAGATACTGCATCGATTTAAAGACTGCTGTTCAAGTTGTAAATCATAGGCGTCCACAGGTATTGGACTGCTGTTGAGAGGGGTTCATTATTTTGAATCAGAAAAAAATCATGACGCAAAAGTTTCCAAATAACAAAGATTCAGTCATTGTTTTCACGAATCAAAAAGAAGTCATATTTTCAGTTGAACTTCACTATATGCCCTTTAACATAGATTATTTGCTGTGTATCATTAACTCAGTACTCATAGCTCGATCCTCATAGCTCGATCTATTCTAATGAATTTGAGTTAAGGAATGGAAGATGAAGACCAGATGAACACATCTCTCTATGACAATTCGACGATTTCAGTGTAGTCACGGCTAATTTCACGTTCTGGTGTTTGGGGGGAGGGGGATATGTCTTGATTTAATGTCGGAGCACGATGTTTTTGCTCCTCAGACCTCCAAAAATTTCATTATTTGAAATTGATCGGCGAAAAATGTTTTTAAAGACTTTCTAAAACATCAAGATTCAAGATTCAGGATTCATTTATTTCTCATAAACCAAGTATTGGTATAGAGACAAAACATACATATAATTACCAAAACAATAAAAACATGTGACATGACAAGATAAGCAGAATTTTAACAAAAGCAGAGCAATATTTTCTAAGAATCATGTAAGAGCAGAATCTGTTTGTAAAGTTTTACAAGAAAATGTTCATTTAGCAGGTACGATGTTACAGTGCAGCAGAACAAAGAATTTCCTTGATTAATGCTTTATTTGAAAAATATTGACATCAAAATAAGCAGCGGGAAGGGATAACATAAATAATTTTTTTTACACGGAAAGAGATGTATACCGACTGAAAGAGGATATTCATGGAGGGTCAGCTTGTGTTATTCTTACATACGTCGCTTCTTTCAGTTCGACACTCTCTAATATAAAATGGTATCCCAAACCTTCTACAACTATCATCCCTCAATAGCCTTCACCCCATCAAGTCCTCCAGTCTGTCAATCTGGGGATGTCTGACTAATTTTTTCGGTCGCACTTTGAAACTTTTTGATATGAATTGTTCTTGACCCGACTTATGTACACCACATACAAATTTGTCTAGAATTCTGACTTTTTTTATTTGAATTGCTCTTCAAACGACTTTTCAAATATGTACACCACATACAGATTTCGATATATTGCTAATTCTGGCAACTGTTCAACTACAAGTTTGTCTAGAGATCTGACATCAGCACTCACTCGCCGATAAAGGAACACGTAGCAAATTGATATGAAACTTTTCTAAACAGGAATAACCTAAACTATTTTGTTCTATTAAAAATCCAGGGGATGTGAATGACAAAATAAAATCTAGAAATTTTCAAACCAAAACGATTCCTTCATACGACTTTTCAAATATGTACACCACACTTCCTCATGATAAATTAATGATCGATTGTCCAAACTCATTATATAGTGCTATGATCGATGGGGGAACTTTATATTTGTAAATCTGAATCGAAGGGTCTCTTTTCCGCTACAGAATACAAATCATACAAATCATGGACATATAGTGATCTGTGTATTGCTTTGACCTTCCTCTTGGAAACATTTATGTAAGATTTGGTGAGAATATCTACTATAAAGTATTAGGGATCCCTATGGGTACTAATTGTGCGCCTCTTGTTGCAGATTTATTTTTATACACGTATGAAAAAAAATTATCCAAAATCTTCGAAAGCAAAGAAAACATGATGATTTGAAATCTTTCATTGGTACTTCTAGGTACCTGAATGATATTCCTACTATCGGCAATCCTGTTTTTAAAAAGTATGAAAAGGTCAATTTACAGATAAAGTCCCAAATCACTTTATTTTTTGGGGAAAATAAATCTCAAAATTGTGCAATACATGTATTTGTTGTAAGCTAAGTAGTATTCATTCATGGTAACAAGTTCATCGACTAGGCGCGCTGTTATATACTAATTATGATGGTTTTCTTTCGCCAACACAGTTTTGGCAAAAGCTGATTTTGTCATTACCGAAACGTAAACCAGCACAAAATTTCTTTAAATTTCTAAAACGGGGGTACTGTAGCATCATATCCCACCCATCCTGCTACGTCTTTCGGTACATTTGTGGACATAGTAACTTTTACACTCTTTGGCCATATTATATTGTTTAGATTGAGGATCACTGACTTGGGATAAGTATCCGAAACGTGCATGGATGGTCCATGCTGCAAATTTGTCTGATCTTTAATGATGCTATTGAAGTGACAAATATTGATAATGATAATGACCATATCCCTGTGTACAGCACAAAATCGATAATTAAGAAAATCAGAAACCGAAGGCATACAAAATCAGGATAAAACAGGAACCAAAGCAAACAAACAAAAACCTCCACCACATGAAAAGAAGCGAACTCCCGATATGGGAGTGAGACCAGGTGCCCAGGAAGAGTAAGCATCTCCTGCTTGCGTGCAACACCCGCCGCTTCAATTCATTAGAACTGTCACATCCGGTTACTTCCATTTCGGAAGACATAGAGTACAGCCTTTTGTTGGATGGTTCAAATGGTCTATGACAGAATATCATCCACCATTCTGGAGAGTGGGACATCATAGTGTATGACGAGTTCCCCATATCGACCGTAGAACTTCCTCAGTGACGATGTTAGTCGGTCACAAACGTATCCCTTACTGAGAAGCTTATCTGAAAGATAGCTCTCCGAACGAAATCCCTATATTTGGTACTTGCTCTGGCATAGCGTATCAACTGAGATATGAACACGCCATAAGCAGGCGATGAAGGGATTTTGCTACTCAGAAAAGGAAAATTTGCAATGCTGAAATTGAAGTCGTCACGTTTGTCATAGAGTGAGGTGTTCATGTGACCAACAGTGTCGTAAGACAACATTATGTCCAATTAGGATGCTGAATTATTTGTCTCTGTAGTTTCTTTGACTTCAAGACCCGAAGTATAGATACTACTCAGGTAATCCGCGAACTTCGGATTATTGATGGACAACACATCGTCTACGTATCTGTAAGTGAAGTTGAAGTCAGAGGCTAAGTATCTTTTCCCTTCAGAGACCAAAGATTGAATGAATTCTGCTTCGTAGGAGTAAAGGAAAATGTCGGCAAGGAACGAGGCACAATTGGTCCCCATTGGAATTCCGACAATTAGCTGAAAGACCTTTCCTCCAAACACCACAAAAACTCCTCCCGGGCACCTGATTCCACCTCTAGGGGTCCGTCGATGATCAATTTTGTGCTCTATTGTGAGTGCTGTTGAGATTGTTGTCAGGATCTTCTGAAACTCATTTGTTTCACACTGGTGCCCTTTTTCGTGTGGAGCTCGTAAAAAAGTCCATGTGAGGGATTTGACAGTAAGTGTTTTGAATGCCTTTCCTTGACATGGTCACCATGGCACTTTCTATATTGGCACAACCTCAGACAGTGCACAATTTTAGATATTGTTTTCATATTCGTGCGTGGACGTCGACGGCGGGTGCTGCTAGCCAACAGGGGATGCTTACTCCTCCCGGGCACCTGATCCCACCTCTAGCTTGCTAGGGGTCCGTCGATTGTCAATTTTGTGCTCTATTGTGAGTGCTATTGAGATTGTTGTCAGGATCTTCTTTGATTCAATAGGCAAAGCTGACAATGAACAACGTAAAAGTAAGATTCATAAATGCATTTTAGAGGATTGAAGGAGAGACGAGGGGGCAAATGACATCGTCATAGATGTCATAGGCGGAAAGGAACCGAATATTATTCAAGAGGGAGGAGTATAGTACAGGGGAGACGGGACTGTTACATTCTGTATTTTTGAAAACTTTATAAGCAAGGGTATAGACTTTTTCGTGAGGAGGAGAGGTGGTCATGGCACATACCAGGAAAGAACCTTATCCCTGGTCAAACTATAAATCTATATTGCTCATGATCCTCCATTAAACTGAGTGCATTGATGGGTATACTTACTGAACTATTTGCTGTTATATATTGTCAACTTTGAATCTCTTAACTATCTCTAGGAACTAGAATTGATTGATAAAGACAATATTATGAAGGTTTTGTCTTTACGCGTTCATTCTTGACCATTTAAATCTATAAGGCTTTTTTCTCAATTACCTTTAGTTATATGTATTGTTTCGTTTCATTTCGTTTTGTTTCGATTCGTTTCGATCTGTTTCGTTTCATTTTTGTTCGTTTCGCACTTTACAGGGACCCATATACTTCGGTAGATTCCAAACGTGACACTTTCTCCTCAAGGGGCAATATTCCTTCGTTCCCTGCCTATAGTTATTCAAGCGCGATGGATGCGTTATTCTTGAGCAAGCTAAAAAAAATTCGTTCTAAGAGCAAGACGATCAATCAATAAACTTAACAGACAAGGACATATTTGTTTTCAATGCTATTCTTTTTTATCAATATTATGACCTCGCAAGATGTCTAATAGTGCCGTACTAGCACCTCAACAAACGATTTCCGTAATAAAAAGGAAAACTCCGATTGACTGTATCTTACGTGATCACTTTACGTTGTCGGGGAACCGATCAGTACGCAGGCTGATCTCCAATTGACTTTATACAGATACAAAATGGTATTTAAACAAGATAACAACAATTAATATAGCAATTATAGGATTAATAAGTAAGAGTAATTAGTGTCACTAGCACTGCCTCGGGTATTTATCGTGATACGTAACAAAAAGTCAAAGTCAAAGAGGGAACAATTACACAATCAAAAGAGCTGAGTTATAGATATTAACATAAATTTAAGAGTGTCAATTTAGAAAACGTCCATAAGAAATGTACGCACAATTAGAACGGTCATAATATCATGAATTGTCAATATTCAAATATATGTTCCATAGAGTTAAAGAAGATCCTGACGATGATCCAAACAGCACTCACAATAGAGCATAAAATTGAGCATCGACGGCCCCCTCACAAGCAAGAGGTGGGACCAGGTGCCCGGGAGAAGTAACCGCACCCGCCGTCGATGTTCACGCATGAAAATGAAACCAATATCTAAAATACATGCACTGTCTGAGGTTATGTCTATACAGAAAGTGCTGTGGCGACAATGTCAGGAATAGAGTACCAATTTTGTTGTACTAGACACGTGTTTCGGATATTTTAATCCTCGTCAGTAGAACTTTTTGCCAAACAGTTTAAATAAAGCCAAAGTGAATTTACCTGGCGCCATCTACAATACAGAGCTTTAATTTCCTCTTGCCAAAATGAGCGGCTCCAAATTTTGTGTACGGTTTATTCAGAAGCGTATTTAAGTGAAAAATATGGCAAAAAATCGTGTGAGGGTAGACGCAAGGTGCTTAATTCTAAACATGACCGAAAAAATTATGCCGAAACCCAGCTAAGGACAGAGCTTTGCAATGAGGGAGATACCCCTTAGTTTTAGAAATTTAGGTCTAATTTGATGACAGGAAATTTAGAATATATTTCAATGCAGTGCGTAAACACTTAAACTACGTGAGCGATATCCTCGGGGACTTGCAGAACTATTGTTTAACGTCTTCAAATTCATTATGTCAGATCTCGTTGTTCATGATCTTTTAGAAAACTTAGACTAGAGCTATCCGAAACAAAGAATTTGCACAACTAAAATGGCAGGTGTTAACAGCAAGCAGGCGATGTTTATTCTACATTATAACGACTGATTTCATCTCTATCTGTTATTCACCATTTATCCATTGCTGAATGATACGTTCTTTGTTTAGTTTTGTATTTTCACAATTTCGTATTCCTGTTGATTCAATATTTTGGTTTTGTGTTTTTAAAAAATGTAACTTATTGATTGAAAAAAGATGCCTTGTTAGCATGACAATATCATTTTTGCGTCGCTTGCGAGGCATAGAGACATTTAGTAGGGATCATTTTTGTCCGTTGTCCATCTGTCTGTCAATTTTTGTATAGTTGATAATTGGAGCTTGATTCTTTCCTTTGTATACCTTTCAATGTTATTGCTGTCCGTTAAATTTTTCTATACCTTTATTCCTGGGAAGATGTCGATTAATTTGATCTTCAGACAGATATATCTATTACCAATCCTATTATTCATGACAATGTATGGCGTTCTCCTGATTTTTCTAATCTTTGAATCTTTCTATAAGATGCGAGCTCTGTTGTTTGGAAAAGAGCATTTTTTGCGAAAAAATATAATAAAAATGCAACTCGATTCTTACTAACGTATTCATTTACGTTTTAGTTTATATCGAACCTTTATCTAAATCGTCACGAATAATTTCAAATTTGAAAAAATGTTGTTTTTCTCTAATTAATTGAGCCATGCAGAGACAAAAACGAAAAACTAAGGTTATGAAACTCACTTTCTGTTCCCAAAAATTTTCTGGTTCAAGTAGTACATGTATATATAAAAGTATAGACAATATTTGTCCTTGCATTTTGACAGATATTTAGAAGAATGATATTTACAAGAATGAATGGCGTGACTCTCCTCAGTCTTCTTATCATGATAAGTATGCAAATGCATTTATCAAGGGAACAACACGTAAAAGTGAGTAATGACATTTCATATACCTGGATAATATTTTACTTCTTTTAAAGTCTTGATAACCCATATTTATTGTTTGAACTCTGAAATAACGGTAATTATAACCTTAAGGTTTTTCGCAACAAAAAGGGAATTTGAATAGTTTAGAAATTAGAACTTTGTATGCCACATGAAGTTTATCCTTTAACGACTCTTAAGAAGGACTGCTTAATGAGTGTTAAGGATGAATGTTCTTTCCTTCATGTGTAAATGAAAGGTTGATGTAGTGCTTCACAAAGAAATCTATGTATCTTTTAAAAAGCAAGTAAAATATTGTTGTAAAAGTACTCTGTTCTCTTAAGGTTCAATTACTAGTATCCAACATGCAATTATAAAGTTTATTCGAAAACGCTGCATTCTAACAGATCGTAGTTATGGATATTCATGAACAACTTACATCACGCAAAGTAAAACTGTCTTTAAAAAAAAAGACCACAGCATTTGCTACTGGCGTAGCAGATGACCGTCGTATGTCGACACCGGTTGCCAATATTTGTCTCGTTGGTTGATGTGTGGTCGTTTTTGTTCTATGTTTCTTTGGGGTTTTTTATGTTCCTTTCCCCTTTGCATCGAGGGGGAACATACTTAAATTGCATAAATATTATGTAAATGATTTAATGATATAAAAATAATTAAGAAAGTCAATAACTGAATTCTAACCCATAACAATTTGAGTTAAGCTGCTCAAGTAGTCCTTTGGTGCCCACTATTGTTGACCAATAATAATTACGATTATTATCTGTTCATATATCGTATTTATGTTGATGACCATAATGACAATTTCTTTGTTTTGAACTGTAACTGATATATGCCATTTTGGGCCCAAGTTTTGGCAATAAAGTGTAATGTATTGTATTTACAAGGGTCGGACGGACCTACGGACGTATATCGCCACACCATAATAGGTCCCGTTTAAAGACGGGCTTATAAAAATTATTATCAATAGGCATACAAATCCTTGTAAAATACATGAAACAATACATAAACAGAGGAGATCCCCAACAGCGAGAACAGAGGAACAATTTCTCGAGAGAAAAGACAAAGCGACAAAACAGAATGAGACAACACATCACAGCAGAGCACGAAGGTCAACACTATCCAATAAACTATCTCCAGAGTTTGAACAGCAGCAACAACGATGCATTCCGCACTGCACTGAGTTCTAGAGATTGTTGTCCTTTGTGTTTCTATGGATGTATGTCATTGTCTCCGTCTGTTTGTCCGAATTTTCTTTTCTAGTGATAAAGTTCTGTTTAATATTTTTCTCCAGAATATGTAAGCATTTCGATCGTGATATTTTGAATCTGATTTCTGCTCTTGTGTTTGACTTTTATTCACTCATTTGCAAAATGGAATGAATTCTACGAACATAGTCCCGATTGCTTCCGTAATTTATTGGGATATGAACATGCATTTCTAAAGACCAACTGACCAATAAAAATCCTAGATTCGTGTGTACAACTCATTTGGAAATTACTTGTTTGAATTTCATTACTTCCAGGGATTAATGGTTGGAGCAACGACAAGGGAGCTTCAGGATAGGAGACCTGCACCTGCGGACACAAAGTCTGTATGGGAAGGTAAAGATGACTGTCTACAATATTGTCAAACAAATTTAAAATTCTGTAGTTGTGGCGTATCATGCTATCTGTTCAACGATTGCTGTGATGATTTACACTTCACCGCGTTCCCACTTGATGAGAGAATGGTTCAGATGATATCATATCACACGAATTGCCTGAACCTGGGACACAGTCAATTCCGGATTGTGGACGAATGCCCCGATAAAGTAACTATGTCATCGTTTCCGGATAGTACAAAGTTAAAGGAGGTATTACCAGTAATTGATGAAAACAACATTACTTTCAAAAATGAATTCTTTGCAAAATGCCACGGTGTCTCGAGTTATTCCCCTTGGAGAATAACATTTCATGGCATGGCAAACACATGCGATAACAGAGGTCGCGCGTATGTGTATGCCGATCCAATGATAAAACTGTTCTCAAATAAAAGTCTATCGCCTTCACAATTGGGCGAGTATTTACTACAAAATGGGTGTGGATATGAAGTTTTTCCCCCTCAAGGCAGATCAGCACATTTTTGTCGTGACGATATTGTTGACATTCAAAATTGTTCTGATATTGTCCGGCCAGTTCTGGCATTGAAGAGCTGGTCTTATTACAGAAATGTCGAATGTTGCAGAAGTGCTGGGATATGTAAAACAACGAATGATTATACTTGTAAGATAGGAGGTTTATCCACTGATCCTTTAGATGGAGCTCGAGTCGGAGATCTTCGATCCAGTTTGATTTTACTTGACTTTATTGAGGTAATGCCATTCATAATTTATCATTTATTTGCAAGCTTTGAAATCATTATTTCTAATTTTGACGAACGGAAAGCAACATACTCGGTTGTTAGTATAGGCCCGAATTTCTTAAGAAGCTAAAAATAGTTTATTTTTAATTTCCAGAACGTCTTCACTTGTGTACTTTGACCTAAAGGTTCCTGGATAATACAGTATGTAAAATACTCCTGTGAAATTCTCAAGTATCAGTGCTTGCTCTAGTGTACCAGATGAGTTGAGATATGTAAGAACATTTCCGTCAAGCCAGGAAAACATTCTAAGTTGAATCTTAAATCACCTCTTTTGACATATAAGCCCGTATGAATCTCTCCGTTTACAATTTAATATTTAGGTAAAAAAGAAGTTTCTGCCTTTTAGGCGAAAGTGACGCTTCATAGATTTCTACAATATCCCACATATTTCCTTAAGTAATACAAAACTTTCGTTTTTTTCTCTTACCATTTTCAGGAAAACAAAGACAACGATATACGGATTCAATATCTGAATATCAAGTTTGAAAAGACATTGACCTCGGCTAGCTATCAGGACATCAATGACGAGGTCATATACTCGGCATACTGCTTACTCAAAATCTACTTTGATCACGTGACCGATGTCTTTGTCATAGACGAGGTTGTGATACATGTAGAGAAAATAAGCATCAATGGACAGTCAACCTTGTTTTTGTCATCTTTCACGTTTAACTTACTTTCCAATCGCATCATTGAAAACATAGCTGAACTGGAAGAAGTTAGCAACTGGCTTGATCAAATGGAGATGATCTATACACTTAACATAACAGATGGGGATGGTGTAAAAGAGACATACTTCGAGCTTGCCTTGTTGATGGAAAATGAAATACCGGTAAATGATACAAATGACAACGTAAATGTATCGAGATCTACCTATTTATCTAAACGGGTTAACCAGAGAGGGTTATTTACGTTCCATGGTGCTTTTGCTCTACGCCAGAGTGCTGTTTGTAGGATGCTGAAACAAGCACGGAAACCACCGACCTCGAGATGTGATCATCTTTATGCTGTTGTTGGATTAAGCAGTGTGAAGCTGAACATTCAGTGGGACTGTACGTTATCACCAGATACCAAGCAAGTACGTAGACCACAGAATGTTGCCTCGATCTCATCGACTGGAGAGACTTTGACAGCAGCATGTGCAGTTCTGTTGTTCTTTACCAGAACATAATTTATTTGACGAAGCACGCGCTAGATTGACTTGGATTCGGAGTGACATGATTATATTATTTACATAAAGACAGAAAAAAGCGTAAGATAAATTTTGAATAAAAAATGATTTTTGTCGCATATTTTCTTCATTGAAAAAGACAGAAAATCAGAACAATCACTGTTGAAAAATACAAAATGACACACGTTACCTAGTGAAATGCTATAAATGCAATGCTCATGAAACATTTAATTTGTGATTGGCGTTACATGATTTTAGTACTTACGTAAAGAGAGAGAAAAATATGAAAAAAATATATACTTGTTACGGACTTTCAACTATCATATACACTCCCGCTGTAACATGAACGCTGATTTAGCAACACAACAAAACTTGTTTTTTACTTTTAAGTATCACCTGCAGTCCCGACCTGGTGAGGAACATACAATACGTGTCAAAGATTCACAACCGTAAACTACAGAACAGCATTAACATAAATCCTGATGAAACAAAACAACAATACATGTGACAGACTGACGACCGTCATCTATATTACTACTTTAATAGCAATTCTGATTCAGCAATTTACAGACAGACTGACAACTGTCACCTACAGTACTATTGTAACAGTAATTTTGATTTAGCAACACAGCAATACGTGTGACAAACTGACAACCGTGACCTCTGCATGGTGCATAATAAATTGGTTTGAAATTTTCTTCAAGAAGGTATAGAGTTGGAACCCTTCCACATTACTCATAAAACAACACAACAATACGCGCGACAGATAGACAACTGTCAAATCATACGTTAAAATAAAAATTGTCTTTTGCAAAAACAATCCTCTTTAAACTCCACAGCAATGAATATGACATGTCCATGCTGCAAATTGATATGTTCTTAAATGATGCTATTGAATTTGAAGACGCTTAACACTGTAACAATAATTCTAAAAACAACACAGGAATCAATGGCACATACAAACCGCATTTGTCGACACATTTAAAACATATTCCTAAAAATACCGTGTGGGATTGAAACGTATGATGTTGTGATTCCTTACGTATGTTTTTTGATTGTTTTCTCATCATTTAAGTGATACTGCACAAAACTGATGAAACGTTGCAGTAGGGCAATGACTTATGATTAGTAAGTCCATATCGTTTATATATCTGAAAAGTCTATAGTTTTTGCAAACACTTCAAGGGTTCTGCTAGGTCAACAACGTTTATGTCGTCGACAAACTATTGAAGTGTTTGCAAAAACTATGAACTTTTCATATACCTAGACGATATGGATTGATTTTACAAAATTCCTTGAAATTTCTAAAACGTGGGTGCCTGTAGCATCATATCCCACCCATTCTGCTTCGTCTTTTGGTACAATTTGGACATAATAATTTTCATACTTTTTGGCCATATTACATTGTTAAGACTGAGGATCACTGACGAGGGTTTATTACCCGAAATATGCATGTCTGGTCCATGCTGTGAATTTATCAGGTTTTAAATGATGTTTTTGAATTTGAAGACGTTTACCATTTGAACTACTTGGTGAATGTCACTGCTGGTGGACCAAGAGTCCCCGAGGTCACATGTAGCCAAGTTCGATCAACTTTGGTTGATCGTCTGTTTCTTCAACGCATTTGAAATTTTCTGTTACAAAATTTCTTGAAATTTCTAAAACGTTGGTTCTGTAGCATCATATCCTACCCATTCTGCTACGTCTTTTGGTATATTTTGGACAAAATAATTTTCATACTTTTTGGCCATATTACATTGTTTAGACTGAGGATCACTGACGAAGGTTTATTAACCGAAACGTGCATGTCTGGTCCATGCATTTAATAATTGAAATGGATTATTACGAATGACGACCGAAATTCGTGAGAAATTTTAAGAATCGTTCAAAATTTTCAATCGAATAACATCAACTGCAATGACCTTTAAAGGTTGCAATCCATTTGAAATCATGCAGATGCTATTAAATTTAAAGACGTTTAACATTATTAGGCTTTGTCCTACTGTAACGGCTCATCAGTTTTGTATATGTAACTTAGAAAATGAAAAGAATACCAAAAAACTGTCTAAGGAATCACAACACCATACTTTTTTATCCCACGCGGTGTAAAAACAACACATAAATAAATGATACATAGGAACATCCATAACCGACTCTTGTAACGGGAATATTCATAAATAAATAGAGCAATCGTGTAGGAATTAACAGCAATTCTCTGTAAGAACCAAAGAATTTCAAAACATGTTAGCACGGCATGTCATGGATTTTTTAGATTTTTGGTATGGAAGTTCAATATGAAGTACTAGTATGTAAATCAACCCCAGTTTTTTTCAAAAAGGTTGTCGTTGCCATGGTAACCGTGTCTGAAGTTTCAAAAATCGGGAAAATCTATAGGACAAGGCATATTTGTAGGCTTCGTTACCATGGAAACAGGTTCATTTTAAATCTTAAATTGCTTTGATTATTTTCTTTTAATCCTTATTATTATGCATATTTGTAAAGTTTTTTACATTCATCTCGGATGCCTTATGTATACAAGATGAAAAATTGGGCCAAAACAGGGTATCAAAAGGCTTTGTTTTGGGCACTCAAAGACCCTTTTTTGCATGTTTTTACTGTTTTACAAGGTTGAAAATTTCATAAAAGCACCAATTTTTGAAGGTCAAATTCTAGTTATCCAGTTAGTATCATCTTTGAACTCTACATGAATATAAAAAATTAATTGGGCTAATTTGTCCTTTTATATGCAAAGCAGCATCAAATTCAGTTGCTATGGCAACAATCGGCTGAAAGGTTTCAATACGATGAATTTAAACACAACCTCTATCAAACTATCTACGCATGATATTGGAACAGAAGTTCATGTATACATCTATCAGAGGCGTTTTGATATAAAAATGACCTTGAAAATATTTCAAGGTCACCCACTGAATTTTCAGGGTCATTAAACTTTAAGTGACCAGATTTGACGAAAAATCCTGATCTCTCATAAAATGAAGGTGTCAATATTTTAGAAACCTTGAAATATTGAACTTGACAGTTATTTGCCATAAAATGATAAATGTATCACTTATTTCTTAGAAATATTGATTACGTTTATTCACATCTTCGAATATCTAAATTCTTGGTGAGTATTTTGATAAAAAAGGGACGAAATCTGTATTTTTCTTGTTTTTTGACGGAAAAATATTTTCCTATTGAATTGCTACAATTCAATAAATTCTAAGATTTGTCTTTCTGGTATTCATGTGCTTTCATAATATATATGACCTATGAAAATATTAAGATAAAAAAATCAATGAAATCGGTAACAAAAAAATGAAAAATCAATATTTTATGCAAAATTTGAGTCTCAAAGTATAAATGACCTTGAACATCAAGCCAATGACCTTGAACATTTAATTGTTCTTATGTAAAAGATATAAGTCATATCTATACATGCATACATTTTGACAATCTTATGTAACTCTAAAGAGGAATAAAATCAATTTCAAAGATAATATGTAACAAGCAAAAAGGTCTAATGTTGCCATGGAAACGGTCTTTGACGACAGAATTTAGGCAAAACTCTTAAATACCCACTCCAATTTTTCGTTCATTTTATTTGTCAATAAACATACATTTCCATTGATGAAAATCACTAGTCTCCTATTGGTGCCTTTTGTGATATTTAAGATAGAAAATGGTCAAAAACACACTAAATTGGCACTTATTTTCACCTCTATTTTTCGCTTCATTTGGACTTATTTTGGCTTAATACAATAAGCTTCCTGTAATAAATATCACATATCTAAGTGTACTAAGTAAGAATGGAAGTAAGGAAGAATAGATTATATAAAGATGAACAAGCTGTTACAGTGGTATCCATGGCAACGAAGTCTCCGGAGCTGGCTTATTTCGTGGTCCCAAAAGTGCTATAAATAGAATGACCTCGTTACCATGGCAACCAGAGGTCACATTGGCTGAAAAGTGTTATTTTCATGGTCAGTACTTAATATATACCCATTATACCGAAATATTAGCAGGACGTGTACAACAATTGATTCCCATTTGATTTCAACGACTTTCCGAAATGCCTAGCACAGTATATCCGTGTAAACTAAAGGTGAATAAAACCACTCAAAGCATTAACTCTGCTCATTATATAAATCTCATGTTATCTTTTTGACGAAAATGGCCACCTAAATACTTCAATATAGTGGCATCATTCCTTCTTTCCCTGCTTATGATGTAGTTATATCGCAATTGATACGCAGAGCAAGCTTACACTCTAGCCGAAAAACTACTGAACCAAGGGCGCATTTGGGATCTACTGACTTTTTCACTTCAAAATAATTTTTTAGCATTTCTTTATCCTCTTTGTTTGAAAATATTTAGGTTAAAAACTCCCAAAACACAAAATTTTACAAATTAGGATATGACTTTCTTTTCAGTTCGGCCTTTCTGACGGGTGATGCTAGTAAACAGGGTATGCTTACTCCCCGGGCACCTGAACTCTTATCCATCGGGAGATTCACTTTTGCTTCTTTGCAGAATGTTCAAGTTGATTCGGGTATTTTTTTTAAATCTCCATAGAAGTTTTTATAAAATGAAAATTCATTGTAAGTGGTGTTGTTAAAATGTTAAACGTCTTCAAATTCAATAGCATCATTTAAGACCAGATAAATCTGCAGTATGGACCAGACATGCACGTTTCGGGTACCTAACATTTATTTGTACACATATGTTAACTGCTATGGATCTGACCCCCTACGGATTAATTTGAAATTTTTGTTTAAAGAAATTAAGAAGGTCCAGGACAGCCAGACTTTAAAAAAAAGATCCTAAAATTTCATTTTCCTAAAAATTATAAATGTTTATAATTGAAACATACTTTTTCTATATGCAAAATTTCATCAATCGTTTACCGTTAGTTTTTAAGCTACGAATGAGTTAAAGAAGATCCTGACGATAATCTCAACAGCACTCACAACAGAGCACCAAATGGAGCATCGACGGACCCCCAGCAAGCTAGAGGTGGGACCAGGTGCCCGGGAGGAGTAAGCATCCCCTGTTGGCTAGCCGCACCCGCCGTCTATGTTCATGCAAGAAAATGAAAACAAAATCTGAAACACATGCACTGTCTTAGGTAAGTCTATATAGAAAGTGCTATGGCGACCATGTCAGGGAACAATATTCGAAACACTTACTGTCAAACCCCTCGCGGGGAACTTTTTTACGAGCTCCACACGGCAAAGGGCATAAGTGTGACACAAATGAGTTATCCTGACGATAATCTCAACAGCACTCACAACAGAGCACCAAATGGAGCATCGACGGACCCCCAGCAAGCTAGAGGTGGGACCAGGTGCCCGGGAGGAGTAAGCATCCCCTGTTGGCTAGCCGCACCCGCCGTCTATGTTCATGCAAGAAAATGAAAACAAAATCTGAAACACATGCACTGTCTTAGGTAAGTCTATATAGAAAGTGCTATGGCGACCATGTCAGGGAACAATATTCAAAACACTTACTGTCAAACCCCTCGCGGGGAACTTTTTTACGAGCTCCACACGGCAAAGGGCATAAGTGTGACACAAATGAGTTATCCTGACGATAATCTCAACAGCACTCACAACAGAGCACCAAATGGAGCATCGACGGACCCCCAGCAAACTACAGGTGGGACCAGGTGCCCGGGAGGAGTAAGCATCCCCTGTTGGCTAGCCGCACCCGTCGTCTATGTTCATGCAAGAAAATTTAAAACAAAATCTGAAACACATGCACTGTCTTAGGTAAGTCTATATAGAAAGTGCTATGGCGACCATGTCAGGGAACAATATTCAAAACATTTACTGTCAAAACCCTCGCGGGGAACTTTTTTACGAAGTTACATATATATTTATCCCTCGAAAGCTCCAAAATATGCCGTAAATGTGAAGTTAAAATGAACACACTTTGGGGTACGAAAAATAGTTACACATCTAAATTACTAAGTACTGTATTTTTTGTTTAGATATGATGTAGGCAAACGGATACGTATAGAATTATAAATGATCACTGAGACTTTTAAAAGAAATTGTCGACAGGAGATGAATTAATGTCTTTTTTTAGAACATCTTTGAGTTGTTTTAAATTTCTAATGATAGTCCGTTTATCTGAAACCCTATCATTTATTTTCAGTGAAAATTTAATATTTTTTCTTCGTATGTCAAAAACACCGATAAGTTCCTATTGAAATTTGACCGTCAGTTTTTAAGATAAAGTGATTTTGTTAACCCCCTCCTCTATTTTTACGCCACCTAATGCTGACGTTCTTGCGAAAACGCACCAATGTCACCGTTTCTGTTGGTCTAGAGCTTTCAGATGGGATTCTTTCAGATGCTGTCCTAGATCCCCTGTTGAAATAGAATGTAAGTTGTAATTCCTTTACCGAATTTATTCAAGGTGACGCTACTTACAATCATTTTCAGTAAATGTCTTCTTGGTGAATCCCACAACTCACCTCCCCACTTGTTTTTAAATAATACGAAGAGAGAAATAAGCTTCCTTTTGATCAAACTTATGTACATATATATATTATAACTTGCATGATATATTTATCATGATTCATGTTATATTTGACGTACTAATTAGCATGGCACCGCTTTTAAAGCGCCTTCTACGATGCATTCCGTTCTTGTACTGCACTCTGAAGATTGTTCATGACATTAAGATTTAGTTGTCCATTGTGTTTCTATATAGTTGTGTTATTGTCTCCGTCTTTTTGGCCTATTTTGTTTTCTCAAAAACTTGTAAGGTTTTTATTGTAATCTTGGAATCTAACTCTCAGTTTTATATTTGATCTACTCTGCAGGCGAACAAGTCCCCTAGCTAGATAGAAATAAAGTATATGTATTTAAAATGAACGCAATATTATGTGTCCCAAGGATTAATTTTGACCCTCGTATGGATTCCAATTTTATAGTTTCTTTATATCATCGTATGATAGGATTAATGACCAGTTATATTACATTTTCATTGAATTTACACGGAGGAGTTCAGAGATATGTACTTAAAGATATTATATGTCCTGAAAACGAAGTGATTACGATATACATGTATACCGATATATCTTCGTTAGATTTATTTGTGCATTTACTTTGCAAAGAGTGTGCAACTAAAATTGTAGAGTCGATTCAGTAGCATAGTTTAGTAAAATCTATGACTGAAATAGCATTGGAGGGATGGTGCTAGGATATTAACCTCGTTTAATTTCGATGATATTTTAGGATGAAATGACAACTTTCCAAAAAACTAATTAAATACATAATGTCAAATTGATAAAGGGCCAAAACAGAGCCTTTTTTCAGGCGCCAGTAATTAAGATATACTTAAAATATTCAATCACGGGGAAAGAGTTTGACTTCTCCACACTGTAAATGAAAATAACCAGTTTGTTTAAGTTGAAAACATCTTATGACCCCGTACAAAATAACTAACACGGATGATAATTCATTATTTTCGTCTGACATTTTCATGTAACAAATTGGAACACTTTTTAAAAGTCCCTTCCCATGCATAAAACCATAGTGTTAATGAACAGTACTGGGATATTGTCTCCGTCTGTTTGACCACTTTTTCTTTCTTTTTTTTTTTCTCTCTGCTGTTTAGGATCTTCCTTTATTTGTTCTGTTCATGTATTTTCAAGGATTTGAATGCCTTTTGGTCATGACTTTTGAATTCTGGTTTTGGGTTTTGTGATTGACTTTCATTCATTTCGGAAAAAACGTTACATACATGTACTGATAAAGAATCCTCATCAGTGGTACTTTCAGGCTGAATAATACACAGAGACCTAAATAAAAGAAGGGAGGGGATCTCCAACAAGACCCTGTTGCAGCACCAACAGCAAAACACCAAAACACCCGGTGCAAAAGCACAAAAAACGAGCATACTATGATACGGAAAAGAGACATACGACATATAAACATCAAACACAAAAGACTACACATAAACCGACGAGACTAATGGGCAACCGGTGCCGACTTTGGACGGCCATTTGCGACGCAAGTAACAAATGGTGTGGTTATCCTGGATTACGTGCGCACAACCCTCTCACTTCTCCAATTACCTAGAGGTCTCGAAGAACGTACAATTTTGGTGTAAAACAACCTCCTCCGTTAGATGACCTTACACAAATAAGACCGCAAAACGTAGGGGCCCCAGCAACACAGATGAATATGTCAATTGGTATAAAAAAAAGGGCGTGCGTAATACAGTCCGTGCTCTGCCTGCTGTAGCGAGCTCATGTATGTAATCACCCGAGGAGTCCGACTGACATTCAGAGAGGGCAGGTGGTCGGGGCCCTGTCTTCTCTAAAGAGGTTTGGACAGGGCCGGTCTTGGAGTCCCGTCGTCACAGTCAGTCAGAGTACAAGTCTCAATGATGCGCTGGTACAAGACTGTAGATAGGTCAAGTACCAAGCCTAGTGTCCGTCTAGTGACATTAGGATCATATCCACGGTATAAAAGGCGTTTGATGATTCTGTCGCATTTTCGATGGTTATGCTGCCTACCTTTGATCCTTCTAATTTTGTTTATCATATCACCATAAAAGACAGGTTGTGTTATACACTCTGTAATGTACTCTATTGCGTGTATAGCTCCGAATTTGTAAAATTTCCAGAAAGTCTTAACTAGCTTATGAAAGCGGAAACCTTGACCTAAAAGTTTTTTGGTAATTTGTAAATTTCTACTGTGAAAATCCAAAATTTCAGTATATGCTCTAGCGTACCGGATGAGCTGTGATATGTAAATGCTGTATGACGGTAAACTTGGAACATCAGCGTCAAGCCAAGGGAAATTTACTATGTTGAATCCAAAATTATCCCTTTTGTCATATACGTATGTATCTTTCCTTTTACAATTTTGATATTTATGTCCAAAAATGATGTTTCTGTATTTGTAACGTTTGCCTTGTTAAGTGTTAATTCTTGTGGATAAATTTCATTCTTATATAATTCAAAAGCAGGATTGTCAATAGTTAGAGCATCATTCAGATACCTAGAAGAGTTAAAGAAGATCCTGACGATAATCTCAACAGCACTCACAATAGAGCACGAAATGAAACATCGACGGACCCCTAGCAAGCTAGAGGTGGGACCAGGTGCCCGGGAGGAGTATTAAGCATCCCCTGTTGGCTAGCCGCACCCGCCGTCGATGTTAATGAAGCATGGAAATGAAAATATATAAAATTCATGCACTGTCTGGCGTTATGTCTATATAGAAAGTGTTATGGCGACAATGTCAGGGAAGTATATTCAAAACACTTACTGTCAAACCCCTCGCGGGGAACTTTTTTACGAGCTCCACACGGCAAAGGGCATAAGTGTGAAGTATTATTGAAACATGTTCTTTGCTTTTGAAGATTTTGGATAAATTCTTTTTCATAAGTGTATAAAAACAAGCACAGTTGGTACCCATAGGAATTCCTACAACCTGCTGGTATAGATCCTCACGAAACATAAATATTGTCCAAGAGGACAAGGCATTACACAGGTCACTACAGTCCATGATTTGTATGATTTGTAGTCTGTCGAGGAAAAGAAACCCTTCGATTCAGATGTACATATGTAAGTTTTCCACTCTCGATCAAAACACCATTTATAAATGAGATTAGATAATCGATCATTAATTTTGTCATGAGGAAGTGTGATGTACATATTACAGAAGTCGTATGAAGAAATCGTATTGGCTTGGAAATTTCCTGATTTCATTTTGTCAATCACATCTTCTGAATTCTTAATAGACCGAAATAAATTTACATCGTTCCTGTTTAGAACCATTTCACAATATCTAGTTACGTGTTCTTTAGTAGCAGTAAGTGCTGACGTCAGATTTCTAGACAAAATTTGTAAGGAGACTTGTGCAGTTTCGGTATGCAATATAGTGTTCGGAGATCCAATTTAGAAATAGAGATATTGAATGAAGACAGTTCACTGTTATGCTTGCTTAAAATGTTAGATGCACTTTCATTGCTTTTGATATGTGTATTAGTAGACGAAAGTTCCGAAACCAAAGTTGATATGTAGTGACGTTTTCAAATGATAATGGTGTTGTTGGTTGCTTTATCAGCTGGTGCAAAGACATATTTTTTCATGTAAGTTACTCAGTTTGGATTTGACATATCTTTCTGATTTGGAACGTATATTTTGAAAAAGATGAGGGTTTTTATGGATGTTATCTATTCGAATATCCGTTATATCTTAAATGAGGTTTTTCCAGCCATTCAGAGCATGCGGTTCGACTTCTTCTGATTTACACCATTACCTTAGGCTTCCGTAAGCACCTCGCGGCATTTGAAAAAATCTATCTTGGATGGGATTCTATACTTAGGTTCTTTTTTAAGAAGACCACGGAGCTGTCTGTCTTGGATAATTTAAAAGAACCTGTAACAATATGGCCAGCTGGTTTGTAGAGATAGTTAGAAGTTGCATATTCTCAAGAAGCAGGAGACGATTGAAGTATGTCAGGATCCGATGTAACTCTATTTGAATAGGTTTCTTGTACTTGTAACAAATAATAGGCGGTTCTAAATTTTCAAAATATTGAGGAATGGTACTTTGTAAGCGACAATCCCGAAAAATATTAATAATATTTAGAAGATCAAAACCTTTGTTAGTAAACGGGATTTTTATGAATCGTCTTTTAAGGGAGGTGTTTTTCACAATGGGATAAAGTTTATACTGTGCGAATGAGACAATGATATTAAGTCTGAATACAGTGTTTCTTAAGAATGTAACCTCTGCTTCATCCAAGATAGATTTCAAGTGCATAACTGGTATTGACGACAGAGCATGTAACAGTTCATGTCTGCCGCCATTGCGTGCTATAGTAAGTAAATCGTTAAGAGAGCGGTATACTCTGGATCGTTTTCTTTGTTGTTCGTTTCGTCTTTTCCCATGCGACCTGTATTTTCTTTTAGTGTTTGGGCGCATTGAAAAGTAGCAGGGAAAACAAAATCAAACTTACCATCGTGAATTACATCAGCACAAAAACAATATAATCGAAACGATAGGAATGTTCTATCTGCCCTAAATTAGCTGTGTAATTTTGTTTTAAGAAACTATTTCAATATCCAAACAAAATATATTTGGTATAAAATATGTCAAAGTTCTTGTTTTGAATTCGTCGAAGGCTTAAATGTATTAGTACTTACATTCTCTCTTTCAGAAGGATGGAATCTTTGTAATCAGACAAATATTTGTGAAATATAGGAGGGGGACCTCCAAAAAGACCCATAAAAACATAGAAACACACCTCCGACAGGACACTGTTACAGTACTCACACAAAACATCGATATACCACTATGTAGGAGGGGGACCTCTGACAAGACTGTTACAGTACTCACGTAAAACATCGATATACCACTATGTAGAAGGGGGACCTCCGACAAGACTCTGTTACAGTACTCACACAAAACATCGATATAACACTATGTAGGAGGGGGACCTCTGACAAGACTCTGTTACAGTACTCACACAAAACATCGATATAACACTATGTAGGAGGGGGACCTCCAACAAAACTTTGTTACAGTACTCACACAAAACATCGATATACCACTATGTAGGAGGGGGACTCTGACAAGACTCTGTTACAGTACTCACACAAAACATCGATATAACACTATGTAGGAGGGGGACTCTGACAAGACTCTGTTACAGTACTCACACAAAACATCGATATAACACTATGTAGGAGGGGGACTCTGACAAGACTCTGTTACAGTACTCACACAAAACATCGATATAACACTATGTAGGAGGGGGACCTCCAACAAAACTTTGTTACAGTACTCACACAAAACATCGATATAACACTATGTAGGAGGGGGACCTCCAACAAAACTTTGTTACAGTACCCACACAAAACATCGATATACCACTATGTAGGAGGGGGACTCTGACAAGACTCTGTTACAGTACTCACACAAAACATCGATATAACACTATGTAGGAGGGGGACTCTGACAAGACTCTGTTACAGTACTCACACAAAACATCGATATACCACTATGTAGGAGGGGGACCTCTGACAAGACTGTTACAGTACTCACGTAAAACATCGATATACCACTATGTAGAAGGGGGACCTCCGACAAGACTCTGTTACAGTACTCACACAAAACATCGATATAACACTATGTAGGAGGGGGACTCTGACAAGACTCTGTTACAGTACCCACACAAAACATCGATATACCACTATGTAGGAGGGGGACTCTGACAAGACTCTGTTACAGTACTCACACAAAACATCGATATAACACTATGTAGGAGGGGGACTCTGACAAGACTCTGTTACAGTACTCACACAAAACATCGATATAACACTATGTAGGAGGGGGACTCTGACAAGACTCTGTTACAGTACTCACACAAAACATCGATATAACACTATGTAGGAGGGGGACCTCCAACAAAACTTTGTTACAGTACCCACACAAAACATCGATATACCACTATGTAGGAGGGGGACCTCTGACAAGACTCTGTTACAGTACTCACACAAAACATCGATATACCACTATGTAGGAGGGGGACCTCCAAAAAGACTGTTACAGTACCCACACAAAACATCGAAACACAACTATGTAGGAGGGGAACTCCGACAAGATTCATCGAAACACCAGTATGTGAAAATATAGAGCATACAAGTAGACAAACACAAAATAGAGACAAGAATTAAAAGATTCAAGGAACACCAAATACGACGTCCAAATACCAAACACAAATGACCACACATAAACCAAGGAGACCATGCAATGGGCGACTCAGGACGGCCATCTGCCATGTTAGTTGCAAATAGTGCAGTTATCTGTATTCCGTATGCACAACCTTCCCACTAGTGTGGTTACCCGGTGGTATCGAAGAACGCACTATTGTTGTGTATAGAAAAATCCACACTGTACATGTAGGGAGTTCTACACATACTATGGGAAGTCCCCACGACGTAGTACATGTAAGGCCAGTATCATGATGTTAAAGAGACACTGATGTTGAAATGACAATTCAAAGTTCCACACGAATCATAAAGAAGAAAACGATTCATTTATTTTATTATCAATTCTAAAGATAGGAGGATCATGTTCTCTTTCAAACACAAAATTCACTTTCCCTGATTTTTCTATCTTCAATCTTCTTTCAACTGTCTTCCTCTCAGATATATCTTCTATGGTCCTTCTGTAAAAAGAATCCAGATTTTCGTCTCATATGATTTTCAAATACCAGGAATTATTATTTTGTAATACTGCCTTTAGGTAACAGTATCATCCTTTCAATTAGTCCGATAATGTCTTCTCTTGTCATTGTTTTCAGTGAGTTTGAGTCTTGGTTATAAGTAAAAAACATAAAAATGGCCATATTACAATGTTTAGATTGAGGGTCACTGACGAGGGTTAAGTACCCGAAACGTGCATGTCTGGTCCTTGCTGCAAATTTATCTGCTCATAAATGATGCTATTCAATTTGAAGACGTTTAACACTAACATTCAACGAAATATGTAATAGGAAATGTTTAGATCGAGATAAATTTTGTTTGAAATATTACTAATTACCTGACCACTTCCATTGTATAGATGTTTATATCGTTTTCAGAACTTTGGGTGTACGTTTTGTGATAACAAGAGCCCCCAAAATATCGATTTTTAGAAGCTGCATTTAGGAAGGGGGGGGGGGGTTCACGTCACACGTATAGATATACTAATAACACGTTATCAACCCTCTCACTTAACAGAAAACATTGAGATCTCACGAACCTCACAAACCTGTTGAATAAAATACAAAGATGCAGGCAATATATTTTTCTTTCGATATAAAGAATGATCAAGTGATCAGATATTTTAGGTTTACTTGGCATAACCAGAACAGTTACATGTATTGCATTGCTTTAGTATCTACATAAAACCGCAGGTGACAGGACTAAATTATAATTTATCTGGCGGTCGCCACATAATTTAAGCGGTTGCCACCACATAATTTACGATAAATCAAAACAAAATAAATGCATAATATGTTTTTTTCTGTTCTAGGGTGCTAAATTCATCCTTTTAATCCTTCTGATATGACAGCTGCACAATAATAATTATAATTTTGATTTTGTTAAACAGAGAGTATTGGATATCTATAAACAGAATTGGAAAGCTGAATTAAATAATATGCCTAGATTAGAATTTTATACCAAGATTAAAGAAAACTTTGAATTCGAAAATTATTTAGATTTTATTGAAAACTTCAAAAAAAGATATACTTTAACAAGATTTCGATGTTCTGCGCATCATTTACACATAGAAGTTGGCAGGCATCACAATATACCAAGAAGCAATAGATTATGTGCATGTTGTTCACTTAATCATATAGAAAACGAATACCGTTTTTATTCTTATATGTCCAATGTACAGGGAACAAAGGTTGAAATTTTTGCCAAAATTTGCATATTCATGGCCTAATATTCAGAAGATTGTTAAGATATTCAAAAGTCAAAAAAAGAAACATTGTATTAATTTGTCACATTTCATTTATTCAGCATTAGAAATAAGAGGTTGCATGTTTGAGTAATATATAACTATGTTGCACCTCGATATAGAGTAAGATTTATTCATGATTCCACAATTTTCATACCAATTCTCATGTATTATTCTATTATGTATGTATTTTGCTATGAGCATGTATGTGCTTAAGGCTTATCAATAAACAATAAAAATAACCACATAATTATCTGGCGGCCACCACATAATATCTGGCGGCTGCCACTTAATTATCTGGCGGCAGCCACATAATTAAGTGGTGGCCACCAGATAATTATAATTTATAACTGTTACCTAGGGGCTTCCGCACATATCAGACAAGAATCAGGGCCCTTTAACAGACCCTGCTTGGAGTCCTGTCTTCTTAATAGTATGTCCATATGTAAGCTTCAGGAAACTATCAATTAGTAAATAACCATCCAAGGTGAAGAAAGGTTGTGGAAATCCAAACATAATATGTAGACATTTTTGCAAAAAAAATATAAAAATAGAAATCCAGAAGAACAAAATCTAATTAAATTTTGTTGGTTTATTTTGCTGAAAAGTATTTTATAATATGAGAATATTATCTTGATACATGATTACTTAAATAATTACCTTCTACGCAATTGATAGCAATATCACAGTCCTCTCCATTTGTATGCATGAGATCACCATTACAGCAGTACAACACATTACACACACCATCTTTTCGTGTTTCGTACTTGATTGCCTCATTGTTCTTTATATCACCACAAGGCTTGCTATCTGTAATCATGAAATTAAGGACATATACTGTTTATTCAGTTTTAGGATAGATATTTTTATTTTTGAATCAGTTTCATCTTAATGTATGTAAAAGTGATGTGTAGTGACACTTGATGGGGTTACTTTAGGAAACATTGAAGTTCTGAGTACTTCCCAAATAGACTCATGCAGACATTTTCCATTGCCAACTATGGCAAATTTAAAATTATATTCAATAACTTTTTTTTATTGTTGTATGATTTTCCTTCATGTTTGGAATACAATATATTGGAAATTCTACTAATTGATTGAAGCGAAGAATTTGAAACCTTTCCGTACATGCCTGTCTGTAAAATAACATAAAAACTTTTATTTTAGAATATTTTTCAAAGAACTTTATAATGGAAATCGGAGTTATCTTTCTTTGTACGTCAGAAACAGAATACTCTTCGATGTGAAGATTCGAAATATTGGGTGCCGGATATGTCCTTAATTAAGATGAGATTTTAAGTACCTTCCAACAAACCATTTTCACATAAACATACTAGTTTTGCGGTGTATTAATTCGGTTTAAAGTATCACATAATGTACATTCGAAAATATCCGAAACTTGTAAACTCCAATCTTTCTATACAAATTTAGAAGCAGAAATGGAACGAAACTCCGTGCACAAGTGCACCGGATTGTCTAAATATCGACAGATGGTCAGATTAATGAAAGGAAGTTTATCATAACTTTATTTCTACCATGGTAAAATGAACAAGTTTGTTTCGTGAACGATGTTTTTTTTAAACTTATCAGAACATGAAAATAACTTTCATTTTACATGTACATTTTGTATATTAATGATGTCTTTAAAAGTAACAAGCAATACAACTTAGTGTATTAAGGTAAGGAATAAATGGACAAAAACTTGTACGAATACAAATCAAGGGCTAGCCACAGAAACTGTCAAAAGTAATTTGCTACCTAAATGGTAATTGTGTGTTGTCCGCAGTTCCTTGTACTTTGTAAAGTGGGAAACGAAATACAAGATATTTTTTTCGGCACAAATTGGCACGTTTTCCAAAAAAGTATGGCTATGTCTGGCTCTGATAGAACATAATGTTTACCCTGTTAACCTTTAATATCATAAATCGACCGGAATGTTCATGCCCCTGCACCTCGTCTCTTTGAATATCTTGTTTTCATTTACTGGAATACCAGGAAATTTCTGAGAAAACGAGATCTCAGAATATTACGATACGTGATTTGAGATACGTCTGGTACAACGAATTGTGTGTGGGTTTTTTTTTTTTTTATAAATCTTAACATTTACTGGAATTACACCAAATGTTAAACAGAGATGAATTGTATAGGTTCAAAACATGTTCACGCAATTTTGTTAGAGCGGAAATACATGTAATCACTAAAATGTGACTTTGAAATATCTATTCCTTCCGTCAAATATGCTGGTTTTCGGCTATAGAAAAGCAAATATATTTTCTATTTATTAAGAGTTTTGGGTATATTTCATAAAAATGAAGATTCAGTCTAATATCATCGAAAGCAAATAGTTCGTTTTATAGTCAAGGAGGAACAAAGTCCATTTTTCCCGGTTCTACATACTAGTATATATCAAAATTAAGAGAAGATAGCTCTACATCAATGTTTCAGTCAGTAATAATTGCAGTTACGAAAGATAATTGGCAGCACGAAAAATAAATAAAAATTGAAAGGGTATCTTATAGGTTGAGAAATATGAATACCGTATTACAATTGTGTCCATTAATCTATCCTTTGCTCGTTTCTGGGTATAAAACAATAAATACGTTTAAGACTTGCACTCCATAAAATGTTCACAAAATTCGCCTAGTTTTTCCCTTTAAACCTCGAACTTACCGTTTGTCTACTATGAACGCTTACGTCAGATATAGTAGAAGTACCCATCAGTTTTTCAGTTTCAAAGTAGAGAAGGCAAGGCAAAATCATTAGAATTTCCATAGGAACGGTTGTGAACCTCGGAATGAATAACATTCCGAATTGATACTAACGAGGGATGGTTGCAGCGACATCCCCTCCAAAATGATCCCATTACATTAATGAATAACGAAAGTAAAAGATGTATTAAGGTGGGTTCCTACTAGTGGATGAATTTTGTATTTTAAGGTTATTTTCTATACACAATGGTCAAAATGGTATATAATGATCACGGGCATAAATAAGTTTGTTTTCATTAAAGATACAGTACATTATAGAAAGGTACCTTTGCACATTCAGATTTAGGAATATCAAATATTCAGTATATACTTTCAAACCTTCTAAGTTCAGTAATGATAAACTCATATTCAATTGTTTTATATGCTATATGCATCTTGAAAGAACACTAAAGTAAAGATTTTCAATGCCTTAACTATGCAGAAATTAAACTGTGTTAATATACAGTTTAATATTAACTTAATTTGTTTTTGTGTTAATGGTTTTAACAAGTGTGAATCAGGAGAACCCTTGGTCTAAATGCTTGTTGGTAATTTGTAAATCTTATAATAAATGAAGTGGAAGCTCTAACTTAAATTCATGTAATCTAAAAAACAATTTGTATGAGAATGATTCGATTTTACACTGTTGATTAATACATGTACATTTATATTTAATATTTATAATATCCATTATTTGAGAGAATTGTATTACACGGTAATTCTATGCTTACATCCCTCTGGATCCGGTGTTGCAGATTGCATGTGATCCGCGCCAGAAGGACATCTACTGTACGTCTTTGACATGATCTCTATTTTCCCGTGTTCGTTACAGATCCTAACGTAGTCGTTCTCACTCTCCTCGTAATCAATAACAGATTTTGGGGGGTCGCATGCTTCGTCGGCGAGATGTTGTTGGTCACCGCCAAATGCCTCCTCGAGGGGTCTGTCGCCCAAACCAAGATCATATTTGTTCTTATCTCTGTCCAGTGTTTGAGATTGGCCGTTTCCATCACACAGCATAATACAATGTGTTCCCCATACAAGAACACTGTAGTCGTTTGATCCATCACATTTTGGGATCTTGTCATAGAAATTAAAAAGTTTATAATATTCCGTAGTATTTTTCATTATTTCAATTTCATCGAAAGTAAAGTCCGACATTGACGTAACAGAATGGAATGAAATTGTGAGGAACACCAAAATTCTTACTATACTGACAGCCATTGTATCTGTGTGCCGAGCTAATGTGAGGTCAAACGTAAAATAGAATGTGTTTAGTAACTTATCACTTGCTTGTTGGACTCAAAGAGCAAATGTTTATTTCAAGATGAATATCAACCTATACATTATACGCGGCAGACAGTGTCTGTTATTTCCTGACAAAACCTGTTGCCCTGTAGCTAGAACAATGGGTTTGTCATCATTTGTGTCCTATAGCTATCGATAGGGAACTCTATGATAAATGCTGACGTATATATAATGTATGCTGTAAAACAATGGATCGGACATTTTATGAATACAATACCACATAAACATAAGATCGATCATCAAACTCCTGCTGAAGCTGTACAGACAAGATCGAAAGGCGGAAAGGACCTGGACTCAGTGGCCAATATGAAAACAAGATGCTTTGGTGAAGTTTGATCTGAAGTTCAAGCCTCGGACAGAAGTTGATCTGAAGTTCGAGTCTCGGACTGAATATGATTGAAGTTCGAGCCTCGAAACGACAAGAAAATATCATAATCTACTGCATAATGATTAGACACAATTCTAAAATATAGGACAAACAAACGGACAACCAAAATCAAAGTTTTAAAACCAGATACTTTGAATAGACGGGGAATAAAAGCAACGGTATGCATATATATGCTTCTCATTTTAAACAAACTTAATTAAGCATGTTTGTTCAAATATCTAGGTTATTCGAAAATGCTTTTAAACTCATTTTTCAATATTACCACATAGTAATTTGATTTTGGATTTGAGAAAAGAATAAAACCCCTTGAAACATACAGATGATTATTGAGGTTGTTCTACTATCATTCTAAAAATGTAATTCGTAAATATTAAATCCTTAATCGTGTAGTCAATGTCCTCTTTTGTTGGATCTTTACGCAATAAAAAAATATTCAAACGTATCAATATTGAGCTGAATGGCATAACAATTTTTTTTTAACTCCATACTTATCATTTGGAATGATGGTGTATTACAACTGACGAAATCATAGCAGCAAAGATTGACATACATTTAAAATGTTTCGTCAGAGGCTTCTTTATGCTTCCAGATTAGAAAATCAGAGAGTTAAAGTCTAACACAAAAACCAATATCAGAATCCCTGACAATCATAAGATAAGACATAATAACCAAAAGTTCTACAATAGAGCAAAAGATAATCTCCATTAAGATAAAATGACATAGGGAAAGACAAAATAACCAAAAGTTCTACAATGGAGCAAAAGATAATCTCCATTAAGACAAAATGACATAGGGAAAGACAAAATAACCAAAAGTTCTACAATGGAGCAAAAGATAATCTCCATTAAGACAAATGACATAGGGAAAGACAAAATAACCAAAAGTTCTACAATGGAGCAAAAGATAATCTCCATTAAGTTAAACTGGCATAGGGAAAGACAAAATAACCAAAAGTTCTGCAATGGAGCAAAAGATAATCTCCATTAAGATAAAATGACATAGGGAAAGACAAAATAACCCAAAAGTTCTACAATGGAGCAAAAGAGAACTTCCATTGAGATAAATTGACATAGGGAAAGACAAAATAACCAAAAGTTCTGCAATGGAGCAAAAGATAATCTCCATTAAGATAAAATGACATAGGGAAAGACAAAATAACCCAAAAGTTCTACAATGGAGCAAAAGAGAACTTCCATTGAGATAAAATGACATAGGGAAAGACAAAATAACCAAAAGTTCTGCAATGGAGCAAAAGATAATGTCCATTAAGATAAAATGACATAGGGAAAGACAAAATAACCAAAAGTTCTGCAATGGAGCAAAAGATAATGTCCATTAAGATAAAATGACATAGGGAAAGACAAAATAACCAAAAGTTCTACAATGGAGCAAAAGATAATCTCCATTAAGATAAAATGACAAAGGGAAAGACAAAATAACCAAAAGTTCTACAATGGAGCAAAAGATAATCTCCATTAAGACAAAATGACATAGGGAAAGACAAAATAACCAAAAGTTCTACAATGGAGCAAAAGATAATCTCCATTAAGTTAAACTGGCATAGGGAAAGACAAAATAACCCAAAAGTTCTGCAATGGAGCAAAAGATAATCTCCATTAAGATAAAATGACATAGGGAAAGACAAAATAACCAAAAGTTCTGCAATGGAGCAAAAGAGAACTTCCATTGAGATAAAATGACATAGGGAAAGACAAAATAACCCAAAAGTTCTGCAATGGAGCAAAAGATAATGTCCATTAAGATAAAATGACATAGGGAAAGACAAAATAACCAAAAGTTCTACAATGGAGCAAAAGATAATCTCCATCTAAACAAAATGACATAGGGAAAGACAAAATAACCAAAAGTTCTACAATGGAGCAAAAGATCATCTCCATTAAGATAAAATGACAAAGGGAAAGACAAAATAACCAAAAGTTCTGCAATGGAGCAAAAGAGAACTTCCATTGAGATAAAATGACATAGGGAAAGACAAAATAACCCAAAAGTTCTGCAATGGAGCAAAAGATAATGTCCATTAAGATAAAATGACATAGGGAAAGACAAAATAACCAAAAGTTCTACAATGGAGCAAAAGATAATCTCCATCTAAACAAAATGACATAGGGAAAGACAAAATAACCAAAAGTTCTACAATGGAGCAAAAGATCATCTCCATTAAGATAAAATGACAAAGGGAAAGACAAAATAACCAAAAGTTCTACAATGGAGCAAAAGATAATCTCCATCTAGACAAAATGACATAGGGAAAGACAAAATAACCAAAAGTTCTACAATGGAGCAAAAGATAATCTCCATTAAGATAAAATGACAAAGGGAAAGACAAAATAACCAAAAGTTCTACAATGGAGCAAAAGATAATCTCCATTAAGTTAAACTGGCATAGGGAAAGACAAAATAACCCAAAAGTTCTGCAATGGAGCAAAAGATAATCTCCATTAAGATAAAATGACATAGGGAAAGACAAAATAACCAAAAGTTCTGCAATGGAGCAAAAGAGAACTTCCATTGAGATAAAATGACATAGGGAAAGACAAAATAACCCAAAAGTTCTGCAATGGAGCAAAAGATAATGTCCATTAAGATAAAATGACATAGGGAAAGACAAAATAACCAAAAGTTCTACAATGGAGCAAAAGATAATCTCCATCTAAACAAAATGACATAGGGAAAGACAAAATAACCAAAAGTTCTACAATGGAGCAAAAGATCATCTCCATTAAGATAAAATGACAAAGGGAAAGACAAAATAACCAAAAGTTCTGCAATGGAGCAAAAGAGAACTTCCATTGAGATAAAATGACATAGGGAAAGACAAAATAACCCAAAAGTTCTGCAATGGAGCAAAAGATAATGTCCATTAAGATAAAATGACATAGGGAAAGACAAAATAACCAAAAGTTCTACAATGGAGCAAAAGATAATCTCCATCTAAACAAAATGACATAGGGAAAGACAAAATAACCAAAAGTTCTACAATGGAGCAAAAGATCATCTCCATTAAGATAAAATGACAAAGGGAAAGACAAAATAACCAAAAGTTCTACAATGGAGCAAAAGATAATCTCCATCTAGACAAAATGACATAGGGAAAGACAAAATAACCAAAAGTTCTACAATGGAGCAAAAGATAATCTCCATTAAGATAAAATGACAAAGGGAAAGACAAAATAACCAAAAGTTCTACAATGGAGCAAAAGATAATCTCCATTAAGTTAAACTGGCATAGGGAAAGACAAAATAACCAAAAGTTCTGCAATGGAGCAAAAGATAATCTCCATTAAGATAAAATGACAAAGGGAAAGACAAAATAACCAAAAGTTCTGCAATGGAGCAAAAGAGAACTTCCATTGAGATAAAATGACATAGGGAAAGACAAAATAACCAAAAGTTCTGCAATGTAGCAAAAGAGAACTTCCATTGAGATAAAATGACATAGGGAAAGACAAAATAACCAAAAGTTCTACAATGGAGCAAAAGATAATCTCCATTAAGATAAAATGACAAAGGGAAAGACAAAATAACCAAAAGTTCTGCAATGGAGCAAAAGAGAACTTCCATTGAGATAAAATGACATAGGGAAAGACAAAATAACCAAAAGTTCTGCAATGGAGCATATAACTATCAACCATATGCTGTCATGTGGGATGAGAAAAGCCCACCCGAGGGGTCTGGTTTCTGGTCAGGGAACGAGGCTTGCCGAGTTCCTTGACCAGAAACCAGACCCCAAGGGTGGGCTTTTCTCATCCCACATGACAAACATATGGTTGATCGTTTTTCTCTCATTTCTATGGGCCTTTCTTGAAATTCCTTGAAATCATGAAATCGTCAACTTTCTCGAATTCGAAAAATAAAGGAATATTCGTTTTCAGCGCCCTCAAAAATGGTTTATTCTAAAAGAATAAACCGTAGTCCTTAGTCTTAATCGGTTTAGTAAGAATTACAATGTAAAAAAAAGTTTTAAAACGACGTTTTTATTGAGAGGTCGCCGCTTTAGGTGCAAAAATCATGACGTCACAATGGATAACAACGACGTCACAATATGGATACGGCCTATACGACCGACGTCAAAAGTCACGCGAGGTACATGTGGGATACAGTGACCCTACATGAGCGTCGCTATGGGCAAACTCTATCCCACATGGGGGCAAATGGGAGAAAAAGAGAATCTCCAATGAGATAAAATGACAAAGGGAAAGACAAAATAACCAAAAGTTCTGCAATATGTAGCAAAAGAGAACTTCCATTGAGATAAAATGACATAGGGAAAGACAAAATAACCAAAAGTTCTGCAATGGAGCAAAAGATAATCTCCATTAAGATAAAATGACATAGGGGAAGACAAAATAACCAAAAGTTCTACAATGGAGCAAAAGATAATCTCCATTAAGTTAAACTGGCATAGGGAAAGACAAAATAACCAAAAGTTCTACAATGGAGCAAAAGATAATCTCCATTAAGATAAAATGACAAAGGGAAAGACAAAATAACCCAAAAGTTCTACAATGGAGCAAAAGATAATCTCCATTAAGTTAAACTGGCATAGGGAAAGACAAAATAACCAAAAGTTCTACAATGGAGCAAAAGATAATCTCCATTAAGATAAAATGACAAAGGGAAAGACAAAATAACCAAAAGTTCTGCAATGTAGCAAAAGAGAACTTCCATTGAGATAAAATGACATAGGGAAAGACAAAATAACCAAAAGTTCTTCAATGGAGCAAAAGATAATCTCCATTAAGATAAAATGACAAAGGGAAAGACAAAATAACCCAAAAGTTCTACAATGGAGCAAAAGATAATCTCCATTAAGTTAAACTGGCATAGGGAAAGACAAAATAACCAAAAGTTCTACAATAGAGCAAAAGATAATCTCCATTAAGATAAAATGACAAAGGGAAAGACAAAATAACCCAAAAGTTCTACAATGGAGCAAAAGATAATCTCCATTAAGTTAAACTGGCATAGGGAAAGACAAAATAACCAAAAGTTCTACAATGGAGCAAAAGATAATCTCCATTAAGATAAAATGACAAAGGGAAAGACAAAATAACCAAAAGTTCTACAATGGAGCAAAAGATAATCTCCATTAAGTTAAACTGGCATAGGGAAAGACAAAATAACCAAAATTTCTGCAATGGAGCAAAAGATAATCTCCATTAAGATAAAATGACATAGGGAAAGACAAAATAACCCAAAAGTTCTACAATGGAGCAAAAGATAATCTCCATTAAGTTAAACTGGCATAGGGAAAGACAAAATAACCAAAAGTTCTACAATGGAGCAAAAGATAATCTCCATTAAGATAAAATGACAAAGGGAAAGACAAAATAACCCAAAAGTTCTACAATGGAGCAAAAGATAATCTCCATTAAGTTAAACTGGCATAGGGAAAGACAAAATAACCAAAAGTTCTGCAATGGAGCAAAAGAGAATCTCCATTCAGATAAAATGACATAGGAAGAGTAAGTATCTTCTGTTTGTAAGAAACATTCTTCACTTAAAGCCATGCGAAAAATGGCCAATACTAGTGAGCATGTCAAATTTGGTATTTTGGATGTGTCTACCTTAAAATGTACTTCAACATCGCGGTCGAGATTTTACACAAATGTATACAGTATAGTGTTTTACTTTCAGTGTTTTATGACAAATGTATGGTTCAAAATATTTTTGCAGTGACAAAGTCAGTCGATCACAATTTATGCTTGGTTTCTCGGTTAGTCTTTTCGCCTTTAGAATTAAGTAGTTGTAGTATGAGCTTGAAAATGGAAATTTCTTATTTTAAAGTTTATATAGTCAAACGATAACATGAGACCACAGGGATTTATCGCACTTCAATCAACCGACACCTTTTTGTCCAACCTAGAAATGCGGCGATCGTAAGGGACGCGGTAGGAGGTATATCTCGGCTTGAATGGGAGGTATTGATTTCAAATTTGGAAAGAAGATGCAGCATGAATTAATCTATCAAATTATTCCGAAGAAAAGGGGTTTGACATTATTAGCCTATTTATGGGACTGAAACGATGACTCAACGATTTTTCGGTACTTATGAAATGTATACTTCTATGACTTCTTAGGATGGACAAACTGTTGCTATCATCGGAGGTGTTTCTTAATGTCATCTCTCGGGAATTGTCATTGTAGCTTACAATTATGACCTATAAAGATGATCACGCAGGGCGACGGAAAGACATACGGATCGAGATACAAAATAATCAATAGGCATTGACTACTACAATGTACTGTATGTACCAATTCTAACAGTTATATTGTTACCAACAGCTACCACTGGACTAGCAGTAAAGTAAACTCGCCCTGTATGATGTGTGAACCAAAGTACAAATATGCCATACACCAGTGATGATGGGATATAGTTCTATCCATAACTGGAAAGTAAGTTACGTAGTAGTGGCTTGGAATGTTTCCTTTTGTCGGTAAGATTGGGAAAAAAATATAACTTTAAACATTTTTTTTAATTTAAAAGACACCACAGACATGTAGACACAATTCAGACAAGGAAGTTTTTCATATACAACATATGATATGCAAGTGTATGTGTTGATGGAAACTACGATAGCAACCTTTCAATTTTAACCACTAGACCACTCGACATAACTGTCAAACATTGTCGATAGGAAATGCTACTTTTTAAGTATCTCCACTCAATTTCAGGGGGGGGGGGCTCGTCAACGGAGGGTTTGGGCTCCTCACTAGGACTGAATGGTTGAATACTGCACTTCATTTTAAAATACTCTTTTTGTCTATCAAAATAATTCAAATGAATGCTTCACAAAGTATTATTGAAATAAAGGTAGGTTACATCTATATAGCCTTTTATAAATTCCAAGGCTTTCCATGAAAAGGTCAATTCCACGACTTTCAAGGGCCCATACGATCCATGTTAAAGGAAATGCGGCAATTTTTATGAACATATCATAAGGCATACATGTATTCTGTGCCCCTTGCAGAGTATTCTTGCCAGACCATTCCCCTTTGGGGTGCCTCATAGCCCCTTCTATTATTTAAAGGGTGGAGTACTACCCCATTTTAATGCCCATCCTCCACTTGTGTATGTGGTGTATGCATGTATGCAAGAGGGTAGCTTTTGTAAGGTGCCACCACATCTGGATACCTTTGCCGCAGCATGAACGTGGGTACCCAACCCGGCCCTTTATAGTCCCCCCGGTCAGGAGACTAGGGAGGGAAGAACGAATGGATCGACTTTCAACATTCATGGCAGCGCTGGGGATTGAACCAAATCGCCCCACTGAGAGTCAAGTGTATTTACCATAGATACCAACAAACTGTTTAAGTAAAAAGCTCTCTTAATGAATGAATCAATGAATAACTACATAAAAATCTGAATAGGGTTCCTTTGTATTTATTGGTTTGGCAGCCAAGCACTTAGGGGAAAAGCACATTTATATGTACACCTGTACATTAACACATTTATTAACAAAATTAAACGTAAAATTTGAAATAGATAGAAAGAATCAGACAGAAGAGTAGAAAGAATAGGAGTAAAGCTTAGACAATACATTGAATCAATTATTTCAAGAATGCCATTACTTTACTTGCATGACAAAACAAATACTTACAACTTAGTTTTTACAAATTGTTTAACATGTAAAACACAATTATACATACATGTAATGTATATCTCAGGGTTTGATACAACTGAAAGAGATTAATGGAGTCTGATTTGACATGCAGTACAAATAACTGTCAGCATCTCAGAAAATGTACATGCTGGGGGACCGTTTAATAGAACAGTTCATTGAATGAATCACTCATTGCCATTATCAATAATGAAAATTCTATGGTAATAAACTTTGGTCTTCAAAATACTAATCAGCACGTCTTTATAACATTTTCATACAAAATCATGTTCAATTGATAATTTCTGACCAGTGACTTGGTAAAAGAATGAGTAATACATGTATAAAGTATTATAAATGTATGTGTCTTGATGAATAAAATGGAGACAAGTGCATGTACATGTTTATGATGTACACAAAATCACCGAGGGCATGATTAAAATGTAACTGAAAATAAATCATGTACTTCAGTATGAGGTAGAACATTTGAAATTAATCCATTTACATACTGAAGCTATGTAAACTCAATAATAAAATTATTTCTGTTTATAAACATTCATTTATGAATGAAAGAAGAAAAACTTGACATACAGGTAATCCTTTGGGAAAAAATCGAAAGGTACACAATGATAGAATCCCTAATGAACGATTCCTTTAGGGCTTCAACTTTTTAATGCTGGGCCCTAAATGAGCGTCTCGAAAACAAAGGATTAACATTGTATGATGAAGTAGATTTACAGTACAGTAGTATTTGAATGGAAAGTGGAAATGTTACAATTGTTTGATTCAGAAAATAAATAAATTGCAGAAAATGTGCAAATGTAAATGGGTATTCACAACATTTATTTTGTTTTTTATGGATATTGCTAGTAAATGTAAACACTTGTAATGAATATTGTTTTGATTTGCAATGACTACACTGTTTCCCAATCATTTTAATTTCTACTTAAGTAATAAATACAAACAACTCTTTCAGCAGTTACACAATTTGAATTTTGCAACAAAATGACAAATCCCAGCTTCACAAATTAAACCAGAATATACATATGTGCCTATAGCACATAAATGTAACATGCATTACAAATACTGCAGCAGTACAACAAATTCACATTCTTATTTTAAAAGTAAATAAGTTATTTACTGTTAGTTTCCTTAACCTGATTTCATCACTCCACTCCACATGTACATGTAGATCAATACTTTCGGCTAAAATTGTATTAAGTATGAGAATTATACTCTAAAACGGTATATTTTCTCCATTGTTAGACACAGAAAGACACAGATCATTCTAGGTAGTCTAGTTAGTCTTGATCACTCCGGGTAGTGTTATAAATCTTATATCGTAGGTTGGTGTCTCAGCTTTTGGCCAGTTTCTTGATTCGTTCTAGTCTCATTTTAAGTTCAGACATATCAGTGGTGGAGGTAGAGGTAGGGAGTCCACTGGTTTCTATAGCTGGTTTGTCTGTGGATTCTGGCTCCATAGATGTTATGTTGACCTATGAGATAATTTAGAAATAAGATTAGCTCTGAACTTTAAACTGTTGACTAGAGAGAATATTAGGTGTATTTTCAATATGGACAAAACATATACATGTATTTCTTATCACTGTTACATTATTATCTTTGCTAGGAGAAATTTATCCAAGAAGCTATTCTCAAGTGAACAAAAATACTTAAGAGGGCATTTATAGCTGATCTACAGGGAAAGAAGATTAGAACAATTTCAGTTACTCAGAAAACACAGTTGTTTTTGCTGACAAATTATTGTTTACTTCTTTTCTTGACAAGTTTGTTCTATTCTGGGCAGTGATAAAAAAATTTATCACATGATACACCCGTAATGCAGTTTCATAAAGCCATTTCATAAATACATGATACGATAACTTGTTACATATCGCTCTGCTTGAATGCCATTGGTCAAGTTTGGAACCTAATCACATAAACCTTGACAAATGTGACCTTTCAAATATCGGTCAACTGTAAAATTCAGACCTGGAGTCAATATCAATGATTAAAATTGTTGTTGTTGAATTAATTCTTGCATTAAAATACTATTCGAAATTGAAATACTTTTCTCTTACGCACAGAATATTTATACAATGGGGACACTACTTCTCATGGCGTAGCAGATGACTTCTAGACCACGGCGTGGTTCGCCTCTATAGTTCTCGGAAACGTTGATTTCACGTTAGAAATACACATTTTTAGGCAATATCATGTTATATATAGGATCTCAAATGAACTTTCATTTCATACGATGTATCATGAAACTCATTGTGCGTTTTATATCCCCTCGCCAAGGCTTGGGGATATAAAACACACAACTAGTTTCATAATACATAATATGAAATGAAAATTCATTTGAGATCCTATATACTGTACATGTACATGTATATAAAATGCAAATAATTCATTTAACACAAATTGTAATGAGTTTCCACTAACCTGTATATCATCTTCTCTTTTTTCCTCCTCAGTAGTGGAAATCACTTTCTCTGCCTTATCAGACTTCTATAACAAAAACATAACATTATACATGTAGTACTGTACACATCAGTACAAGGAGTTTTCTTTTCGTATTCATTTCTTTTTTATGTCTGCATTAATATAATTTCTCGTTAAATTATGAATGAACTGTTTACAATGAAATTGTCCAAACCATTTCGAAAGAAAACAGCCGTTTCCAAGTACACGAAGGAGCAACGTTATAACAATGACCTTAAAATTAACCCATACAATCTTGAATCTTGAGAATATAGATGATTTGACAAGCAAATTGTTTACATTAATATGTTCATGTATTTAAAGAGTGTTCTTGATGAGAAAAAAAGTAGAAGATACATACCCTACTGACCTTGCAATTTTTCTCTTAGACCCATTCATTCAAGAAACAACGCATCAAGTTTATATAAGGTAAATTCAAAGCTTGACTTGTCTCAATTTTCAGATATTGTATACTTTTAGCGTGTATGATGTTACCTCTGTACTTTCTAGTCCACATTTAGCCCGTAGTTTCTTTAACCTCTCCATATAGTAGTTGGCATCTACAGGAGCATCACCCTGTACTGATTGGGTCTTGGTAGAATTATCACCACTCCGGTATACTGTATAATACATGTATAATTATCATATGTAGATTTTTTTTCGTTTAAACATATCTAACTACACTATGAATAAAAAGAAGGGATATACTTTTCCAATTTACAATTTCTTTTCCAAGGATTTATTCTCAAAAGAAAACATTTGAAACCATCTACAAAAGATTTCTAAAGTTTGCAGTGAACGAGACCAAGAATGAATGAAATTCCATAAGTTTTCAAAGTCAAACATAAAGTAAATCAAACTCTTTGACTTTTGACTTTTTCTATGACCCATATATACCATGACAATACTGGTATCTAAACCTCCTCATCCCTCCTTCCCTTTATACATGTTAGAATGATTTGTGCCAGTCTTTTTAGAACAATATTATCATGTAATTATACCTATAGGGTATTGAATTGTTTGAGTACTCACTTGTAGTTGGTTCAGGGACAGATATTTTGCCCTCTCTCTCTAATTCTATCTGCTTCAGTCCCCTCTCTACAAAGTTTTGAAAGTACTGTGACGTTTTCTTCAGGAACGGTTCCAGGTCTGCATCAGGATTCTTCTTCTTGAAATCATACAGGTTGCTGAGACCCTGTAAAACAACAAGTTAATACAGATCAAGGCAGAAAACATTCGTTTCAGTATTCAGAAGAGTCTCAATAGAACCAGAGGGCATTTTGATCTATAAGTATAACGGGACAAAAGAAGAACATACAGACAGATGGATGTCTACACAGACAGACCAACAGACTGATTATGGTCTCTTGCTAAATCTTGGCCCATAATAGCACTTGGCTTTTCTGTTTTATTCCAAGTAGGATTTTTTTTTTGAAAATAGGTGAAGTTATGAAATTACGTAGAGTGCTATCCATTGCCTGAAATAATTTTTGCACCAAATACATGTAGATAGATTTTTCTATTTCTATTTACATAGCAATTAATTTGGACAAATAATATTGAATTCTGAAGATAAGCCTGTGAAATATAGTGATTTTCCTTTGCTTACCATTTTTAAGAAGTAATATTTCTATAACAACTAATCATACATGTATTTACCTCTCTGGCATTTTCTTTTGATCCTATCTTTTTGAAGATCTCTGCTAGCACATCATGTGAGCTTTTGGCTATCTTCTTAGGCCTCTGGTTATTTGCCTGAAAAGTCAATATTTTCAATATGAAAGCCAGAATTAATGGTGTGTTCCCTTCATCATAATAGCTCATATTTTTCACTTAAGAAATCTGACGATGATTACTCAAGTGATACCATATTAAAAGAGGTAATTCCATTTTCATCCAACAAACTTTGATACATGTATGTATACATGTACATCTATTTAATGACCTACAGATCTGGTCTGGTGATGGTTTAATGATGTCAAGTACTGAGGTAGAGGGATACCTGACAAAGTCTATACGGACTCATAGAATTCAGTCTTTTCGAAATGGCGAGTTACTTCCCATTTGTGCAGGTATCTGACGTCAATGCATTGTGAGGTCATCAAATTCTATGGAAACCAGCATGAAATTCAGGGAAACAGGGGTAAATATATGACGTTTTCAAAGGAAATTAATGACGTCACAATGCTTTTACGTCAGATACCTGCACAAATCGAATGTAGGCCTGTAAAATCGAAAAGACGGAATACTGCTGTATCTAATAATTTAGAGCTTCTGCATAAAAAGATGCTGGATGTTCATTTTCCTGTTTTGTAAATGCCACATGTGTGACCAGTGGCTAATACCTATCATAAATAGTTGCTGAAATACAGGATGTGCATGTAATCCTGCATACTGTAGTCCCTATCTGAGGTCTATTTACGATGAGATATACTTGCAAGGACATATTTATAGGCAAGAGGCGACCAAAATTCTATCAAAGTTTAATCATATTTGATGGGACAGTTACAAAATATGAACTCACCCTAGGGGTATCTGATTCCGATTCTCCTACTGATGTACTCTCACTGCGGGATTTCAATAGACATTTCTGGAGGAAAGCCTTCACTTCTGAGTTTTCTGAGGAATCTATTAAATGCATTTGGTTCAAAACCTGAAATAAGAAAAATTTTAAGAGTAGAAAATACCAACATTAGAACCAAATCTTCTACAAGTAAATGCTAGCAAAATTGGATGAATACTTGTCTTAAATTATTTTCAAAAATAGATTTTTGTCATGGATAAATCTTCACATTATATATCATATGTATAAGGTGTTTTTGAATAAATATCACTCAAAGATTTCTTTAGACATACCTTATGGAATATTTGAAATAATCAACTGCTAAATTTCAGCAATCTCACCGACTCTATACACATGTACATTGTGTAAAATTCAGGCAGTTTCAATAGATGCGAGGTTAAATTTGCACAAAATATTTAATTTCATTCACCATGGAAAGAAAATATAAATGGAAGGACAAATAGACAGAATCACCCGTATAAACTTTAAGGGGTATAAAAATGTTACATCACAGATAAACCTTACCTGTATATTGTATTATAGAAGAGAATTTTACTTACTACCTTTGCTCCTTTAGCTTTGGCAAGAGTATGTAGAACAGTTTTGATGGTGCGTAGTGGCGTATCACTGGGTCGTCTGGCCCAAGTATTACTGGGGAAAGCTTGAAGGAAGGTATGGCACTCTAACAGCACTTGGTCCATGGAGATATCGTTGATTATCTCTGGTAATAACTTTACCATCTTCCATATACACTGAAATAATGAGACATCATTGTAAAACATCATGTCTAGCCAAAATCTACTACTATATTTTTGCATGAAGACAAGTTATAGGCATCAGAAGTTTCAAGTAGATAGACACAAGCACATGTACAAAGCTAAAACAAATATACATCAACCTACCTCATCTTCAAATGGACATGAAATAAGTATGTGAAGTATATACATCAGAGCCACTTACAAAATGTACTTGCATACCAAATGTTACCTTCAACTAGAGCAAAATTTTATGAATCCAAAACTTTCCTTGTGATAAAAGAAATGGTATAGGAGATTTTAAGAGTAAGTAAAGGATATGCGAAGAGTTTAAGCTCAGACATAATACTTTTTCATGTACATAGAACATGAACATACCTATTTTTATTCTTGCTGTCAGACTGGTCACATGACTAAATTTCCGCCATGTTAATAGGGGGATGTGTCTCTAGATTTTTCACTGTGCCCTACGAAAAAGCTGTGATTTTGTTTGTTCCTTCTTCAAATCTTCTTTAATATTGGGGTTTGAGGAGCTAAAGTCATTCATCAAAGAATTCTTTTAATGAATTCTAGTAGTTTTGTCCTTGATTGATCAAAGAATTCTTTTAATGTTTTGTCCTTGATATAAACATAATAGATTATAGATATAAAGCAATTTCCATACAATATGCTCTATGATAAATCCCGAGTTTATCTCCTAACTATTTCCTTAACTTCTCGGCGCTTATCTCTAATTGAACCTTTGTGTGACATCATGCCGTCATAGAGAATACAACTATACCTTGAGTATGAGTTCCAGGAAGTTGGCAGCACATGTAGCACTAGCTATACTGTCATGAAGGAGTCTGATGAATGCACACAGTATGTTTGTATGGTCAGAGTTCTCTATGATCTTAATGACCATGACATTAAGTAGCCGTATGACCTGAGGGCCCTCCTCCATGTTGTTAAGTCTACTGTCCAGTAATAACGTTAACAGATTACTGACCAAGTCTTTCAGACTGTCCTTGGATGGTTTACCTGCTAACGTTCTGTTTTGGAATAACTGAAAATCAAAGAAATTATTGTAAATATCCTGAAGTAAGTACATGTACATATATATCTACAAATCACAGCTTCAAAATTTTCATCCAAAATAAACAAATATTAGAAAAGATTTTCTCTTTTTTTAAAAAAGAATGAATATTTCATCCTACTGTTGTGTTTCTAAAATCTGAATCTACATGTAGATATGTTGAAAGTAGTTACAGCTAGCACATAAAAGGAAGGATAAAAGACTTTAAATTATGAAGCATTGAGGAGGGACTAATGTGTTGTGTAAAGAGGAGGTGCACATGAAGACTTACAGCTAGAAGTGTTGAGAGGAGGTACTTGTGAAGTCGTATTATATCTTTCTTGTCGAGTTCCTCGTTGTTCATGTGCGTCATAAAGATCATTTTGAACTGCATGGTCATACACAGGAGTAACTGGTCCATGTGGCTGGACAACATCTCAGCTCTCTCCTCATCCTTAAGTAACTCATCAATCTGTATAATAAACCATTCAATGTTAATAGTGTGACCTACATGTATACAGTGTGACCTACATGTATATAATGTGACCTACATGTATACAATGTGACCTACATGTACAGTACAAATCATTACACGTGTCTCACTTTTTTACACATGGGATTTACACGTTGACCTTAAGCTAATATTACATGTAAACATGTCATAATTGTCCTATGTATATGTTGACAGGCAAATTGATCTTTGACCTCACTGTGGTTGATTTTACATGTAAATTTTGAAAATTGAAGTACATCAAAAAGAAGGTGATGAAATGAGCGTTTGACCTTTGACACCAGTGTCTTACTTTAATTACATGTAAAAGAGATGAATTCTTACATGTAATTCTTTAAGGTGAGATAAGATATAATTAAAGTTTAATTAAATGTTTTGGTAACCTTTCACCTTAGGCTTAATTAGATTACATGTAAAAATATATTTACATGGAAAAATACCAATAAATAAAAAAAATAGATAAATGATTGGTCTAATCATTTGACCTCATTGACCTTTAATTTAATTTACATGTAATAATTATGTGTAAAAAAAAGAAGAATTTTTACATGTAATTCTCTAAAGTGAGATTTAAGTAATATTATATGTTTGGTAACTTTTCATTTGAGGCTTTATTAGCTAACATTTAAAAATATAGTTACATAAAAAAGCCAATTAATTGTAAAATAGATAAATGTTGAGTCTAATGATTGGACCTCATTGACATTTGACAATTTATTCTAAATGTAAACATGCCGTCAGCCAGCACTGCAAGCAGTGAAGGCAGGTTGATCATATCTAGAGAAACAACTGCAGAGAGTCTAAACACCAACTGCCGAAGCAAGTAGGATTATAAAAAGAGATGAATTGTGTACCAGTGTACATGTAACTCTCTTAAATGAAAAATAAAGTACATTTATAAATGAAAATACCAATTAATAACAAAATAAAAGATGAATGATAAGTATGAACATTGACATTTGTAAATCTTATTTTACATGTGAATATCACGTGTGTAAAGCGCCCAGTTTGTATGTGTCATTAATTTAATTCTATAAGGTAAAGATAAAAGATTTGCTTTATTATATAGCATCCCAAGCAAAAGCCACATTCATGAAGGTCACATTGTCTGCTGTCTGTCAGTCTGCAGTCACAATTCATTCATACTGTCAATATGCGATAGGCAATATACCTGTCCTTGAATAGTGATTTTCAAACTAAGCAGGAATCAATCTTGACAGTGCCATAGGTATTTTCCCGCATTGCTTTTCAATTTGTAAATTTTAATGTAATTATTATGTATAAAAGAGATGAATTGTTACATGTAATTCTCTGAAATGAGATAAAGTATAATAAAATATTTTGGCTACCTTTCACCAAAAGTTTAATTAGACTGCATAATGAGTTAGATTCAATACATGGAAAATATCCATTAATTACAAAATTATAGATGAATTAAGTGTATGAATATTTGACATCATTGACATTTGTAAATGCTATTTTACATGTGATTATACCGCTTGTAAAGACTTGAATAAAATTATTTGTATGTGTCATTTATTTAAGGAGGTATTGAACACTTGGACGCCAAATTCAATTTTTCTCAAAATTTCTGAAATCATATATTTCTTGTCTGTCCTTGATTATGCAAACTTACATTTGATTCTATCCACAGGCCTGGAAAATTTTCTACGAGACTTTAGAATATGCATAAATTGACGTTTTCGTGAATTTCTTGATGACGTCATAATAATATTGAAAGTGTCATTCGAGTTCTTGTTAAGCTATTGGAAATTTATTTTGATTTAACTTCCAAAATCTTCATAAATGTATTGCACTTACATATGGAAAAGATGAGTTAATTGTGTTTTAAAGAGAGACAGAATACTGGAAAAAAAGATGATGAGAAAAATTGAATTTTGGATTTAAATATTACAAAGCTTTATATTTTCCAATTTTTCTTTCGAAAATAGTGCATTTTCGATGAAATAACATCCGCTTTTCTGTGATGTTAATTTGTCAGCAAATTCACTGTGATGAAGTTTTAATTTTCTTTTTTATACTTGCAAACTTTCAATAGGAAGTTTGGTATTAATGATTTTATTGCATTTTGAATGCGAAGGTTTGTGACGCCATTTTCCCTGATAACGATGAAATGACGTCACGGTTTGCTCATGAATAAAACTCCCAAAAGTCCACAATTTCGAAAATTGCCATTTCTTCAAATGATGCCGAAATTATTCAAACTTCATCAGGATACTCAGATGTGTATATCAATCAGCGTATCAAATGTTTAAAGGATGTTAAGACTGTACTTTTCCTATGAAGTGAGAAAACACATAATGCCGCCGAAATCTTGGTGTTCAAACCCTCCTTAATTTCATACGGTAAAGATAAAAGACATGCTTTATTATATCACAACCTTAGCAAAAGCTTCATACATGACTAGATGTCAAATTGTCTGGTGTCTATTTGTCTGTTAGTCTGCAGTCACACTTAAAATGCATCCACACTTTCAAATACACATCCATTGCTACAACTAAATTATATACAACGTACATTTGTACTTTCATCAAAGGTTTATGGATGGTCAAGCATATGAAGACTGAATACACAATGAGGGACAAGGTCAAGGTCATTGTGAAAGTCAAGCTCACACATTAGGGTCAAATATGCGACAGGCAATATACCTGTTCTTAAACGGTGTAGTTCAAATGAAGCAGGAATCAATCTGGACAGCAAGATCGATGTTTTCCCCAATTGCTTTTACATTTGTCAATTTTACAAGTCATTTCTATGTGTAAAAAGAGATGAATTGCTACATGTAATTCTCTTTGGTGAGCTAAATAAGAATTCAACATCTTTGCAAACTTTATTGACTATGGTATTTCCTTGCGTTAAAAGCGGAGAACAGATGCTCCTCATTCAAATGAATTTAAAGGAAAATTGAAGAGCTGTTCAACACTCAGTCTGCCTTTTTTCGTTTTCGATGGATTGAGTTTATACCCTTTGAAAAGGAACAGGTGTAGTTGTTTCATGAATTATATTCAATGATACAAACTCCTGTCCTTTTCAAGGAATAAACTCAATCCGTCTAAAAAAAATTTGATGCATCACTAACATATTTACACGTAAATAAACGCATGTCAGAGAAAGGAGCTGTTAATTATAAGATAAGGACTTGATTTAGCCCTGAAATCACTTGATTATTTCTCGTGCGCTGTCCTTCTATTTCAGATAAAAAGTGGTCGGGATTTAAATATAAAGTATGTGAAGATTCTTAGTAGGTATTTTATTTCAATAGATTTGGTGAAAGATGTTATAATTACGGGTTGAAGTTGTATGGGTATGGATGAGAGAAAACGTCATATATCGAGCGAAAATTCACAAAAAATACATTAATTTACATAAATTTGATGTTTACTATACTTCTCTACCTTTTAATGTCAAACTTGGATAAGAAAAATATCAATATAATCGGCAAAAATCGAAGTCAGGAAACTGAAAAACGGTTATATTTCTTATTTATCAGCCACATATGTAGCTTTCAGGCGCGAAATACACACAGCGTAGAAATAGACAACTTTCACGTTCATTTCCTTCCTAGTGGTTAATCATGTGATCGGAACACACTCTGAATAGATTGTTACATGATATTAAAAGACAAAATGGCAATTTTAATTTATTTTACAGCTCTAAATACTGATTCTAAAATAGTCATCAATCCCCCCTTTTTTGGTTTTTAGACGGTGGAACATTGTTCCCCCCCCCCCTCGGTTCAGAACCCCACTTGGCCAGAAAATTTGTTTTATTGATATACACCTTTGGTAAAAGTGGCATTCTGAACCGAGGTGGGGGGGAACAATGTTGTAGAAAGACTTTCCTGTTTTCCATTGATTTCTACAGGAAAAACGCTTATTTTGACCCCAAAATCGATCTTAGTTTGAATAATTTATCAAACCTGACAGAAGATTCATATCTGGACCAAGTAACTTCATATTTTTACCGAAAATTTTTCTCAATTTTTGCATTTTGAAATTTCCACTTTTCAGGGCAGATTTTATGCCTTATCTTAACAGCTCCTTTGACAGTTATTTATTATACTGCATCCTTAGCATAGTCTTATACATGTATAGAGGATACATTGTCTGTTAGTCTGTCTGTCTGTTAGTCTGCAGACACACTTAAGCATCAAACTTTCACATACAGGTAAATGACTACAACTTGATTGATATGCATTGTACATTTGTACTTCCATCAAAGGTCCATGGATGGTCAAGCATGATCAGACTGAATACCCAATGGAGGGAAAAAGGCATTGTAAACTTAAACGGAAGCAGGAATCAATCTAGACAGAGCCATTGGTACATGTATTTGCGCTCATTATTTTTCCATTTGTCAATTTAACTTGTACTTATGTGTAAAAAGATATGAATTGTTACATGTAATTCTCTTTGGTGAGGTAAATTATAATTAGATGTTTTCACGAACTTCTGTGACTCTTTCCTTTTGTTAAAAGCAGAGAATGTTTCAGGCCTCTTTTATATGATGAATCAAGTATTCCTCATTGAAATTAATTTAAAGGAAAATTGAAGGGCTATTCAACACTTTCTTTTTTGTTTTCAATGGATTGAGTTTATAGCCAATGAAAAGGAACAGGTGTAGTTGTTTCATGAATTATGTTCAATGATACAAACCAAACTCTGGTCCTTTTCAAGGAGTAAACTCAATCCAAATGAAATATATTCATCTTTTACATATTTACATAAATGCATGTCAGAGCAATTTGACAGTCACTAGTCTTATACATGTATAGAGAATACATGGTCTGTTAGTCTGTCTGTCTGTCAGTAAGTCTGAAGACACACTTATGCATTCAAACTCAATCCATCAAAAAAAAAATTGATGCATCACTGAGATATTTACATGTAAATAAATGCATTTAAGAGCAATATGACAGTTACATGTAAAATCACGCTATTTATTATATCACATCCTTAGGATTGCCTTATACATGTAAAGAGGATACATTGTCTGTTTGTCTCTTAGTCTGCAGACATTTATGTATTCAAACTTTCATGTAGAGTTAAATAACTACAGCTTTATTGATTTGCAATGTGCATTTGTACTTCCATCAAAGGTTCATGGATGGTCAAGCGTAAGAAGACTAAATACTTAATGAGAGATGAGGTGATTGTAAAAGTCAAACACGCACTAGGGTCAAATATGCGACAGGCAATATAGTGTAGTTCAAACAAAGCAGGAATGAACCAATCTGGACCGTGCAATTCGTGTTTTCCCCCATTTCTTTTACATTTGTCAATTAAACAAGTCATTTCTATGTGTAAATAGAGATGAATTGTTACATGGTATTCTCTTTGGTTAGGTAAATTATGATTAGCTGATCTCGCAAACTTTGGTGACTATTTCCTTTCGTTTAAAAGCGGAGAACATTCCTTTTTCATATAATGAATCAAGTATTCCTCATTGAAATTAATTTAAAGGAAAATTGAAGGGCTGTTCAACACTTCCTTTTTTGTTTTCGATGGATTGAGTTTATACCCTTTGAAAAGGAACAGGTGTAGTTGTTTCATGAATTGTGTTCAATGATACAAACTCTTGTCCTTTTCAAGGAATAAACTCAATCCATCGAAAAAAAAAATTTGATGCATCACTGATGCATCACTGAAATATTTACATGTAAATAAATGCATGTCAGAGCAATTTGACATTTACATGTAAAATCATGCTATTCATTACGTCACATCCTTAGCATAGTCTGATGCATGTATAGAGAATACATTTTCTGTTAGTCTGTCTGTCTGTCAGGTAGTCTGTAGACACAATGACGCATTCAAACTTTCACATACAGGTAAATAATTACATCTTGATTGGTATACAATGTACGTTTTTACTTCAATCAAAGGTTCATGGATGGTCAAGCATAAGAAAATAGTTGCCAGAGTCACCTAATGCTCGACTGCATAGCATAATATCTCTCATGACAGCCAATTTATTTAAACTCCCTTTCTCAGGCAACAACATATATCAAGTCACATAAAAAATTTAAAGTTATAAATTAAAATTAGTTTATGGTGAACCAATGACAGAGGATACACTATGACAAAAGGTCACTTACGCTTTGCTCATATGAGTATAAGTAGGTCAAGGTCAGATTTCAATAGTCTAACCCAAGATGCATCCAATATGCAAGTCTGGTGCATGTACCACTTATAGTTTGCTCAATATTGACAATTTAAAGCAAAATCACTGAAGCAGAAAAAGTAGGTCAAGGTCAGATTTCAATAGTCAAACCCAAGATGCATCCAATATGCAAGTCTGGTGCATGTAGCACTAATAGTTAGCTCAATATTGCCAATTTAAAGCAAAATCACTGAAGCGGAAAAAGTAGGTCAAGGTCATATTTCAATAGTCTAACCCAAGATGCATCCAATATGCAAGTCTGGTGCATGTAGCACTTATACTTTTCTCAATATTGGCTTTTAAAGGTAAAATAATTCAAGCGGAAAAAGTAGGTCAAGGTCATTTTATGAAAGTTTGATCAAAGATACATCAAGTTTGGTACATGTAGCACTTATACTTTGCTCAATATTGGCTTTTAAAGGTAAAATCATCCAAGCGGAAAAAAGTAGGTCAAGGTCATTTTATGAAAGTTTGATCAAAGATACATCCAATATGCAAGTTTGGTACATGTAGCACTTATACTTTGCTCAATATTGGCTTTTAAAGGTAAAATCATTCAAGCGGAAAAAAGTAGGTCAAGGTCATTTTTTGAAAGTTTGATCAAAGATACATCAAATATGTAAGTTTGGTACATGTAGCACTTATACTTTGCTCAATATTGGCTTTTAAAGGCAAAATCATTCAAGCGGAAAAAAGTAGGTCAAGGTCTTTTTTTGAAAGTTTGATCAAAGATACATCAAATATGTAAGTTTGGTACATGTAGCACTTATACTTTGCTCAATATTGGCTTTTAAAGACTTTATTGCTATCTTAACATTTACCTTATCATCTCAACATTTGCCTTATCATTCGAAATAATTTTAAAAATCCCAACCCCAGGGCTATATCCTCATCTGGATATATTAAATGATGTATAATTAAACATTTGCAACAAAAAAACCGAACAGAATATGAATATAGGAAAGGTAAATGTGTAATCTTAACATTTACCTTATCATCTAGTTCGGACGACGCCGACGCCGACACCGGGGGTATTGCAATAGCTCTTTTGCACTAAAGTGCAATCGAGCTAAAAACTGAATACCCAATGAAAGGCAAGGATGTTGTGAAAGTCAAGGTCGCACATTAGGGTCAAATATGCGACAGGCAATATACCTGTCCTTATATAGTGTAGTTAAAATGAAGCAGAAATCAATCTTGACCCCGCAATTGGTGTGTACCCCTATTGCTTTTATATTTGTCAATTTTCAAGTCATTACTATGTGTAAATTGAAAAATTGTTACATGTCATTCTCTTTGGCGAGGTAAATTATAATTTGATGATTTCGCAAACTTTGGTGACTGCTTCCTTTCATTAAAAGCGGAGAACATTCCTTTTTTATATGATGAATCAAGTATTCCTCATTGAAATTAATTTAAAAGGAAAATTGAAAGGATGTTCAACACTGCCTTTTTTGTTTTCGATGGATTGAGTTTATAGCCAATAAAAGGAACAGGTGTAGTTGTTTCATGAATTATGTTCAATGATACAAACACCTGTCCTTTTCAAGGAATAAACTCAATCCATCGAAAAAAAAATTGATGCATCACTGAAATATTTACATGTGAATAAATGCATGTCAGAGCAATTTGACTGTTTCATGTAAAATCACGCTATTTATTATATCGCATCCTTAGCATACTCTTATACATGTATAGAGGATACATTGTCTGTTAGTCTGTCTGTCTGTTTCTTAGTCTACAGACACTTATGTATTCAAACTTTCACGTGCAGTTAAATAACTACAACTTGATTGGTTTGCAATGTGCATTTGTACTTCCATCAAAGGTTCATCGTTGGTCAAGCATAAGAAGACTGAATACCCAATGAGGGACAAGGTCATTGTGAAAGTCAAACTCCCACACTAGGGACAAATATGCAACAGGCAATATACCTGTCCTAGAATAGTGTAGTTCAAACAAAGCAGGAATCAAACTGGACCGTGCCATCCACGCTTCCCCCCATTGTTTTTACATTTTACAAGTCATTTCTATGTGTAAATAGAGATGAATACTTACATTTTGTATAATTCTCTTTCGTGAGGTAAATAATTATTAAATGTTTTCATTAAAAGCGGATAACATTCTTTTTTTTATTATGATGAATCAAGTATTCATCACTCAAATTAATTTAAAGGAAAGTTGAAGGTCAGTTTAACATTACCTTTTTTGTTTTCGATGGATTGAGTTTATAGCCAATAAAAAGGAACAGGTGTAGATGTTTCATGAATTCTATTCAATGATACAAACTCCTGTCCTTTTTAAGGAATAAACTCAATCCATCGGAAAAAAAAATTTGATGTATCACTGAAATATTTACATGTAAATAAATGCATGTCAGAGCAATTTGACATTTACATGTAAAATCATGCTATTTATTACTTCACATCCTTAGCATTGTCTTATGCATGTATAGAGAATACATTTTTTGTTAGTCAGTCTGTCTGTCTGGTAGTCTGCAGACACAATGACGCATTCAAACTTTCACATACAGGTAAATAATTACATCTTGATTGATATGCAATGTACATTTTTACTTCCATTTAAGGTTCATGGATGGTCAAGCATAAGAAAACTGAATACCCAATGAGGGACAAGGTCATTGTGAAAGTCAAGGTCGCACATTAGGGTCAAATATTCGACAGGCAATATACCTGTCCTTATATAGTGTAGTTAAAATGAAGCAGGAATCAATCTGGACCGCGCGATTGGTGTTTTCCCCCTTTTGCTTTTACATTTGTCAATTTTACAGGTTATTACTCTTTGTAAATAAAGAAGAATTGTTACATGTAATTCTCTTTGGTGAGGTTAATTATAATTAGATGATTTTGCGAACTTTGGTGACTATTTCCTTTCGTTAAAAGCAGAGAACATTCCTTTTTTATATGATGAATCAAGCATTCCTCATTGAAATTAATCTAAAGGAAAATTTCAAGGATGTTCGACACTGCCTTTTTTGTTTTCGATGGATTGAGTTTATAGCCAATAAAAGGAGCAGGTGTAGTTGTTTCATGAATTATGTTCAATGATAAAACACCTGTCCTTTTCAAGGAATAAACTTAATCCATCGAAAAAAAAAATTTGATGCATCACTGAAATATTTACATGTAAATAAATGCATGTCAGAGCAATTTGACAGTTTCATGTAAAATCACGCTATTTATTATATCGCATCCTTAGCATACCCTTATACAAGTATAGAGGATACATTGTCTGTTAGTCTGTCTGTTTCTTAGTCTACAGGCACTTATGTATTCAAACTTTCACGTGCAGTTAAATTACTACAACTTGATTGGTATGCAATGTGCATTTGTACTTCCATCAAAGGTTCATGGTTGGTCAAGCATAAGAAGACTGAATATCCAATGAGGGACAAGGTCATTGTGAAAGTCAAACTCCCACACTAGGGACAAATATGCAACAGGCAATATAATTGTCCTAGAATAGTGTAGTTCAAACAAAGCAGGAATCAAACTGGACGTGCCATCTACGCTTCCCCCCATTGTTTTTACATTTTACAAGTCATTTCTAGGTGCAAATAGAGATGAATTGTTACATACATTTTGTATAATTCTCTTTCCTGAGGTAAATAATTATTAAATGTTTTCACGAACTTTGGTGCCAATTTCCTTTCATTAAAAGCGGATAACATTCTTTTTTCATATGATGAATCAAGTATTCCTCATTCAAATTAATTTAAAGGAAAGTTGAAGGTCAGTTTAACATTACCCTTTTTGTTTTCGATGGATTGAGTTTATAGCCAATAAAAGGGAACAGGTGTAGATATTCAATGATACAAACTCCTGTCCTTTTTAAGGAATAAACTCAATCCATCGAAAAAAAAATTTGATGCATCACTGAAATATTTACATGTAAATAAATGCATGTCAGAGCAATTTGACAGTTACATGTAAATTCACGCTATTTATTATATCGCATCCTTAGCATTGTCTTATACATGTATAGAGGATACATTGTCTGTTAGTCTGCAGACACTTATGTATTCAAACTTTCACTTAGAGTTAAATAACTACAACTTTATTGATTTGCAATGTGCTTTTGTACTTCCATCAAAGGTTCATCGATGGTCAAGCGTAAGAAGACTAAATACCTGATGAGAGATAAAGTGATTGTGAAAGTCAAACACGCACACTAGGGTCAAATATGCGACAGGCAATATAGTGTAGTTCAAACAAAGCAGGAATGAACCAATCTGGACCGTGCAATCCGTGTTTTCACCCATTTCTTTTACATTTGTCAATTAAACAAGTCATTTCTATGTGTAAATAGAGATGAATTGTTGCATGTTATTCTCTTTGGTGAGGTAAATTATGATTAGCTGATCTCGCAAACTTTGGTGACTATTTCCTTTCGTTTAAAGCGGAGAACATTCCTTTTTCATATAATGAATCAAGTATTCCTCATTGAAATTAATTTAAAGGAAAGTTGAAGGGCTGTTCAACACTTCCTTCTTTGTTTTCGATGGATTGAGTTTATAGCCAATGAAAAGGAACAGGTGTAGTTGTTTCATGAATTATGTTCAATGATGCAAACTCCTGTCCTTTTCAAGGAATAAACTCAATCCATCGAAAAAAAAATTGATGCATCACTGAAATATTTACATGTAAATAAATGCATGTCAGAGAAATTTGACTGTTTCATGTAGATTCACGCTATTTATTATATCGCATCCTTAGCATTGTCTTATACATGTATAGAGGATACATTGTCTGTTAGTCTATCTGTCTGTTCCTAAGTCTACAGACACTTATGTATTCAAACTTTCGCGTGCAGTTAAATAACTACAACTTGATTGGTATACAATATGCATTTTTACTTCCATCAAAGGTTCATGGTTGGTCAAGCATAAGAAGACCGAATACCCAATGAGGGACAAGGTCATTGTGAAAGTCAAACTCCCACACTAGGGACAAATATGCAACAGGCAATATACCTGTCCTAGAATAGTGTAGTTCAAACAAAGCAGGAATCAAATTGGACCGTGCCATCGACGCTTCCCCCCATTGTTTTTACATTTTACAAGTCATTTCTAGGTGTAAATAGAGATGAATTGTTACATGTAATTCTCTTTGGTGAGGTAAATTATGATTAGCTGATCTCGCAAACTTTGGTGACTATTTCCTTTCGTTTAAAGCGGAGAACATTCCTTTTTCATATAATGAATCAAGTATTCCTCATTGAAATTAATTTAAAGGAAAGTTGAAGGGCTGTTCAACACTTCCTTCTTTGTTTTCGATGGATTGAGTTTATAGCCAATGAAAAGGAACAGGTGTAGTTGTTTCATGAATTATGTTCAATGATGCAAACTCCTGTCCTTTTCAAGGAATAAACTCAATCCATCGAAAAAAAAATTGATGCATCACTGAAATATTTACATGTAAATAAATGCATGTCAGAGAAATTTGACTGTTTCATGTAGATTCACGCTATTTATTATATCGCATCCTTAGCATTGTCTTATACATGTATAGAGGATACATTGTCTGTTAGTCTATCTGTCTGTTCCTAAGTCTACAGACACTTATGTATTCAAACTTTCGCGTGCAGTTAAATAACTACAACTTGATTGGTATACAATATGCATTTTTACTTCCATCAAAGGTTCATGGTTGGTCAAGCATAAGAAGACCGAATACCCAATGAGGGACAAGGTCATTGTGAAAGTCAAACTCCCACACTAGGGACAAATATGCAACAGGCAATATACCTGTCCTAGAATAGTGTAGTTCAAACAAAGCAGGAATCAAATTGGACCGTGCCATCGACGCTTCCCCCCATTGTTTTTACATTTTACAAGTCATTTCTAGGTGTAAATAGAGATGAATTGTTACATACATTTTGTATAATTCTCTTTCCTGAGGTAAATAATTATTAAATGTTTTCACGAACTTTGGTGCCAATTTCCTTTCATTAAAAGCGGATAACATTCTTTTTTCATATGATGAATCAAGTATTCCTCATTCAAATTAATTTAAAGGAAAGTTGAAGGTCAGTTGAACATTACCTTTTTTGTTTTCGATGGATTGAGTTTATAGCCAATAAAAGGGAACAGGTGTAGATGTTTCATGAATTATATTCAATGATACAAACTCCTGTCCTTTTTAAGGAATAAACTCAATCCATCGAAAAAAAAATTGATGCATCACTGAAATATTTACATGTAAATAAATGCATGTCAGAGCAATTTGACAGTTACATGTAAATTCACGCTATTTATTATATCGCATCCTTAGCATACTCTTATACATGTATAGAGGATACATTGTCTGTTAGTCTGCAGACACTTATGTATTCAAACTTTCACTTAGAGTTAAATAACTACAACTTTATTGATTTGCAATGTGCATTTGTACTTCCATCAAAGGTTCATCGATGGTCAAGCGTAAGAAGACTTAATACCTAATGAGAGATAAGGTGATTGTGAAAGTCAAACACGCACACTAGGGTCAAATATGCAACAGGCAATATAGTGTAGTTCAAACAAAGCAGGAATGAACCAGTCTGGATCGTGCAGTCTGTGTTTTCCCCCATTTCTTTTACATTTGTCAATTTTACAAGTCATTTCTATGTGTAAATAGAGATGAATTGTTACATGTAATTCTCTTTGGTGAGGTAAATTATGATTAGCTGATCTCGCAAACTTTGGTGACTATTTCCTTTCGTTTAAAGCGGAGAACATTCCTTTTTCATATAATGAATCAAGTATTCCTCATTGAAATTAATTTAAAGGAAAGTTGAAGGGCTGTTCAACACTTCCTTCTTTGTTTTTCGATGGATTGAGTTTATAGCCAATGAAAAGGAACAGGTGTAGTTGTTTCATGAATTATGTTCAATGATGCAAACTCCTGTCCTTTTCAAGGAATAAACTCAATCCATCGAAAAAAAATTTTGATGCATCACTGAAATATTTACATGTAATTAAATGTATGTCAGAGCAATTTGACAGTTACATGTAAAATCACGCTATTTATAATATCGCATCCTTAGCATTGTCTTATACTTGTATACAGGATACATTGTCTGTTAGTCTGCTTCCTCTCCACAGCCCAATCATAATGTATGAATATCTTGAAAATCCGTTGAGGCATACTCTAGTTATTGTGTTCCATAAGCGGACGGACAGATGGACAGACGGACGAACTTCGCCATACCATAATAAACCCATCAAATGACGGGCGTATAATAAAAATGGTAACCTATGAACTTGCAAAATTTATGAAAATTTTTGTTCATGAAGAGTATCTTGATGAATGCAGCTTCTATGAGAGATTACAGGCTCTCCATTGGCCTGATTTTAGGCTGATATTCGGCCCCATTCCCAACGCAAATTAGTATTTTTTACTCCAATTTGTTGATCAAATTTTACCCGATTTGAAGCCTAATCTAAAAACCATAAAAACGATTTAAAGATGCTTAATTTCTAGTGAAAATATATCCAAATTCATTCATAATATTGGCCAATTTTCCCTAAGACCCGGCCCCTTTTGTTAAATGAATTTCAGTTAAACGTCTTTCAATTGAATAGCATCTTTTAAGAGCAGATAAATCGGCAGCATGGACAATTCTCTCGACAACAAGGATATGCCATAATACAGTAAGTAGGGAAAGGGCATGTGTAATGTTTGCAAAACTTTTGCCTAACCCCTTCTATGATTATGAAAGTTATTATATATGTTTAAATTTATAAGTAAGAAATGTCTAATTTCTATTACATCAGTTTATTCTTCACTGAATAGCAATTGAAAATTCTTGAAGCAAACAAGCCGACAGGAGGGTACTTCTCTACCCCTCCCGCCCCTTAAATTCCTTATACATCCCGCCTCTTGTCTCCTCCCATCCCTTCCTCCCCTCCCTTTAACCCTTGCCTCCCACCTCTCGCCCCTCTCTCCCTTCCCTCCCCCTTTCCTCCCTTCTCCTTCCCCTCCTCCCTTCCTCTCACCTCTTTTCACACCTCCCTTCCTCCTCCCTTTTCAACCTCCTACCCCCTTCCTTTTCCCCCTCTCTGCCTCTTCCTTCCCTTCTTCCTTCCCGCACCTCCCTGTCTCCCATTCCCTCACAGCCTGAACACCTCTTATAGAAAATAAAATAACGGAACGAGAAGGTCTTAAAGGCGTTAGTCCATGAACACATGAATGATTTCATATTTTGTTTGCATTACTACTATAATTATTCATATTAGCTTGCTAGTGTCGTTTTATGCATATAATAAAGAATAGGCTAATGTCATGGGGTCATTACTCTACTGGTAGATATCAATATGATGTGAGGTACAGCTGCAGTGCAAATTGTCACATTTGATAACCAGCGAGTTAACCTAAAAGAAGGGAGGGGATCCTTAGTTCAACCAAGTTTCCGTTTTTAATTGAGGAAACATTAAGCAGGCGCGTAGCAAGGCATACGCAAATATACAGGTGCTTCTTCCACATCGTTACCGCCCCCTAAAAAAAGTTCACAAGGGTCATTATTGCCCTGGAAATGTTATAAAATCTAATAGCTTCCTATTGTTTTCACCCCTCGAATCCCACAGGACTTTGCCCTCCAGGGCCTCACGGTGACTCTCAAATTCCCTGTTTAAAAAAAGTGTTCCTACTTAAAAACATCTCACCTCGTGGCAGCCAAATTCAATTCAATCATATTTCTTAGTACATGTATATTGGCTTTTAAAGGCAAAATCATTCAAGTGGAAAAAGTCATTTTATGAAAGTTTGATCAAAAAGTATGAAAGTAACTATGTCAAAAAACGTACCGAAAGACGTAGCAGGATGGGTGGGATATGATGCTACAGGACCCACGTTTTAGAACTTTCAAGAAATTTTGATAACAGAAATTTTAGAAAGCTTTGGAGAAACGATCAACCGATATTGATCGAACTTGGCTACATGTGCCCTCGGGGACTCCTGGTCCACCAGCAGTGACACTCACCAAGTGGTATAAATGTAAACGTCTTCAAATTGAGTAGCATCATTGAAGGAGGGTTTGAACACCAAGATGACGGCAACATTATTTGTTTTCTCAACTCCTATTAAAAGTTCAGTCTAAACTTTTTCAAAACAATTGATACGCTGATTGATATACACATTTGAGTATCCTGATGAAGTTTGAATAATTTCCGGCGTCATTTGAAGAAATTATGGCAATTTTCGAAATTGTGGACTTTGGGAGTTTTAGCAATGTGCAAACCACGACGTCACTTCGACGTTAACGGGAAAAATGGCGTCAATAACCCTCGCATTCAAAATGCAATAAAATCATCAATACCAAACGTATCACATTGAAACTTTGCATGAGTAAAATCGAAAGTTCAATCTTCATCACGGTAAATTCGTTGACAAATTTGCATTACAGGAAAGCGGATGTCACTTCATTGAAAATGAACGATTTCGGAAGGAAAAATAGGAAAATATAAAGCTTTTTAATATTTTAATCATAAATTCAATTTTTCTCATTTAATTATGAAATCATCTCTGCACATTGTTGACCAATTTGTTAGTTTTTGACAAAAATTCATCCACAGGATTCCTAATAATTAGCTATCAACTACAGTCAATTGACTCGAAATTGCAATTTTTGAGCGATAGTATCATATTTTATTCCAGTATCCTACCTTTGTTTAAAACACAATTCATCTCATCTTTTCCATATGTAAGTGCAATACATTTATGAAGATTTTGATAGTTAAATTGAAATTAATTTCCAATAGCTTTACGAGAACTGGAATGATACTTTTGATATTATGACGTCATCAAGAAGTTCACGGAAACGTTGAAAAATGCATTTTTCAAAGTTCCATAGAAAATTTTCCCGTGGATAGAATAAAATGTAAGTTCAAGGACAGACTAGTAATATATAATTTTAGAAATTTTGAGAAAAATTAAATTTGGCGTCCAAGTGTTCAATACCTCCTTAAGAACAGATAAACTGGCAACATGGACCAGACATGCACGTTTCGGGTTTTTAACCCTCGTCAGTGATCCTCAAATCGAAACAATGTAATATGCCAAAACGTATGAAAGTTACTATGTCGAAAAAACGTACTGAAAGACGTAGCAGGATGAATGAGACTTATATGGGTTCTATAAATGATAATGTTTGTAATACCGATAACCATATACTTGAATATCATCTAGTTCAGCGTTGTTAGTATATCAAAATATCTATTGAAGTGAAAATCTTCCAATTCTCCAGGAATCCACATTTGAAATAACATCATCGCTGTATGACCACTGAAGAATAAGGGGTTGGGAAACAAAAGTGTGACACCCCCTCCTTTCTTTCACATAAGTATCTTGATAAAGCGTCTGAGTTTTAAAACATTTTATGGAAAATTAGTAGTGAATACACTTTGAATTATTTTGAGCTCGCCGGGCGATATTTTGGTTAATTTCACTTTTTTTTTCTTCGAAAAGATCCGCCAATGTATTGCTTACTAGGCATTATGCTTCACAGGTGACAGCAAATTACGGCGAACACAATACGGTCATACCGTATATGTCATCAACAATAATTAATAGTATTTAAACCCTGACAGCTGATTTCCGCTGCGAATCAAAGTAGATTTGCAAACTTGCACATTAACTAGCGGATCATATACAATAAATCTGCATAGCACGGAGAATTTTTCAAGCCTGAATGGGCCAGGCCGGGGAGGGGGGAGTCTCCAACACGATTTTTCTGTGGAAGGGACGGAGACTCTTTGCGTCTTTTTGAAAAGATACATTAAAAAACCTAATTTGAGGCAAAATATTGATCTTTTCACACATTTTCACGGAAGGGGGGGGGGGGGGGTTTATAAAACTTTCCTGACTGATTTCACAATACTGTCATAACTACACTGCTAGAAAAAATTAAGGGACCGAATTGTTCAGATGTTCTATGCTATCAACAAAATGTTTTTATACATATCATACACGTGACAAAATATCAACATCATAAGATAGAAAACAAGTGTAGTAGGAGGTCATCTCTCAATCTGTTCATATAAGGCGGGTCACAATTTCATATGACATGAACAAAAATCGATATTTTATATTTTGTCTTATAACATAGAAATAATGACAACGAAAAAAATAAAAAAATAATGACAACGAAAAAAAAAATAAAAATAAAAGAAGTATCGGCGAAAGAAAAGAATAATATTACAAAATTGATTCTTAAGTTCATATGTGATGTGTACAAGCTTTTGAAAAAAAAATCGTTCATATTTGTAGAAAGTGTATCAGGAGAAATATTAATTATTTTCAAGTATGTCATGATTTTTTAACTGTTAAAACATTAATACATCTTTATACACAGATATAGACTAAAACTGGCCACAGGGATAGCATCAATCAAAAATCAACCGATATATTTAGTAGTAATTTCTTACTGAGCTCTAACTATGACTGTATCGATACATAATTAGGCACGATTAGATAGCCTTGCTGATTCCAAAGGATGTTTCGATCTTTGTACCGTTATATTACAATGGTAAAATTTAATTTTGTTTATAGCAGTGTATCAATGATAAATGATCTGGTTATGTGTCATTAAGGTTGAGTTCATCGTCGGGACCCCACGCTCGATTACGCAAGCTCACCTCCCGCGGGTCATAACGGCAGAATTTTCGCTGGATTGAGTCTTGTTGTTTTTTTAATCTCAAGTTAAAATCAACTGTACACATTAATAAAAGCATCTCTTGTTGATAAAAGTTTAATATAGATTATGCTTTTGCTATAGATAACACATTCACTGACAAGTAATCACATTTGAATTTTGTAATGTTATCCAGCGAAAATTCTGTCATAAGGAAGGATATAGCAAATACGATTTCTTTTGCAAACTTCATTTATTTTACGTAATCTATCGGAAGTAGGCTACTATATTTCCGAATTGAATCGTTATATTCCTTAAATTTTGACGATAGAGAGATGCGAAGGGGCGGTTGTCATTGACGATTATGGCAAAGAGCTCCTGTGATTTGGGTTGACTTTAACAAGACAAAGAACCTAATCAGGATAGAAAATAAGGAGGAAGGGGGGGGGGATGAGAAATATTTATTTTGATAATTCATAAAGATCCTATTATTCATTAATGATTTTCAAATTTTGTAAATCTTAAGAAGAGCACATGTCCTTTTATATTTCTTAATTTTTTTTTTTTGGTGGCATAATTGAGAAATTATGTGTAAAAGTCAAGTCCTTAGGCTTTATACCATTTAAGTCCGACGACAAATATAAACGTTATCGACGAGACATATATACAGAATTATTTACCAAACAATAATTTTGAGAATGAATACACCGAAAAGTGAAAATATTATAAAAGTTCTTCTGACAAAACTAAACAAAACTTATAGAAATCTATTCAGTTTCATTAAATTTAGAGAAGTCGGAAATGTGATCCTTCCCCTTTTCATCTTTATATGTAGTATTGAAATTCTTAAAAGAATAAAAAATAAAAGTGAGTGTTTGATTTTCTCAGTAAAATTCTGACTTATAGTACGAAAACCCTGCATTATTGTGAAGCAAAAAGGAATACCATAAAAAAATCTCCCTAAACGCGTAAAAAAAATCCTTTCTTCATGTAAAAGGCATGAGTTAAAACGGTATTGTTATTTAAAGCGCATAGCCAATATTACATCCATTTATCAACTAGCAGATGATAGATGGGAAATGAATGAAGTTCAACATACTAGTACTTCTATAATGTGAAAGGGTGCCGAGTTGATGATTTTTGAATGTCAAAGTTGGCTGAATTTCGACTATCATCAAGATTGAGCCACAGAAAAATAGATGTGTCGGAATGGCGCAAATGCCACAGTCCTGCAATAAAGTGAATATAAAAAGGTATTGAGAATCCGTAAAAAATGCAGCAGAGAATAAAAGGTGTATTAAGAAACCGCAAAAAGCTTAAAATCAAGGGGCCATAATATCTATAGTATGTTTGAACAGAATTCCCCTTCCCTCATGTACATCTTTCTTTAATCAAGTGTCATTGATCAGGAGAAATTACAAAGACAATCAATATGACACTACATTACTTAGAAACAAACCTAAGTACAGGGGCCATAAGGCCACAATTAAAAAATTGTTTGTTTCCCCTCCCCCCGGGTCTGTTTTTTCCAAGCGACCCGACAGGCGGGTACTTCTTCTTCTTTTTTTTTTTTTTGCTGCCAGAACTACATGTATCAAATATGTTTAAAGTCGCTTGAATCCAAATTGAACATTACTGGACTCCTTACAGCTGCACAGTCACACTCCGTGTTTCTAATTGATACGATAAAGACTAAGAGCTTGCAGCCGGCGACTTCTCGCCTCTTACTTTGGGAAAAATCGCCCCCTGCTTTCCGTTAAAAAATATCCGTTATGTCTCAATTTCTATCGCTGGTTAAGTATGAAATGTCTATTTTTTTTTATTGAACATGTTCAAAAGAAAATTACGTTGTCCTGTAAAACCTACTCTATATAAACAAAATTGTCCCAAGATACACAATATTTCCGCAACGCGGCGTAACGGGCCATTTTACGGCAACGTCAAATCTGCAAGAATAAGATGCACTATAGAACGATTACATCTCGACTCTTTTTTACGAGTTGTAAATATTGAATTTGTATAGATATTGACCACACGCAACCACGAGTTACGGAATATAAATGGCCGGCGTTTTCCAGTGTATGATAAAGATAAACTTTTCATTCTCGGTCTGTTTATTGTATGTTAACAGCGAAAAGTGAAAAATAATTATACGCACAACATCAAGAACTCATTGTAATATTGAGTCTATTGATAATGACGTTTACGATGCAAGAAGTTAGCAAGGACCGCCGACAACCGCTAGGGAATGTTCAGGTACTGTAAACGTGGTTATTTACGCGCCGGGTGGGGTGGGGGGGGGGGTGGGGGGGAGTTTCGCGATTATAACATCAAGATGTTTCGCGTGGGGGAAATATTTGCGATAAAAATGTCTTTCTTATTGCGAGAATGCAGCGGTGATGTTTTTGCGTGGGGTAAATTTTGGCAACATCTCTTGATTCCCGAAAATTACCCCCACACGAAAATTTCCAAGTTTACAATAGTAGTTTTCTTATTCACTTCACTCGATTTTATGCATTTAGATAATATGCCTGAATTTTGGCCCACTCAGCGGACCGTTCCAAATAAGCGATGGGTCTTTGAATAGCGTTCAAACGCTTATCCGTGAAACGAGATTTCACAAGTAAGTTTAGGAACTAGATTTGGCACATGCGTATACTATACATGTAAAGCACTCGCAGAATTCGAAAGGCACATGCTTATTTGAAATTTTACTATCATGTTCTCAAAAAAATTTGGGAGGATATTTACAAGAGAGAGAGATAATTATCAATGTACCAATAACACGTAATACAAAGCCAACATGAATGAAAGACAGGATGTGGGGGGATACGGCAAGATTTCTTATAATAATGTAGAAATGAGGAAGCTACTGTGTTGATTTACAATTCTATTTGGATAGAATATTGTAACGTTGAAACTGAAAATGGACATGGCCGTGATTCGATTTCTGGACCAACATAAAAAAAAATATCGGACTTTTTGGCTATAAAAAATCTGACTCGGCAGTGTTTTTCCTGACCCGGTCGGGGCGAGGGGAAACAAACAATTTTTTAATTATGGCCTAACTTATGTAATAAATCTTTGACGGCATTTCTCTTCCTTCATGCAGATCTATCTTTCACTTTATCAAGTTTCATTGAAATCTCACCAAGGGTTAAAAAAAATCCCAATTCTTTTACAGACGGAAGGATGGAATGACGGCCAGGCACAATACTTTATATTCCTGATCACTTATCGCACGACATGAAAACATTTACTCTTTCATGTTAATTATTTGTGTAGATGTATAAGGCTCCTTATAAAAAAAATGAAAAAAAAAACCATTCCTCTGATAACCCAGTGATAACCACGAAAGACAGAAAGAAAATAAACAATATTCAATATTTAGGCAGATTTTTGTATATTTTCCCTTCTCGTGTCTACTTAACCAATGTTCGATAAAAATAAATATTTATAATATCCATAAAGCGGATTGTAATGACTCTATGCTTTTACGTGTACTTGTGTCTGGAAACTTTTAATTTTCTATGTACTGCAAACCATGTTCATATCGGTCCGGCAGTACTATACATGATCATAAAAATCGGTTTCAGTAAATTTTCAATGTTTTCAAAGTCTATGCTATCGACAAAAGGTACAGCTGGGCCCATATCGCTCACCCGAATATTATGTTTCCCTTAAACAAAGTGACGTACGGACAGACGACGTAGGAAACGATTTGACAATAGCTCAATTGAGGCTTTGGTCCATGTGAGTTGAAAAAGATGCAACTTTGGTAGATGAATTATCTAAAAAAGCAGATGCAGAGACAATTTCAAGAAAGGAGATGAGTCCTGCAAGATTCAAGGATTTTCAGCGTAAAATATTTACATTGCAAGATTATTTCCGATGTTGAACGCCTATGTAATTTTGATTTTCATTGACCTTAAACGCACCATGCCTCTGAGGGAAAGTTTACCAACGTAAAGAAACTAAGACAATGATGCCTGAAACATTGCGACATTTAAGCTAATATGGGTGTTTTGTATTGAATACCGTATATCGGGAATTTTTCGCGTGTGTCTAATTTTCGCTAAGATCTCGAGCATCATCAAATCGCGAAAAATGGACACAGCGAAAAAAGACACAAACTAACGCTTCTAAAGAGGTTCAGTTATATGTAACGTTCCCAAAGTACATGTATTAGTGAGTACTCGTCTGATTAAGATAATCAATATGATTTTTATAATTGATGTTAATAAATAACAGGTAGCATTAATTAATTACCCGGTGCAAACAATCACCTATATAAATGCATGTCGGCTATTTTAAACCACCTGTTTTCGTTCTGTAATTATGACATTTAGCGTTTTGGTTATCCGTGTATTTCTCACAAGACACTAAATCTAAACAATAATTTGGGAGTTAAAGGCCTTTTTCGGACCACAATTGTCAAAACTATATGATTACTTGCATTGGAAAACAGAAATGGTAAACAATGGCTTTAAAGAAGACGGCATCGTTTATGCTTTAAACAAGTGAACTGTATGATGTACATTCTTGTACATTTGTATTACTGAACACGTATACGTAGGTACGTAAACGTTCGCAGTTACATGATCGTATTTCATTTCAAATGAAATGAATATTTGGCAGTAAGTGTATTGAATATATTTCCCTGCCATGGTCGCCATAACACTAACCTCAGACAGTGCATGCAATTCATATATAGTTTTCATTTTCATGCATGAATATCGACGGCGGGTGCGGCTAGCCAACAGGGGATGCTTACTCCTCTCGGGCACCTGGTCGCACCCTTGACTTGCTAGGGGTCCGTCGATGATCGATTTTGTGTTCTATTAAGAGTGCTGTTGAGACTATCGCCAGGTTCTTCTTTAACTCACTTGTACAAATTTTCAATTTTTGGTATTTATAGATTAGCGAAATTTAGACTCAGCGAAAAAAGAATTTTTATGGTCATTTTCGCGAAATTTACCGAGGAAATTTACCCGTCGCGAAAATTACCTAATATGCGGTATCAGCTCGTATGGACAGACAGTCGGACACGACATTGACTATATAAAACTTAATTTTTTTTTTACAGACGGTCAGTTTCACTGATATTCGTCGGCGCTACAACTCTTTTCCTATGATATGCATTTTAGAATGACATGAATCTTGTACATAGTCCGCATAATTAGTCAATGTTGACAGAAGTTTATTATTAAATACCACGAGGGCACTTAATTCACGGTGACCTTTTAATCTGGAAATATTATTGTCGATCATTAACATTTACGCACGTGTAAGGGTTCTATTAGCTTAGACATTCGCCCTTGTCACATATTGTTCCTATTCGGTTATTTTTTGTCTGAGACATACAAAACTAATCGAATAGGAATAACATGTGAGAAGGGCGAAGTATTGAAGCTATGGTACTATCGGATCAAGTAAATTAAAGTCAAAGCAAACCGTCCATTGTTCGTCTGGTGGTCAGTCCGATGTAAATCCATGACGGGGGGGGGGGGGGGGGGCATTTAGTGACATGTACGTCCTCCGTCTTAATTCATTCCTTCCGTCATTTTGACTTTGGTTTTAGGGCATTTACTCTTCGAAAATTAAATTGAAATACATGTAATTTTTGGTTTGCAGCAATAGGTTAAATAACTTTATTTTCTTTTGTGCATAAAGGTACCAATGCAACTTTTTTTTCTTTTCTATCTTTTTCATTCGGATTTTAACATTTAACAGTTATATTATAATATAGAATGATATAACGTTTATAAATGGATTTCTATCTATCATCCTCTTTGTTATATATTATCGTATCGAGTGGTCTAATGTTTATATAAGTATCAATATACAAGAACAGCGGGTGAAAGGATTGAAATTTTATGATTTTTACCAGCCTCAGAGTTTTGAATCATGAATACATCAATTTACATGTAATGGTAGGTCCTTTTTTTAAGATGGGCCCTGCGGTTTTGATACAATAAAAGAAAATCTAATAAATTGGATGATCCCTGACGAATGCACATCAAACCCTTCATTTACATGTAATTCAAAGACAATTTTATAAGATAATAGATCATTTGAGATACAGTTTGATTTCAACGGTTGTTTCTCTTTCTGTGCTTCCCCGTTTTGATGGAATGGATGATCACACTGCAACGCCATTGTACGTTTAGGTTCATTGTGAATTTGTAATGAGAGTTGATCTTCAACATGAAAGTGCACTTTATACGTATTTATTAATAAGTACTTCATTTTTATTCCCTTTTTAAATGGTCAGCACTGGTTCTTACGGAATAAAGAATTAGTATATATAGCTCGTGGTATGTTAATAATGTGGAAGTTTTTTTTAAAAGAAAATTTCATATTAATTTATAATGCACCACACACGTTTTTCGGATACCGTACATCGGTAATTTTTCGCGTTTGTCTTATCTTCGCTAAGTTCACGAGCATCAGAAAATCGCGAAAAATAGACATAGCGAAAAATAGACACATATCTTAACCCTTGATCTTGTTAGTATTATGTAATAACACTTAGAGTTACGGTTATATGAAACTGTCCCGGGCTGTTAGTGAGTATTTTCTGATTAAGATTATTATTTGTTTATAGATATAACAGGTATCATTGATGAAATTAATTAACCAGCGTATATCAAACCATTACGAATATATTGCATGTCGGCTTCTATTATAAACCACCAGTTGTCGTTCTGTAATTACGACATTTCGTAGTTTGATTACCCGTGTATTTCACGAAATAAACTAAATCTAAACAATGCTTTTGGGGTCAAAGGCCATTTTTTTTCATCACAAAATTATATGACTACTTGCGTGGGAAACCTTACTAGTAATTATAACCAACGATTTTAAAGAAGCTGTCATTGCTTGATGCTTTAAACGAGTAAACTGTATAATACACATTTGCGTTATTGTACATGTATTAATGTTGATACGTAAACCCAGCAGGAAAGTTGTATCATGCATGATCGTATTTCAATTCTCATTATATAAATCTTTGTAAAAATCTTGAATTTTTGGTATTTGTAGATTAGCGAAAATTAGACACAGCGAAAAAAGACACACCATATTAGGGTCATTTTCGCGAAATTTACCCGAGCGAAAATTACCCGATATACGGTATTCAATCCTCTTCAGTGATTCTTCCGGCCTACGTTATTTTCATACAGAGGCGAAATTCATGTCAGAAGCGCCCTCTTCATTTAATTTTTGAATTTAAATTTCTGCAATAATGTTGATCGGTTGCAACTTCGGTTGATCGTCTGTCTCTTCAACGCATTCTAAAATTTCTGTTATCAAAATTTCTTGAAATTTCTAAAACGTGGGTCCCGTAGCATCATATCCCACCTAGCTACGTCTTTCGGTAATTTTTTGTACATAATAATTTTCACACTCTTTCGCAATATCACATTGTTTAGATTGAGGATCACTGACGAGGGTTAAATACCCGAAACGCGCATGTCTGGTCCATGCTCAAAGTTTATCTGCTCTTAAATTATGCTATTGAATTTGACGACGTTTAATATTTGAACCACTTGGTGAGTGTCAATGCTGGTGGACCAGGAGTCCCCGAGGGCACATGTAGCCAAGTTCGATCAACTTCGGTTGATCGTCTGTCTCTTCAACGCATTTGAAAATTTCTGTTATCAAAATTTCTTGAAATTTCTAAAATGTGGGTCCTGTAGCATTATATCCCACCCATCCTGCTACGTCTTTCGGTAAATTTTTGTACATAATAATTTTCACACTCTTTGGCAATATCACATTCTTTAGATTGAGGATCACTGACGAGGGTTTAACACCCGAAACGTGCATGTCTGGTCCATGCTGAAAGTTTGTCTGCTCTTAAATGATGCTATTGAATTTGACGACGTTTAACATGTTACACGTCTTCAAATTCGTAGCATCATTTTAAGATCATAAAAATTTCAGCATGGAAAAAGTGTTTTGTAACGGGTATTTAACCCTCTTCAGTGATCCTCAATCTAAACATTGAAATATGGCCAAAAAATGTAATGCTGATTAGCAGGTAGATGGTCGGTTACCGAATAAAACTCTCCAGAATGGTGAAATGTTTATTTACACCAAATGAGCTAACCATGGATATTTTCTTTAGACGTCAAATCTTGGTTATGAAACCGCATGAGTACAAATCGACGATGCCTAAGAATTTTCTTTTTATCAATGGATATTTTTCATCCTCTTTGTTATCTATTATCGTATCGAGTTGTCTAATGTTTATATAAGTATCAATATACAAGATCAGCGGTTGAAAGGATTGAAATTTTATGATTTGTAACATTTACCAGCCTCAAGAGTGTTGAATCATGAATACATCAATTTACATGTAATGGTAGGCCCTTTTTTTAAGATGGGCCCTGCGGTTTTGACACAATACATAAAACAAATGTACATTAAATTGGAAAAAAATAGAGTTTATATTCATAATCATATACAAAATCTTACAAAGATAAAATATTCGCAGAAATTACATTAGTTTTCCCCGATTCTTAAATGCTAGTCTTTGTGTATTTATATGTAATTATAAAGGAATATGAAAAATGTCAAATATGAACATCATTAAATTCCATTACCATTATGTTCAAAATCAATTAATAATCATGTTATGAGAAGATGAACAATCTAATAAATTGGATGATTCATGACGAATGCACATTGAACCCTTCATTTACATGTAATTTAAAGACGATTTTATAAGATAATAGATCATTTAGTTTGATTTCAACGGGGGTTTCTCTTTCTGCGCTTCCAATTTTGAATGAAACCATAAACATGTATTTATATACTAGTAAACTTATAACGATTAACCTTACATATCAAAATCTCATCATAAAATATAAAGATATGGTTTGACATCAATCTTCATGATTTAAAGGATGATCACACTGCAACGCCATTGTTCGTTTAGGTTCATAGTAAATTTGTAATGAGAGTTGATCTTCAACATGAAAGTGTATTTTATACGTATCTATTAAAAAGTACTTCACTTTTTATTTCCGTTTTAAAGGCTTCCCTTCCGCTATGGTCAGCACTGGTTCATACGGAATAAAGAACTAGCTCGTCGTATGTTAATAATGCAGGTGTTCCAACTTTACACCTTTTTGTAGAAATTTCATATTAATCTATTATGCACCACACACGTTTTTCGGATATTCAGTCCTCTTCAGTGATTCCTCCAGCCAGCTAACGTGATTTTCATACAGAGACGAAATTCATGTCAGAAGCGCCTCTTGTTTTAATTTTTGAATTTAAATTTCGGCATTAATGTTACACGTCCTCAAATTTGTAGCATCATTTTAAGATCATATAATTTCAGCATGGAAAAGATGTTTCGTTTCGGGTACTCAACCCTCTTCTGTGATCCTCAATCCAAACATTGAAATATGGCCAAAAATGTAATGTTGATTAGCCAGTAGATGGTCGGTTACCGAATAAAACTCACCAGAAGATAGCTTCTATAATTGTTATGGTGAAATGTTTGTTTACACCAAATGAGCAAACCATGGATATTTTCTTTAAACATCAAATCTGGGTTATGAAACCTCGTGAGTACAAATCGACCTTGCGTAAGAATTTTCTTTTCATCAATGGATTTCTATCTATCATCCTCTTTGTTATCTGTTATCATACCGAATGGTCTAACGTTTATATCAGTATCAATATACAAGATCAGCGGGTGAAAGGATTGAAATTTTATGATTTGTAACATTTACCAGCCTCAAGAATAATACATCAATTTACATGTAATGGTGGGCCCTTTTTTAAGATGGGCCCTGCGGTTTTGATACAATAAAAGAAACAAATGTACATTGAAATGGAAAAAAAATAATAGAGTTTATACATGTATTTATCATCGTATACAAAATCTTACAAAGATACAATATTCGCATAAATTATTCGTTTTCACCGATTCGTAAATGCTAGTCTTGATGTATTTACATGTAATTAAAATGCAGTAAGAAAATTGTAAAATCTGAACATCATTAAATTCCCTTACCATTATCTTCAAAATCAAATTAATAATCATAATATGGGAAGATGAACGATCTAATAAATTGGATGATTCATGACGAATGCACATCAAACCCTTCATTTACATGTAATTTAAAGACGATTTTATAAGATAATAGATAATTTAAGATACAGTTTAAACTAGCTTGATTTCAACGATGGTTTCTCTTTCTGCGCTTCCCATTTTGATGGAACCATAAACATGTATTTATATACTAGTAAACTTATAACGATTAACCAAACATATCAAAATGCATGGTTATAATTCTCCTTTGAAATATCCATCTCCTTTCATAACGATTGAGACTATATTCTATTTGTCAAAACTTTCCATTATTCCAACTGTAGATTTGGCTTAGTTTCACGTTTAATTCTGTAGATGCTTTGGGACACAATTGGTTTATTTTTTCCTCTTTTAACGAAGAAAGTGGACTGTATAGTAAAAATTGGTTATATTTGTTTCTTGTATAAAAGCCATTATATTCGTATTACACGTGAAAAATGCCTAGTTCTCACTACGTTCATGAAAAATTCCAAGGACTTCAAGGACGTAGTAAAGCCCCTGTCACACCTACACGTTCTCTCGAGACGTTCTTGCTACGTCCTTGAAGTCCATGAAATTTTTCATGAACGTAGTGAGAACGTGGCATTTCTCACCCGGAAGGGCTTTCCGAAAGAATAATTGACGACTCCAATACGTGCGCAACACGATCTTTAGCGTCCGTAACACGTTAGTAGCTCGTCCTTCCCGTCTTTAATACGTTTAGTCAAGTTCGCGCTACGATCGGCCCGAAGTTCACACTACGACGAAGGCATCTGTGTTACGATAGTACAGCGTTATTTCTACGTTCTCGAAGTCCTTGCTGCGTTCAAGCTACGATCATGACACGTTCAAAGGATAAATTGTTTGTGCGAGGTCTATTTTGATTTTTTTCGACCTCTAAAACCAAGAACGTGGTAAGGACGGCAGAGACATGACGATCTCTATATGATTATATGTAAAAGCTTAAGCCGTCCGCACTACGACCCTACTACGTTCGCGACACGTTTCTAATACGTCCATGAAGTTCTCAATACGTTCGCACGAAGTCCTTAACGCATTCTGTCATCAGCGCGTCCTCACTACGACTGTTTAAACAGTTCAAAACGGTCGTAGTGGCTCGGCGTACGGGCACGTTCGTCGACGTCCTTACTACGACCCCCGCGTCCTTACTACGTTCACGCCGCGTTTCGTACAATTTTGGCGGTCGTAGTGCGAACGCCATGCCAGAACGTGAAGGTGCGACAGGGGCTTAAGAACGTCTCGAGAGAACGTGTAGGTGTGACAGGGGCTTATTCTTCATTATATGGTTAAACTTAGATTTACACTGATTTAAATAACGAAAGGTTCATGGAAAACATAATGGAAGCAAGATTTTAACCCATTTGTCATTGAATACCTAAAATACTGTTTTGATCAGAGTGTACATTCGGCAATTATAAATGGAAAGGAGATGCAGCATTTACACGTAATCTTCATTATATGGTTTAACTTGGATTTACACTTATTTTAATAATGAAAGTTTCATTGACAACATAATTGAAGCAAGTTTTTTAACCCATTTGTCATTGAATGCCTAAGAGTATTTCAAATGGTTTATTTTCAAATGCATGGTGATAATTCTCCTTTGAAATATCCATGTCCTTTCATAATGATTGAGAATATATTTCAGTTGTCAAAACTTTCCATTACTCCAACTGTAGATTTGGCTTAGTTTCACGTTTAATTCTGTAGAGGCTTTGGGACACAATTGGTTTATTTTTTCCTCTTTTAATGAAGATGCTATTATGAAACCCAGTAAGAAAATAAATTGTATAGTAAAAATTGGCTATATTTGTTTCTTGTATAAAATCCATTATATTCGTTTTAGAAGTGATTTTACATGTAACTGTCAAATTACTCTGACATGCCTTAATTTACATGTAAATATTTCAGTGATGCAACAAATTTTTTTTTCGATGGATTGAGTTTATTCCTTAAAAAGGACAGGAGTTTGTATCATTGAATATAATTCATGAACAACTAAACCTGTGCCTTTTTATTGGCTATAAACTCAATCCATCGAAAACAAAAGGACAGTGTTGAATGGCCCTTCAACTTGCCTTTAAATTAATATGAATGAGGAATACTTGATACATCATATAAAAATAAATGAATGTTTTCTTTTCCGCTTTTAGTGAAAGGAAATGATCACCGCAAAAACCCTGTAGGAGGTCATATGTATATAGTTCATGTATCAAATACTATTGTTTAATTTGATATGGTATAAATTGAATCAATGGGTAAAAATATTTTGATAATTGTAACTACATCATATACCTATTCAAACTGGAATGTAACAAAGAAATTCTACTCATAAAGCCAAAAGCATACATTGGCCAAAATACTTTTTTGATCAGAGTATACATTTGGCAATATAAATGGAAAGGAGATGCAGCATTTATACGTAATCTTCATTATATGGTTTAACTTAAATTTATACTGATTTTAATAACGAAAGTTTCATGGACAACATAATAGAAGCAAGATTTTTAACGCATTTGTCATTGAATGCCTAAGAGTATTTCAAATGGTTTCTTTTCAAATGCATGGTGATAATTTTCCTTTCAAAATATACATGCCATTTTATAACGATTGAGAATATATTTCATTTGTCAAAGCTTTCCATTACTCCAACTGTAGATTTGCCTCAGTTTCACGTTTAATTCTGTAGAGGCTTTGGGACACAATTGGTTTATTTTTTCCTCTTTTAATGAAGATGCTATTATGAAACCCAGTAAGAAAATAAATTGTATAGTAAAAATTGGCTATATTGTTTCTTGTATAAAATCCATTATATTCGTTTTAGACGTGATTTTACATGTAACTGTCAAATTACTCTGACATGCCTTAATTTACATGTAAATATTTCAGTGATGCAGCAAATTTTTTTTTTCGACGGATTGAGTTTATTCTTTAAAAAGGACAGGAGTTTGTATCATTGAATATAATTCATGAACAACTAAACCTGTGCCTTTTTATTGGCTATAAACTCAATCCATCGAAAACAAACGGACAGTGTTGAATGGCCCTTCAACTTGCCTTTAAATTAATATGAATGAGGAATACTTGATACATCATATAAAAATAAATGAATGTTTTCTTTTCCGCTTTTAGTGAAATGATATGATCACCACAAAAACCCTGTAGGAGGTCATATGTATTTAGTTCATGTATCAAATACTATTGTTTAATTTGATATGGTATAAATTGAATCAATGGGTAAAAAATATTTTGATAATTATAACTACATCATATACCTATTCAAACAGGAATGTAACAAAGAAATTCTACTCATAAAGCCAAAAGCATACATTGGCCAAAATACTGTTTTGATCAGAGTATACATTTGGCAATTATAAATGGAAAGGAGATGCAGCATTTACACGTAATATTCATTAAATGGTTTAACTGAGATTTACACTGATTTTAATAACGAAAGTTTCATGGACAACATAATAGAAGCAAGATTTTTAACGCATTTGTCATTGAATGCCTAAGAGTATTTCAAATGGTTTCTTTTCAAATGCATGGTGATAATTTTCCTTTGAAATATACATGCCATTTCATAACGATTGAGAGAACATTTTATTTGTCAAAACTTTCCATTACTCCAACTGTAGATTTGGCTCAGTTTCACGTTTAATTCTGTAGAGGCTTTGGGACACAATCGGTTTATCAGCTCACCTCGACGAAGATGTTTGAGCTGATGCTATACCCCCGTGCGTCCGCGTCCGTGTCCGCGTCCGTTAAGAAGTTTGGGGTAGCTCAGTATTTGACAAAGTACTGATGCTACAGTAATCAAACTTGCACAAGTGATTCATCTTTGGATGCTGAGAGGAACCCATGCATCAGATGCTGCATCTGGCCTACATTTTCCGCTTGATTGACTTGGTTAAGAAGTTTTTGGTAGCTCAGAGTGGCTTGGTTAAGAAGTTTGGGGTAGCTCAGTATTTGACAAAGCACTGATTCTAGAGTAACCAAACTTGCACAAGTGATTCATCTTGGGATGCTGAGAGGAACCAATGCATCGGATGCAGCACCTGACCTACTTTTTTTACTTGAGTGATTTTGCTTTAAAAGCCAATATTGAGCAAAGTATAAGTGCTACATGTACCAAACTTACATATTGGATGTATCTTTGATCAAACTTTCATAAAATGACCTTGACCTACTTTATCCGCTTGAGTGATTTTGCCTTTAAAAGCGAATATTGAGCACTGTATAAGTGCTACATGTACCAAACATATATATTGGATGTATCTTTGATCAAACTGTCATAACATTACCTTGACCTACTTTTTCCACTTGAGTGATTTGCCTTTAAAAGCCAATATTGAGCAAAGTATAAGTGCGTCATTTACCAAACTTGCATATTGGATGTATCTTTGATCAAACTTTCATCAAATAAACTTGACCTACTTTTCCGCTTGAATGATTTTGCCTTTAAAAGCCAATATACATGTTCTTAGAAATATGTTTGAATTGAATTTAGCTGCCGCGAGGTGAGCTTCGTAATCTATGATTAACTATGTTTTTTTTCTTCTTTTAACGAAGATGCTATTATGAAACCCAGGAAGAAAGTGGACTGTATAGTAAAAAGTGGTAATAATTGTTTCTTGTATAAAAGGCCATTATATTCGTATTACACGTGATTTTACATGTAACTGTCAAATTGCTCTGACATGCCTTAATTTACATGTAAATATTTCAGTGATGCAGCAAATTTTTTTTTCGATGGATTGAGTTTATTCCCTAAAAAGGACAGGAGTTTGTATCATTGAAGATAATTCATGAAACAACTAAACCTACTCCTTTTTATTGGCTATAAACTCAATCCATCGAAAACAAAAGGGCAGTGTTGAACCGCCCTTCAATTTGCCTTTATTTTAATTTGAATGAGGAATACTTGATACGTCATATAAACATAAATAAATGTTTTCCGCTTTTAGCGAAAGGAAATGGTCACCAAAAAAAAATCCTGTAGGAGGTCATATGAATATAGTTCATGTAACAAATACTATTGCTCAATTTGATATGGTATAAATTCAATCCATTGGTAAAAAATATTTTGATAATCATAACTACATCATATACCTATTCAAACAGGAATGTAACAAAGAAATTTTACTCATAAAGCCAAAATCATACATTGGCCAAAATACTGTTTTGATCAGAGTGTACATTTGGCAATTATAAATGGAAAGGAGATGCAGCATTTACACGTTATCTTCATTATATGGTTTAACTTAGATTTACACTGATTTTAATAATGAAAGTTTCATTGACAACATAATTGAAGCAAGTTTTTTAACCCATTTGTCATTGAATGCCTAAGAGTATTTCAAATGGTTTATTTTCAAATGCATGGTGATAATTCTCCTTTGAAATATCCATTTCTTTTCATAACGATTGAGAATATATTTCATTTGTCAAAACTTTCCATTACTCCAACTGTAGATTTGGCTTAGTTTCACGTTTAATTCTGTAGAGGCTTTGGGACACAATTGGTTTATTTTTTCCTCTTTTATGAAGATGCCATTATGAAACCCAGTAAGAAAATAAATTTTATAGTAAAAATTGGTTATATTTGTCTCTTGTATAAAATCCATTATATTCGTTTTAGACGTGATTTTACATGTAACTGTCAAATTACTCTGACATGCCTCAATTTACATGTAAATATTTCAGTGATGCAGCAAATTTTTTTTTTCGATGGATTGAGTTTATTCCTTAAAAAGGACAGGAGTATAATTCATGAACAACTAAACCTGTGCCTTTTTATTGGCTATAAACTCAATCCATCGAAAACAAACGGACAGTGTTGAATGGCCCTTCAACTTGCCTTTAAATTAATATGAATGAGGAATACTTGACACATCATATAAAAATAAATGAATGTTTTCTTTTCCGCTTTTAGTGAAAGGAAATGATCACCACAAAAACCCTGTAGGAGGTCATATGAATATAGTTCATGTATCAAATACTATTGTTTAATTTGATATGGTATAAATTGAATCAATGGGTAAAAAATATTTTGATAATTATAACTACATCATATACCTATTCAAACAGGAATGTAACAAAGAAATTCTACTCATAAAGCCAAAAGCATACATTGGCCAAAATACTTTTTTGATCAGAGTATACATTTGGCAATATAAATGGAAAGGAGATGCAGCATTTATACGTAATCTTCATTATATGGTTTAACTTAAATTTACACTGATTTTAATAACGAAAGTTTCATGGACAACATAATAGAAGCAAGATTTTTAACGCATTTGTCATTGAATGCCCAAGAGTATTTCAAATGGTTTCTTTTCAAATGCATGGTGATAATTTTCCTTTGAAATATACATGCCATTTCATAACGATTGAGAATTCATTTTATTTGTCAAAGCTTTCCATTACTCCAACTGAAGATTTGGCTCAGTGTCACGTTTAATTCTGTAGAGGCTTTGGGACACAATTGGTTAATTTTTTCTTCTTTTAATAAAGATGCTATTATGAAACCCAAGAAGAAAGTGGACTTTATAGTAAAAAGTGGTTATATTTGTTTCTTGTAAAAAAAGCCATTGTATTCGTATTATAGTTATTTTACATGTAACAGTCAGATTGCTCTGACATGCCTTAATTTACATGTAAAAATTTCAGTGATGTAGCAAAATTTTTTTCGATGGATTGAGTTTATTCCTAAAAACGGACAGGAGTTTGTATCATGGAATATCATTCATGAAGCAACTATACCTGTTCCGTTTTATTGGCTTTAAACTCAATCCATCAAAAACATAAGGACAGTGTTGAACCGCCCTTCAACTTGCCTTTAAATTAATTTGAATGAGGAATACTTGATACATCATATAAAAATTAATGAATGTTTTCCGCTTTTAGCGAAAGGTAATGGTCACCAAAAAATACCGTAGGAGGTCATATGAATATAGTTCATGTAACAAATACTATTGTTCAATTTTATATGGTATAAATTCAATCCATTGGTAAAAATATTTTGATAATTATAACTACATCATATACCTATTCAAACAGGAATGTAACAAAGAAACTCTAGACATAAAGCCAAAAGCATACATTGGCCAAAATACTGTTTTGATCAGAGTGTACATTTGGCAATTATAAATGGAAAGTAGATGCAGCATTTACACGTAATATTCATTAAATGGTTTAACTGAGATTTACACTGATTTTAATAATGAAAGTTTCATGGACAACATAATAGAAGCAAGATTTTTAACCCATTTGTCATTGAATGCCTAAGAGTATTTCAAATGGTTTCTTTTCAAATGCATGGTAATTATTCTCTTTTGAAATATCCAAGTCCTTTTGTAACAATTGAGAATACATTTGTCAAAACTTTCCATTACTGCAACTGTTGATTTGGCTCAGTTTCACGTTAAATTGTGTAGAGGCTTTGGGACACAATTGGTTTATTTTTTCTTCTCTTAATAAAGATGCTATTACGAAACCCAATAAGAAAGGGGACTGTACAGTAAAAATTGGTTGTATTTGTTTCTTGTATAAAAGCTATATTCGTATAACACGTGATTTTACATGTAACTGTCAAATTGCTCTGACATGCCTTAATTTACATGTAAATATTTCAGTGATGCAGCAATTTTTTTTTTCGATGGATTGAGTTTATTCCCTAAAAAGGACAGGAGTTTGTATCATTGAATAAAATTCATGAAACACCTAAACCTGTTCCTTTTTATTGGCAGTAAACTCAATCCATCGAAAACAAAAGGACAGTGTTGAATGGCCCTTCAACTTGCCTTTAAATTAATTTGAATGAGGAATACTTGATAAATCATATAAAAATAAATGAATGTTTTACGCTTCCAGCGAAAGGAAATGGTCACCAAAAATCACCGTAGGAGGTCATATGAATATAGTTCATGTAACAAATACTATTGTTCAAATTGATATGGTATAAATTCAATCCATTGGTAAAAATATTTTGATAATTATAACTACATCATATACCTATTCAAACAGGTATGTAATAAAGAAACTCTAGACATAAAGCCAAAAGCATACATTGGCCAAAATACTGTTTTGATCAGAGTATACATTTGACAATATAAATGGAAAGGAGATGCAGCATTTACACGTTATCTTCATTATATGGTTTAACTTAAATTTATACTGATTTTAATAACGAAAGTTTCATGGACAACATAATAGAAGCAAGATTTTTAACCCATTTGTCATTGAATGCCTAAGAGTATTTCAAATGGTTTATTTTCAAATGCATGGTGATAATTCTCCTTTGAAATATTCAAGTCCTTTCGTAACAATTGAGAACATATTTCATTTGTCAAAACTTTCCATTACTCCAACTGTAGATTTGGCTTAGTTTCACATTTAATTCTGTAGATGCTTTTGGACACAATTGGTTTATTTTTTCCTCTTTTAATGAAGATGCTATTATGAAACCCAGTAAGAAAATAAATTGTATCGTAAAAATTAGTTATATTTGTTTCTTGTATAAAAGCCATTATATTCGTTTTAGACGTGAGTTTACATGTAACTGTCAAATTACTCTGACATGCCTTAATTTACATGTAAATATTTCAGTGATGCAGCAAATTTTTTTTTCGATGGATTGAGTTTATTCCTTAAAAAGGACAGGAGTTTGTATCATTGAATATAATGAAACAACTAAACCTGTTCCTTTTTATTGGCTATAAACTCAATCCATCGAAAACAAAAGGACAGTGTTGAATCGTCCTTCAACTTGCCTTTAAATTAATTTGAATGAGGAATACTTGATTCATCATATAAAAATAAATGAATATTTTCTTTTCCGCTTTTAGTGAAAGGAAATGGTCAACACAAAAACCCTGTAGGAGGTCATATGAATATAGTTCATGTAACAAATACTATTGTTTAATTTAATATGGTATAAATTGAATCAATGGGTAAAAGATATTTTGATAATTATAACTACATCATATACCTATTCAAACAGGTATGTAATAAAGAAACTCTAGACATAAAGCCAACAGCATTCCTTGGCCAAAAAAACTGTTTTGATCAGAGTATACATTTGGCAATTATAAATGGAAAGGAGATGCAGCATTTACACGTAATATTCATTAAATGGTTCAACTGAGATTTACACTGATTTTAATAATGAAAGTTTCATAGACAACATAATAGAAGCAAGATTTTTAACCCATTTGTCATTGAATGCCTAAGAGTATTTCAAATTGTTTCTTTTCAAATGCATGGTAATTATTCTCCTTTGAAATATCCAAGTCCTTTCGTAACAATTGAGAATACATTTGTCAAAACTTTCCATTACTCCAACTGTTGATTTGGCTCAGTTTCACGTTTAATTATGTAGAGGCTTTGGGACACAATTGGTTTATTTTTTCTTCTCTTAATGAAGATGCTATTACGAAACCCAGAAAGAAAGGGGACTGTACAGTAAAAATTGGTTGTATTTGTTTCTTGTATAAAAGCTATATTCGTATAACACGTGATTTTACATGTAACTGTCAAATTGCTCTGACATGCCTTAATTTACATGTAAATATTTCAGTGATGCAGCAAATGTTTTTTTCGATGGATTGAGTTTATTCCCTAAAAAGGACAGGAGTTTGTATCATTGAATAAAATTCATGAAACACCTAAACCTGTTCCTTTTTATTGGCAGTAAACTCAATCCATCGAAAACAAAAGGACAGTGTTGAATGGCCCTTCAACTTGCCTTTAAATTAATTTGAATGAGGAATACTTGATAAATCATATAAAAATAAATGAATGTTTTACGCTTCCAGCGATAGGAAATGGTCACCAAAAATCACTGTAGGAGGTCATATGAATATAGTTCATGTAACAAATACTATTGTTCAAATCGATATGGTATAAATTCAATCCATTGGTAAAAATATTTTGATAATTATAACTACATCATATACCTATTCAAACAGGAATGTAACAAAGAAACTCTAGACATAAAGCCAAAAGCATACATTGGCCAAAATACTGTTTTGATCAGAGTATACATTTGGCAATTATAAATGGAAAGGAGATGCAGCATTTACACGTAATATTCATTAAATGGTTCAACTGAGATTTACACTGATTTTAATAATGAAAGTTTCATAGACAACATAATAGAAACAAGATTTTTAACCCATTTGTCATTGAATGCCTAAGAGTATTTCAAATGGTTTATTTTCAAATGCATGGTGATAATTCTCCTTTGAAATATCCATGTCCTTTCATAACGATTGAGAACATATTTCATTTGTCAAAACTTTCCATTACTCCAACTGTAGATTTGGCTTAGTTTCACATTTAATTCTGTAGATGCTTTTGGACACAATTGGTTTATTTTTTCCTCTTTTAATGAAAATGCTATTATGAAACCCAGTAAGAAAATAAATTGTATAGTAAAAATTAGTTATATTTGTTTCTTGTATCAAAGCCATTATATTCGTTGTAGACGTGAGTTTACATGTAACTGTCAAATTACTCTGACATGCCTTAATTTACATGTAAATATTTCAGTGATGCAGCAAATTTTTTTTCGATGGATTGAGTTTATTCCTTAAAAAGGACAAGAGTTTGTATTATTGAACATAATTCATGAAACAACTACACCTGTTCCTAAAATCAATCCATCGAAAACATAAAAAGAAGTGTTGAACAGCCCTTCAATTTTCCTTTAAATTAATTTCAATGAGGAATACTTGATTCATTATTTGAAAAAGGAATGTTCTCTGCTTTTAACGTAAAGAAATAGTCACCAAAGTTTGTGAAATCATCTAATCATAATTTACCTCACCAACGAGAATTACATGTAACAATTCATCTCTATTTACACATAGAAATGACTTGTTAAATTGACAAATGTAAAAGAAATGGTGGAAAACCAGATTGCACGGTCCAGATTTGCATATTAATAGAGTTGTAGCAATTTACCTGTTTGTGAAAGTGTGAATGCATATGAAGTGTGACTGCAGACACCAGACAATGTGACCTTTCTACATTGCTTTTGCTAAGGATGTGATATAATACAGTGTGTCTTTTATCTTGACTGTATATAATTGAAATACTGACACATACGATTAGTCTTTATACATGACAAAATGACATATTAAATAAAATTTACAAATTTCAAATGAGGTCAAATATTCATACTCATTATTCATCTTAATTTTGTTATTAATTGGTATTTTCATTTATACTTTATTTTTATGCCCCCGTAATCGGAGATTCGGCGGCATATAGTTTTTGGTCTGTCTGTTTGTCTGTTTGACCACAAAAACTTCAACCTTGGCCATAACTTATATGGGCTTTCATATTTCACATGTTTATTCCTTTTGACAAGACCTTTCCAGGGATACCAAAATGTTTGACCTTGGAGTTTTGAAAAACATTAACCTTGGTCATAAATTTTGAATGGTTAGTGATATGGCTTTTATATTTCACATATGTATTCCATGTGACAATACCTTTCCATGGATACCAAAATGTTTTACCTTGTGACCTTAACCTTGGCCATAACTTTTGAATTGTAAGTGATAGGGCTTTCATATTTCATATGTGTATTCCTTGTGACAAGACCTTTCCACTGATACCAAAAATTTTTACCTTATGACCTTGACCTGTTTTACCGACAAAGATGCCAAGAGGGGCATTCATGTATCACATACACATTTTTTTTATTCACCTTAGAGATAATTTACATGTACATTGCTACACAATTCATCTCTAAGAGAATTACATGTTAAAATTCTTCTTTTTTGACACATAAAGATTACATTAAAAATAAATAGACAAATGTCAATGAGGTCAAATAATTGGACTAATCATTTATCTATTTTTTTTTAATTAATTGGTATTTTTCCATGTAAATTTATTTTTACATGTAATCTAATTAAGCCTCAGGTGAAAGGTTACCAAAACATTTAATTATACTAATTATATTTTATCTCGCCTTAAAGAATTACATGTAAGAATTCATCTCTTTTACATGTAATTAAAGTAAGACACTGGTGTCAAAGGTCAAATGTTCATTTCATCACCTTCTGTTTGATGTACTTCATTTTTCAAAATTTACATGTAAAATCAACCACAGTAAGGTCAAAGATCAATTTGCCTGTCAACATATACATACGACATTTATGACATGTTTACATGTAATATTAGCTTAAGGTCAACGTGTAAATCCCATGTGTAAAAAAGTGAGACACGTGTAATGATTTGTACTGTATATAATGTAACCTACATGTATATAATGTGACCAACATGTATATAATGTGACCTACATGTATACAATGTGACCTACATGTATGTAATGTGACCTACATGTACATGTATATAATGTGACCTACATGTATATAATGTGACCTACATGTATACAATGTGACCTACTAGTATATAATGTGACCAACATGTATCATACAACTGTTACATATGATTGTCAGAGACTTACGATGACTAAGAGTTTTCTTGAGGTGAAATCTTTCTTGGACAGATTTTGCTTACTGCATGCCCTTTCTCTAGGTTTTGCTTGTACCTGAGATAAAGCCTGCTGAGATTTGCCTGTCAGATCACTTGTATATGTAAAATTGCAACTGAGATATACATGTACAATAATTAAGAATACCTGAGATAAAGCTTGCTGAGCTAGTAGTATATCAGAGCCACTAATCTGGTGGACCACTCTTAATATGGCGTCTGAGGCATCACCAGCATTCATCCTTCTCTGTGCAGGATCCTGGGATCTATATCTATAATAAACAGAACCATTATAAACTTCGCAACAAAACGAAATTACAAAGTTATGATACATGTATTTACATGTATTTACAAATCTTCGAAAATCAAAACTTCGAGTAAATCTGGTTAATTACATGTACATACATGTATCTAAGGGGCTCTCATTTTTTGTGTTCCCTGCATAGCGTAGCGATAAATATTTCAGGTTTCTCTACAGGTTGTAATACATGTACTACTTATATAAAACTTACACTATTTTAGGTTTCTCTTTAGTACCACTGATATTTAATTTACAATATGTCAGGTTGCTCTACAGGCTGTAGTAACACTGATATTTAACTTACAATATGTCAGGTTTCTCTACAGGCTGCAACACTACAGATATTTAACTTGCAATATTTTAGGTTCCTCTACAGGCTGTAGTGCCACTGATATTTAACTTACAATATGTCAGCTTTCTCTACAGGCTGTAGTACTACTGATATTTAACTTGCAATATATCAGATATCTCTACAGGCTGTAGTACTACTGATATTTAACTTACAATTTTAGGTTTCTCTTACCATATTTAAGGTTACTCTATAGGCTGTAATACTACTGGTATTTAACTTGGAAAATTTTAGGTTTCTCTACAGGCTTTAGGACTACTGATATTTAACTTACGATATTTTAGGTTTCTCTACTGGCTGTAGTATCTCCTCTATATCTTCCTCATATTGGTATAGTTTAGGTATTTCTACTGGAGCTTCCTCGCTTTCTACAGGATCTAACTGGTACTCCCTCCTCACATTGCTGGAGGACTTTGGTAAGGCAGTGGATGGCCTCTGGAGGCCTGAGCTGTTCACATATATCATACAAGTGCTTTTAGATTTATGTGATGTAAATTTCATTTTATTCTAAATCAAAGCATACTACTTCAAAAAGCACATGCTTCATTAGATTCAAATGGCTTTCTGTGTTTCTAACCATGGAAGGATTAATGAACAGACATCTTACTCAGATTATATCATTTACATGTACATTTGTATATGCTTTATAAGTGTTCTGTAAACAAGATGTAATGTTTGAAGTTTTGAAAAAAGACTGAGAGAATAGCATACCTTGCTGGATTATTCTTTACTGATTTCTGTACAGGACCAGGGGCCGTTTTAGGTCTTTCTTCTACTTTAGGGGGAGGTTTATTTTTTGCTGACCTCTTTATCCTTTCTTCCAAAAGACTTAAGTCTTTGTCACTCAACTGTGAAATTAAGTTTAAAATAAGCATTTATAAACTAATTAAACTTCTCAAGGTAATGTAGCTGCAATTACATGTATCTTGCATTTATGTGACCAAATGGCATAGGGAATTCCACTTCAGCTTTGTAACACGCGCAATTTAAAGCTTTATATGCTTTTCTTAAAAACATTTTGAGAAGACAATCTTTAGTTCTGAATTGTTGAAATTCACTACGAGTACAGAATCAATACATGACTCACAGATCCCGTGAGTTTGTAGAATTGTTGTTCCCCCACCAGTAAGTACACTTGTACCGCTGTGTTGAGTGCTGCGTTCCTGACACTGTTATCCCTGTCACCTATATTACCGGCTATGACCTTCATAGCGGCCCCAGGGGACGGCTGACAGATAGATATACCGTAACTCTCTATCAGGTAACCAAGCTCCTCAAGACATTCTGCCAAAACAAATACATAAAACATTGATTTCGTAATATCCATATATAACCTATATCTTATTGATTGGATTCATTCTGGTTAGATATAATTTCATTGGATTTATTGGGTTACTTTTATTTCTACAAAATTTGACAATTTTTCAAAACATATGTAATACAAAAATTGAGGTAATTTTACGTGTTATACATGCAAATGTAACCAAACTGCATCATACACATGTAACAGTTTTTACATACCCATCCTTTGCTTGGCGTTCTTTGACTTGACACCATCCATCAAGAAGACAAAGATTTTACTGGCTGGGTAGATCTTATACATCACCTTGATAATCCCTCGTACTCCCTGCCTCACATTATCCTTAGGGTCCCCAACCTATCAAACAATGACATACACTAAACATATACATATAGAGGTGTTTGTGTCAATATTACCATCTCAATGTGCATTATCCACAGCAATCACCTATTCGGAGACCTATAATTCTTCTTCAGTTTTGCTCCTACCCTTTGAGACAGCCTATGTGAGACACACAAATGTTAGTTGTCTCAAAGGCTACATCATCCAATGAATAAATATAATATTACCAAACAGCTGTTCCAAATGACTAATCAGGGATATTGTATTAAAGATGCTATTAAAGATGCATGTGGCTTTTGAAAGTACTACTGGTAAATGACAATGAAATGGTGATGGAGCTGGAGTTTGACGTCGGAGGGCTGTCATGTGATTTTGCAGGTGTGGGACAAACTACTGTGAAATTCCATTTATAAGTAAGAAAAGCATGATCCGTTATGCAGTCCAACACTTTTTTTCTACTGGTTAGCATTTTATTCATGGTAACCGTTGCCAAGGTATAACGACATGAGCATGGCTACTTAGAAATGAAGAAGAAATAGATTCTTTCACTTTCTACTGAGATATAAAAATCTACACTCGTGACGAAAATCTTTCATATTTTCTCTCATCCCGCTATGCTCCACTCGGGAAAAGATGAAATTCCTGCCAGTCGTGTTAATTTTTATATCACATTCAGTAGATTGTGATAGAAACTATTTGTTTCACAATTTAGGAATCATAAAGATAAACTACAGTATCACTGCCTTATCATCAGAGAATCAAAAATTCCAATCCTTTGAATATGAACAAGACAAAACTGTGTTATTCCCAATTATAAAGTAGACAGCTGACAGCAAGATAAATTAAGGACATTAACAAAACAAATAAACATGTACATACTTTCAGGATAAGGTAAGGAATGAATGAGGAAGCCTCTATCTCATGTAGATTATAGTCCATCTCTGCCAGCATCGTGAACACTTTATGTAGATATTCTAAGGCTTTATTAAGCATGCTAGGATTGGTATCCAAGAAACGTATGGTGAACCACTTCAGTATCAAGTCCAGGTTACCAATCGTCTCATCCTTCAGACTGTCCATACACTGCATTTAAACAAATTAATCTTTTTT